>SJYX01000475.1:58786-192509 GCA_006410675.1 Oreotragus oreotragus
GGAGAGTGAAAAAGTTGGCTTAAAGCTCAACATTCAGAAAACTAAGATTATGGCATCCAGTCCCATCACTCCATGGGAAATAGATGGGGAAACAGTGGAAACAGTGTCAGACTTTATTTTGGGGGGCTCCAAAATCACTGCAGATGGTGATTGCAACGATGAAATTAAAAGATGCTTACCCCTTGGAAGAAAAGTTATGACCAACCTAGATAGCATATTGAAAAGCAGAGACATTACTTTGCCAACAAAGATCCGCCTAGTCAAGGCTGTGATTTTTCCAGTGGTCATGTATGGATGTGAGAGTTGGACTATGAAGAAGGCTGAGTGCTAAAGAATTGATGCTTTTGAATTGTGGTGTTGCAGAAGACTCTTGAGATTCCCTTGGACTGCAAGGAGATCCAACCAGTCCATTCTGAAGGAGATCAACCCTGGGATTTCTTTGGAAGGAATGATGTTAAAGCTGAAACTCCAGTACTTTAGCCACCTCATATGAAGAGCTGACTCATTGGAAAAGACTTTGATGCTGGGAGGGATTGAGGGCAGGAGGAGAAGGGGACGACAGAGGATGAGATAGCTGGATGGCATCACTGACTCGATGGATGCGAGTCTGAGTGAACTCTGCGAGTTGGTGATGGACAGGGAGGCCTGGCATGCTGTGATTCATGGGGTTGCAAAGAGTCGGACACGACTGAGTGACTGAACTGAACTGAACTGAATTTTAACCTTAATATTATAGATTAATATTTAACAAATATTTATTGATTGCTTCCTAATACCAGCAACTGAATTAGAACCTCTAAATTGATCATTGGAGGTAGGAAGTATTTTGACACTCAAAGAAGTGCAGGTCACCAAAGAACCACCCTTTGGTAGAAAAAAAACCCACAGGGTACTTAGGAAAATTCTTATGTTTCCAGATTGAGTTTATGCATTTATCTAAATTCCTATGGATGTATTTAACAAATCCCGCTGACAAACTACATGCAGATGTAAATATGAGGAGAGTATTCACAACCTTTTTTTTAGATTTTCCAATGCTCCCTTGGTTTGGAAATGTTAAGAACCACGTTCTTAGGATGCTGCCTTTATAAAGTTTCCTCTCATGTGTCTGTGCCATCCATTATATATGCCTTAAAGCTCACGTACTTTTCAAGAGTAGCGGTGGGTAGCATGGGGATGAGGCAAGGATTGGGATTACTAGAGTCAGGTAATAACAGTAGCTAGACAGTTGTGAATATGATGGGACACCACAGAAGGAAGCAGGAGAAATTTTAAAAGCACATCTAATAAACACTTAGAAACACTCCATGTGGGACATTTCCAAGAATAGAACGTTGCCGTACACACCTCAATAGCTCCTCAAGGCATCACTGTCTGCCATTGCTGGGGTGATATGTGTTTATGACAGAATTTCATCCAGAAAACATGAGCTTCTGCTGTACATCCTCTCTGTATTATAGGTTTTGGTAAGTTTTCAACCCAAAATAATAACAACCATTTTGACATTTTAAAGGTTTAATTCTGATATTTAGAATATTTACATACTTTTAATAACACACTTTATTTTTAATCTAACCCTTGGGGCAACAGGGATGCCTGAATTCAGAAGTTGGATGACCTTAAGGATTCAGTATCACTAATGATATACAAAGATAAAACAACATTTTAGAATTTTCTGCACATTTTTTTTTGTTTCAATGACATCAATATATTGAGCAGTTAGTGTTCAGTATTCTTCATTGAAAATCATTGACCCCAGTTCATCATTATTAAAAACACTTACTTGTTTGTTTGATTTAATATCTTCTATTACATGCCATTCCCTCCTTCGCCCAACTGGGTTATTCTAATGTGATTGTAGCCATGGATACTTTCCAGCCTGGCATAATTAGGTTCTTTATCATTAGGGTCAAGTGTATTTCATTATGGAAGGACATAAGAAGTAAGTGACTGAAGGCAGGACACAAGTTAGGGTGGAATCAAAGTTAGCTCAGTTTTCCTCTTTTCCTGCTTCTTAAATGAGTGCTTGCAGCCTTCATTAAGTGTATTCAGAAGATACCTTTAATATGCACCAACAATAAACAGAAACTGTAGAGTCTACTCCCAAAACTGATTGACTTTGGACAAGTCACAGTCTCTGTACTGTGACTGCATTCCTTTTAAGGTAGAATTGTATAATTGCAGTTCTCCTCCTGTCACTAGGGATGCAATCAAGACAAATGAGGTGATCTATGCAGTGCTGAAGTCCTTGAAAGAGGCTGTATCAACTGGAAGTGACTTGGTGTTGGTGTCATTGTCATCCTCTCCGCCCTTCTTCATCAGCTCTCATGGGTTTTTTTTTTTTTATTGGAGTATGGTTGACTTACACTGTTGTGTGTTTCAGGAGTACCACAAAGTGAATTAGTTATACATGGAATCAATACATAGATCCACTCTCCTTTTGAAGACTTTTTCCCCATATAGGCCATTATAGAGTACTGAGTCGAGTTTCCTGCGCTATACAGAGGTCTTTGTTGGTTATCTATTCTATATATAGTACTGTATGTATGTTAGTCTCAATCTCCCAATTTATCCTCCCCCCTTGTAACTATAAGTTTATTTTCTACATCCATGATTCTGTTTTGTAAATAAACTTACAAAACAGAATAAATAAACTTGTACCATTTTTTTTAAGATTCCACATATAAGTGGTATCATATGATATTTGTCTTTCTGTGTCTGACTTACTTCACTGAGTATGACATTCTTTAGGCCCATTTACCTTGCTGCAAATGGCATTATTTTGTTCTCATTAAAAAAAAAAAAAAACTGTCATGGTCCTATTCTGATGGATTCATTCAGCATTGATGTTAAGATGGTAGTGAAGTTTAGATAAGGAAACAAACAACAGGATTAGAGAGATCAGTTCAGCATGTAGAAATCAGAAATGGGGGGATCTCTTTCTGAGAGACGATATTTAAAAAACTGAGTAGTTCTTATAAGGCAATGTTAAAGCCATGTTTAACATTCTCTTCCCCTAACCTACTTGTACCTGGAGTCTTCCTTCCATTTCACCTTTCATGTTAAGGGGCAGCAATGGGGAGCTGTGGGTAAATTCAGAGGCAGGAAGTGCTCAATCGTTTGAGGATCACCCACATTTTGAGTGAGTACCACACTAGCCTACCCCTAGGGAGAGTCAGCATCTTTCCATGCTAAGATGAGATTCCAAGTGGCATACAAGTTCTCCCAACCACAACCAGCCCCACTGAGCCCAAAATTATATTTTATAGTCACTGTTAGAGACTATATGCCATAAAGGCATTTTTCCAGGAAGTCCATGAATATCTAAGCTCTTTCAATTAAATGACATATGTGAATATCTGACATGGTTCCTACACACAGATGATAAAAGCAGACCCCTTCCATCAGCAGTCATTGTTGTGTCTGATGCACCAGTGCACTGATATCTGGGGACAGGAACCCAGGGGTGGAATGAAAAGCCAGAAGAGTTACTCAGGACAGAAGGTAATGAAGAGGACTTCCAGAGGAATCCCTAAATGGGGACACTAGGCCTTCTGGGGAGCTACATGAGAACCTCAGAGGGATGAGAACTTAGGGACCTGAAAACTGACACATGGGCAGTCCTTGTCAGATGGTGCCATCATGCTGTATTTCCAGAGAAAGATCTGTGCTTTCCAGTTTTCCAGACTTTCAGGGCCTTTGGTGTCACAGGAGGCTAAAAAGAGAATTGGCTAGTTAAAATGCCAAGGTTTTTAAGCAATGACTTGATTGGGGTATACTTGTACATTTGAGACCTTAGAGAATAAATATATCTCAAATACTTGTTTAGGGAAAGCAGAAGTGGAGATTTCATTATAAAGTCATAGGAACAGATCCTTATTCCTCAACAAAATTCACAAAACAATTTCTGCTAAATCTCTGCTAAAGGCAGCACTTACTGTTTCTATTTAAATGTGGGAAATAAATCAATGACTTGGCACTTTTTACTCAAATTCAAGTACCTTCCACTGCAACTGCACATACTAGAATATGACTGCATGCGACCTCTGGGATGGAGATTCAGCTGTGATAGATGAGCATCTACTTTGAATTTGTAATGTCTGTCTCTTCTGTGACATATGGCATCATGTTATCACCCACATCAACTCTATGCAGTATGGATTATTGCCATCCATGTATAGATGAAGAAATTGAAACTTGAAGAATTTAAATGACATATCCACATGAAAACGTGGCAGACATAGTCTAGGAACCACGATTTCCTATTCCAAAATTCTTTTTCTACACAGGAGTCATTTCAGTGATTTTTCTTTAAAAGATTAAATATATTATCATGCTCATAGATAAAGACATAAAAATGAAAATCAGTATTAAATATTCATGATTATCACAATTTTGAATTTTGGAGTTATAACCACCATCTCTTTCAACTATGGAAAATAGTAAAAAAAGAAAAGAAGAGAATAAGAAAAGGGTCAACCTAGTATTGGAACTCCTCCAGCATATTATATGCTTAAGAGTTCATTCAGTTCAGTTCAGTCGCTCATTTGTCTGACTCTTTGCAACCCTATGAACCTCAGCACACCAGGCCTCCCTGTCCATCACCAACTGCCAGAGTCTACCCAAACCCATGTCCATTGAGTTGGTGATGCCATCCAACCATCTTATTCTCTGTTGTCCCCTTCTCCTCCTGTCCTCAATCTTTCCCACCATCAGGGTCTTTTCCAATGAGTCAGCTCTTCACATAAGGTGGCCAAAATAGTGATGTTTCAGCTTCAACACCAGTCCTTCCAATGAACACCCAGGACTGATTTTCTTTAGGATGGACTGGTTGGATCTCCTTGCAGTCCAAGGGACTCTCAAGAGTCTTCTCCAACACCACAGTTCAAAAGCATCAATTCTTCAGCTCTCAGCTTTCCTTATAATCCAAGCCTCACATCTCTACATGACTATGGAAAAGCCATAGCCTTGACTAGGTGGACCTTTGTTGACAACGTAATGTCTCTGCTTTTTAATATGCTGTCTAGGTTGGTCATAACTTTCCTTCCAATGAGTAAGCATATTTTAATTTCATGGCTGCAGTCACCATCTGCAGTGATTTTGGAGTCCCCAAAAATTAAAGTCTGACACTGTTTCCACTGTTTCCCCACCTATTTGTCATGAAGTGATGGGACCAGATTCCATGATCTTTGTTTTCAGAATGTTGAGCTTTAAGCCAACTTTTTCATTCTCCTCTTTCACTTTCATCAAGAGGCTCTTCAGTTCTTCACTTTCTGCCATAAGGGTGGTGTCATCTGCATATCTGAGGTTATTGATATTTCTCCCGGCAATCTTGATTCCAGCTTATGGTTCCTCTAGCCCAGAGTTTCTCATGATGTAATCTTCATAGAAGTTAAATAAGCAGGGTGACAATATACAGATTCACTTTCATCAAGAGGCTTTTTAGCTCCTCTTCACTTTCTGCCATAAGGGTGGTGTCATCTGCATATCTGAGGTTATTGATATTTCTCCCGGCAATCTTGATTCCAGCTTGTGTTTCTTCCAGTCCAGCGTTTCTCATGATGTACTCTGCATAGAAGTTAAATAAGCAGGGTGACAATATACAGCCTTGACGTACTCCTTTTCCTATTTGGAACCAGTCTGTTGTTCCATGTCCAGTTCTAACTGTTGCTTCCTGATATGCATACAGGTTTCTCAAGAGGCAGGTCAGGTGGTCTGGTATTCCCATCTCTCTCAGAATTTTCCACAGTTTATTGTGATCCACACAGTCAAAGGCTTTGGCATAGTCAAGAAAGCAGAAATAGATGTTTTTCTGGAACTCTCTTGCTTTTTTGATGATCCAGCAGATGTTGGCAATTTGATCTCTGGTTCCTCTGCCTTTTCTAAAACCAGCTTGAACATCTGAAAGTTCATGGTTCACGTATTGATGAAGCCTTACTTTATTATAAATATGACTTTATTATAAATATGGTGCAGAGCTCCTTTCTCTGTAGGAAAAGTGACACCTCAAATATTGACGATGTTATGTATTAAAAAAAAGAGAGAGTTAATATTAGCGTTTCATAGGTTAATTTCTTTTTTATGAATAGTATTTCTTTATATTCTCAGGTCTAACCTTCCTTGTTATGGCTTCTTAGATACACCCATCATTTATAAGTGGACATTTAATTTCCAAATACATGGTTTTTTTTTTAAAGTATCTTTGATGTTAATTTCTCATTTAAATGCTTTCTTCTCTGCAGACACCTTCTATGTTTTTTTCAGTCTTGACTTTATTGATGCTTTCAATGGCTAAGTCAAAGATCTTTCTTGGTAAATGTCACATTGCACATGAAAATATATGGGTTATTTTCAAATAAATTTTGATATTGATTTCTAACATAATTCCACAGTGATAGAACAGACTATGATTTCAATACCTTTAGACCACCTAGTTTTACATCGCTGGATATGTTCCAGTGTCTCCTAGTTTATAGTCTATGGAAATTTAAAAGAATTTGTATCCTACTCTTTTGTGAAAATGGTATAAATCTTAACTGTGTTGAATTAATTGGTTTACAGTGTTTTTCAGGTCTACTATATCCTTCTACTTTTCTATATGTCCATTCTATTAATTTTTGAGTGTTTGATATTGAAACTCCAACTAAAAATCTTAATTTACCTACTTCAAAATAATTGTAATATGTGTTAGAACTATATGTAACTTTGTTCTATTTTTCCCAACTCGCCTATAAATGTATTATCAATAATTTTTTTTGAAAAAAGAGAAAAAAAGAAAAACAAAAGAGATTTTTTTCTTGTTTGAACTGTTAAAAAACAAAATTTAACTGAGTAAATGTGAAGATCTAATTGACTTTATTAGGCGATTCGTGAATTGGGCAGCATCCCAAGACTTATATAGAATGGAAGTTTTTTTTTTATAGAAAGAGGAGTGCGGCCAGGGAATTACTAGCAAAATTAAAGAAAGGATTATTTTGGGGCCAGGACATTCTTCTTCCTTTGGGGGATAGAAAGGACCATGTAGCAGATTACCTAATTGGTGCTAACTAGAAAGTTCCAAACTGGTTGATTAAGTTTCCACTGCTGGTAAAGGCTGAGACTGCAGTTAGGTTAGGCATTAAATCTGGGTTTAGTAACATGGGTTTTAACACAAGTGGTACCATTTGGGGTGTTTGGTTTTTTTCTTAACAGAACCTCATTTTTACTGTATTACAGAGAATTTAGTGGTAAGCGAGATGTGTTTACCATCTCTCTTTTCACCCATTTATAGGAGTGTTCAAGAGGAAAGAAGATGTTTTGGAATGGATTCCTCAGAATTTGACACTGTTGATGCAGAAGTACGTACATTGAGTACATAGAGTCATGCCTTATTTCCATAATGTTGACTGTTTAGTTAATGTGTGTGGCCAAGGTGGGGGAAAAAAAGAATGTTCCTGCTACCCTTCTAGGTGCTCAGGTAAGATGCCCCTGTAATTAAGACAGGACTAACAGGAGAAAGACAAATGGAAGCTTAGTAATGGATATCAATATATCTCTTATATACATGGGTGAAGGTGAAGGTGAAGTCGCTCAGTCGTGTCTGACTCTTTGTGACCCCGTGGACTGTAACCTACTAGGCTTCTCCGTCCATGGGATTCTCCAGGCAAGCATACTGGAGTGGATTGCCATTTCCTTCTCCAGGGGATCTTCCCGACCCAGGGATCGAACCCGGGTCTCCCACATTGGAGGCAGACGCTTTAACCGCTGAGCCATATATACATGGGAGAGACCCAATAATATTGAATAACTCTCTGAAATGACTCAAGCCACCACCTTGAATACCATTTTCAGCTAAGATAAAAGAAGGTGATGGGAATGGGGAGTCAAGTAGTGGGGATACAGTAAACAAGGGTTAAGTTTTTCTGCAGATTTAAGTCCTGGCCTTCTGCATTAATAAGTTTCTAGAAACTAAGAGTCATCCTCTTCTACCTGGTACAGAAAGGGAGACACGCTTATAAATGGAGATTTCCCTTATAAATAGAAATGTATCTTATGAAAGGGTAACTTTTATTGGTTTTTCAGAGCTCCTCCTCTGCCTGCTGTTTCTTAGAAATAACCAGCTCAAAATAACCCTTATGCCAAAAAGTCATACTTTGGGGTGGCAATTTCAGCCTCCCTTGACCTACATATAAAAGTTTTTAATTTGAAGTATCCCATATGGACATAGAACATGAGTGGTATTCCATAGTTGCCATTTTATAGTTATTTCTTATTGGAAGCAGTAACAGCCATGCTTGGAATGGTCCCTGTAGTAGCTTTAAAAAGAATTAAGCTAGCTTCTGTGCCAGACATCATTCAAAGTCTTTTGGACTTGTAAATGCATTTTGAAATCAGAAGTTATATAGCCTATAGCCTGCTCCTATAGGCTATGTGAGTAGACTCATGAGATGGCAGAGTCCTCTGCCCATTATGGGTAGAATGAATCCCTAATTAATGTGAATTGTCCTCCATCCTTTCCTTAAGCCATTATATGTATCATCCAATTATCCAGATGTTCCACTAGAGAACCCTATAGGGATACACCTGAATAGAAATATGAAACTTGGGTCTGCCCTCAATAATCTAAATTCTAGCCTGGAAGATAAGATTGAAGTGCAAGAAAAACAGATATATAACAACAAATAACCATCCCAGGAAGGCTTCCCCAATGAATAGTCTTTCACCTTACTTGTTACTCCATGGGTGCATATAACATAGCTTCTAGGCTGATTCACTGTGGTGGTGATAGTACTATAGAGAGAAAAGACAGCTTGGGTATCAGAAGATAAGAGCTCAGTTCCTGATTCTGCCATTTACCAATTAATTATGTGACTTGGGGTATGTTATTTTACCATGGGAAGCCTCAGTTTCATTATGTGTAAAGTGGGAGTGGTAATAATCTCTGCCAGGCTACCTCATAAGGATTAGATAACACTCAAAGGAACTGCATTTACTGAACTTGAGTTTTTCCGTATGATGTTACAAAAAACCTGAATGAACTTTTTAGCCAAACCCATCTCAGGATATTGTCTGTATTCCTGCAATAGAATGAATCTTCTATGAGAGCAGGGGTAGCATTGTTCATCAGCACGTCACCAAACACCTTGAACAGTACTAGCCACACATAGTAGGTGTTCATAAATATTAAATACACAAAAGAATATTGTATGTTAAAACAGTCTATTTTTATAGCACTCTTCAAATGTCTGGTAAAGGGAGATTTAAAGAACAATATTGACAGGTTGGATGTGTAGACTGTCAGTTTGGCTTTCAGCCTTCCATGTGATTTTGCTTAAAAGTATTCACATTCACGAGACTGTGCAAGCAGCAGGTGTTTTTAGTATTTAAGTTCTTTTGTAATATGGAAATACTATGAACATGTATTTTCAATATGAAGTGCTGGTTTTTCTATTATATTTTCTAACTCTTGCTCATTCAATAAGCTACTTCTATGTAGATAAAACTTCTCCCTTCTGAAGAGGTACCTCTGCTTAACCCAGCTTTCTGTTCAAGATGGTATGAAACAGTGAGGAAATTAGGTAGAAGAAAGTTATGCTAAGAAAAGAGGCCAAGACATCCATATAGCTCTGGCCATCAGTCTGACATTTACATAGCTGACAGCCTGACTTCATCAGTCTGTCAACAAATATTTACCCAGGACCTGTTGTGTGCTATGTGTGAAGAATCCAGTCCTTCAACTTAGTGTTTTGAGGAATGTTGAATTAAAAAAAAACCTCTCACTTTATAAACTTTATAAAACCTAAGTAATTTTAACATTTAAAGGTAAGTTTTTTTTTAAAGAATCTCATAATCTTATCACAATGGCACAATTTCTATTTAATTTTGCTATTTCCATTCAGTCTCGGTCTACCATCAGGTGGCCAAAGTGTTTTTGACTTTGTTATAACAATAGCTTGCCTGCTACTCCATTTCCTTTGGTTATCACTTATTGCAAAAGTCTGTCTTTGGACAGTCTCAAATTTAGTCATTTCAGTAACTGGACAATATACTACGTTATTGAGGGACTTGTGTTTCCAAACAAGATGGAACAACAGGGACAAGATTGACTTTCCTGCCCAAAACAGCCAAAAATAAAAGACAAAAAATACGACATAACAGTTTTCAAGATAATGGAACAGAAGTCAACAAAAGACAGGGACTCTTAAGAGATGGGAAATTAATGAAATGAGCCCTGCAATTGCCATAACTTACTACCTAGCGAACTTCCAGGCCATGGAGCCAAGAGGGAAGACACACAGGGATCCCAGTAGAATTCCTGAGCTGAGGAGACTGAGGTGAGACTAGATAGTCTAAAGTTGCTTGCAGATTACCAGAGAGGAGAGGGCTGCACGGATGAAGGTCGCTATGGGGATCTGTGAGGGGAGAGAACCACTCAAGAAATTAGAGGAAACAGTGCCAGCATTCATACAGCGTCGGTAATGCTTCCTGTTTCTATCTGCCACACTGGAAATTCTCATAATACACAGGACACGAGGCATAAGAGTACACAGAGAGATCTTGCCTCAGTTATGGGGGAAAGTTAGCCCCAGGCTGACTATTGCTCTG
Organism: Oreotragus oreotragus; assembly: GCA_006410675.1. NCBI lineage: Eukaryota > Metazoa > Chordata > Mammalia > Artiodactyla > Bovidae > Oreotragus > Oreotragus oreotragus. The sequence continues at coordinate 69,371 of SJYX01000475.1, forward strand.
GTTCTAACTATCAAGTCATTAAGGCAAGACCAAAAGGATCCTAAAGGAAATCAACCCTGAATATTCATTGGAGAGACTGATGCTAAAGCTGAAGCGCCAATACTTTGGCCACCTGATGCAAGCCGACTCATTAGAAAAGAACTGGATTCTGGGAAAGATAGAAGGCAGGAGGAGAAGGGGACAACATAGGATGAGATGGTTGGATGGCATCACCAACTCAATGGACGTGAGTTTGAGTAAACTCCAGGAGATGGTGAAGGACAGGGAAGCCTGGTGTACTACAGTCCATGGGGTTGCAAAGAGTTGGACATGACTGATTGACTGAACAACAGCAACAGCAAATGGGCCAAATTGTTTTCAAGTAATTTAACTACACTCCAAAACAAAGATAAAGAGTGTTTCTAGGAATGCAAAATGATCCAATACCCAAGAAATAAAATTAACAATATTTGGCATTTAGTCAAAGATTACCAGGCATTTAAAAAAGCAGTAATATGTAACTCTTATTGAAGAGAAAACCCAATCAATAAAAACTCACCCAGAACCAATACAGGTTTTAGAATGAGTGAACAGGGATATTAACATATGTGTTACATATGTTCAAATTTTCAAATAGAGATGTGGAAGATGGGGTAAAATCTCAAGATAAAATTCGAGCAATGAAAACAACACTGGATGGGATTAATGGCAGATTAAACATTGCAGATTTTGTAGACTGGGAAATTTAAAGACATTATAATAGAAATTCTCCAAATGAAGAGGAAAAAAAAAAGTTTTAAAAGAACAAGAAAAGAGGAAAGTGTATCAGTTGGCTGTTAGAAACTTTTCAAGTAGCCAAATGTACATGTAAATGTAGTCTCTGAAATGTAGAGGGAAGCACAAGAAAAAATATTTGAAATAATAATGGCAAGAGATTTGTCCACATTTGCTAAAACCCGTAAACCCAGACATTCAAGGATCTCAACTGAACCTAAGCAAAAGAAGAGTGAAGAAAACCACACACAGCATACCCTGGTCCCTGCCAGGTATCATATTTTGATCTGTTGGCTGTTACTATGGACTATGTTATATTTAATAAAGCAGGTTCTGTTGAGAGCAGCTACTAAAGGGCTTCCCTGATAGCTCAGTTGGTAAAGAATCTGCCTACAATATGGGAGACCTGGGTTTGATCCCTGGGTTGGGACGATCCCTTAGAGAAGGGAAAGGGTACCCACTCCAGTATTCTGGCCTGGAGAATTCCATGGACTGTATAGTCCATGGGGTTGCAAAGAGTTGGACACGACTGAATGACTTTCACTTCACTTTTCTAACTGGCAAGGAATTGAGAACAAGGCAAAGTATTGAGAACAAAGTTCTCTCCACAAAACCACCACTTCACTGTTTGAACAGCAGTGGCTTTAAGTAGTAGCATCAATGCTAATCCAAAGCAAATTCTCATGAGTTGACTTTGTCCCAAAGACTTTATTTTAACGATGAGTTTAGATGAGTTGTTGCCAGCTATTGACATTCTGTCACCCATCCGTAGAGATCTGTTGCCCCTGAACTGTGTTGCACTACATAGGCATTTTGGAAAAATTGGAGCTTGTACATTTTCAGAATGCTTTTCCACTCAAATCCATTGTACCTAGAGATGGCAGGCAATTCTTCAGAAGATGCTGGCTTTGACCCTGAACCAGGGGCTGAGTAGGGCAGGAGAACCGTAGTGTACATGAGACTTGGAAGCACTTTGCCCAAGCTACGTATTAATGAGGAGGACAGGACAAACCTGACTCAGGGAGCAATTATGAAAGCTTCTTCCATTGATTTTGTAGCTACAGTGTTCAGTTCAGTAGCTCAGTCATGTCCAACTCTTTGCGACCCGATGAACTGCAGCACACCAAGCTTCCCTGTTCATCACCAACTCCTGGAGCTTTCTCAAACTCATGTCCATTGAGTTGGTGATGCCACCCAACCATCTCATTCTCTGTCATCCCCTTCTCCTCCTGCCTTCAATCTTTCCCAGCATCAGGGTCTTTTCCAACGAGTCAGTCCTTCCCATCAGTATAGACTGGTTTGATCTCCTTGTAATCCAAGGGACTCTCAAGAGTCTTCTCCAACACCACAGTTTGAAAGCATCAATTCTTCAGTGTTCAGCTTTCTTTGTGGTTCAACTTTCACATCCATACATGACTACTAGAAAAACCATAGCTTTGACTAGATGGACCTTTGTTGGCAAAGTAATGTCTCTGCTTTTAAATATGCTGTCTAGGTTCATCATTAGCTTTTCTTCCAAGGAGCAAATGTCATTTAATTTCATGGCTGCAGTCACCATCTGCAGTGATTTGGAGCCCAAGAAAATAAAGTCTGTCAGTGTTGCCACTGTTTCCCCATCTATCTGCCATGAAGTGATGGCACTGGATGTCATGATCTTCATTTTTTGAATGTTGAGTTTTAAGCCAGCTTACAGGGAAAATGTGACAACTGGGGGAGAAACTTCTGGAGTCCCACCCTTGTGATATACACTCATTTCTAGTTCACAGTTGCATCAGGTCTTGGAGGCTGCATTGATAGCCTGCTCCATGTCTAGCCTCAAAGGCCATGCTTCTCTTTTAAATCCTTTAATGTATTATTCATGGAAACAATTATGGAATAAAAATGAATCTGTGGGGTGGGAGGTGGGAGGGGGGTTCAGGATTAAGAACTCATGTATACCCGTGGCTGATTCATGTCAATGTATGGCAAAACCAATACAGTATTGTAAAGCAAAATAAAGTAAAAAAAAAAAAAAAAGGAATCTGAAAGTCCTCTTGAATTTGTGTGAGCTTACTGTTTTCTTTTCTGCCCCCATGTGTTCATGTTCATTTCATCTTTCCTTTTAGCTTCTAGCTGTCTCTTTTGAAAGACTGTCTTCAAGCCTTCATCCTAACAGTATTTTAAACTAGAATCTTTTGCAAAAAGATTCTTTGCTTTGTTTCTTTGCTTCATTTTTTCCCAAGCCATTTACTATTACTGTACATGATTCCATCAGTTAAGATCACTTAAACTCACTACATTTCTGTTGATGGGCTAAAAATTATGAATGTACAAAAATGGACATCTTAATATCCAAGTATATATATTTCTCTTAAAAATCACCCAGGAAGCAAGGAGCTAGTGATTAAATTGTTATATAGCTACGATAAAGAGCAGAACCAAGAGGACAGAGAAAGAGAGGTCATATCATATCTTAATGAATATCTCCTTAACCGAATATCTTTCTCAGTGTAATGAAAAGCTTGCCACATCCTCAGAAGCATATTGCTCATTTTGAAGGTACAAAACACTGTACTTGAACAGTGAAGTTGCATAGTTTCCTGAAGTTCAAATGCTGGGACCTGATCTGGACGAACTTGCTTCAACAAACAGCTTCCTTAAGAAAAAATGAGCACGCGTCTATGTGTTAATCTAGTCTAAAACAAACACACAGACACATACACAATCTTTTGGCAGAGATTTCCAAGATTTCACTGATAAACCAGGTACTTAAATTTCATATGAACAGTGAGCCCCAGACTATTCAGAAAGGTTCCAGTTGTTATGTAAGTGGAAGTGGATCACTAAGTGTGAATATAATGTATATAGTTTAAAACAACAGATAGCTTAGACTGAGCTTGAAATCATTGGAGTATATCACTCATTCTGCTACTCACTTACTGTATGACCTTATCCTTTCTGACACTATCAAATGGGGAGTTTGCACTAGAAGCTCCCCGGGGTCATTGCTGTCTCTCTGCTACTATATAGTAAAGTTACTTTTGTTAATAATACTTTCAACTTTAGTTTGTACAAAAAAGAGAGAAGTGGTGAAACAGCCCTCAATTGTCCTTTCCTTTCTCTAAACCTAGTCTGCATGTGGAAGATCTGTAGAAAAATGGCCCCATCAAGTGGAGAGTAGTTCTCTTACAGCCTTCCCACTTTTCTGAACCAGCATGCTACCAACACCTCTGAAATGCACACACACATATGTGTGTGCATATGTGTGTGTGTGTGTAGCAACAGCCTTCGATTGGTACACATTTTTCTTATGCTTGTGCTTTTACCACATCTATACCATAGTTCTCTTCTGAGTTTTGATGTTGGATAGCATATGACACCCATAATCTCTGCTTGTTGTTACCTTCCAGCCATTTGTTTCAAGTACATGTTTCATGATAATTCTCTGTTAGATATTCAAGTTATTGAAACAATGTTAGAAATGATGTAAAATATATCAAAATTTGTGTTCTACCTGTGTTTCCTGTCATTTTATATATCTCTTTGTCACCAAATTGAAATGTCATCTTCTTCTTCCCTTTTGGAAATTCCTAGGAACCAGCAAGTATTATAGAGACTGAACTTTCTGAATCATCAGATTCTATGGTCTCCTTTAATGCAAATCCTGTTATGTCTGATGACTTCAATACAGTGTCCTTGCCAAGCATACCAGCATCACCTGGTGGGTACATTTTAACATTTGGATGGGGACTATCAAAAGAAAAATAGTGACCTACAGAGTAGTTAAAGTTTTTCAAATGAAGATAGTGTTCTGTTTATAATGGTGTGAAATCACAAAAGTGAATTGTAACTTTCTTCATCATCTGTAAGTTTTTGTGAATGATGATTTGAGAGCAGTGCAAATTAATATCTCAGCAATGATTCAAGTGTTTGGGAATGGTATTATTATCTCCAACTTATTTTTTTAGGTTTTTATTGAAATATGTGGAATCTAGATAAAAATGGACTCACAGACACAGAAAACAAAATTATGGTTACCAAAGGGGAAGCATGGGGAAAGGATAAATTGTGAGATTGGGACTGAAATATACACACTACTATTCATAAAAAAAGATAACTAATAAGAACCTACTGTATAGAACAGAGGACTCTACTCAATACTCTGCAATAACCCAAATGGGAAAAGTATATATATATATATATATATATACACACAACTGAATCATGTTGCTTTACACCTGAAACTAACCAACACTGTAAATCTCCCATTTAATTTTGATCTAAAGATTGATGCTAGATCTCAGTCCTTGGAGGAGTAGCACTTTATCTTTTCATACTTATGCAGCCTTTTTTGCTATGGTATATTAATTGCAGTCCAAATAAATCTCTCTTTTTTTAAATTGTGCTATAAGAAGAATTGTTACTAAAGAGTGAAGTGATAGTCTCTCAAAAACAGTGATGTTTACTACAGAAGTTTAGATATTAAAGACATTTCATTAATATAATTGTATGAAAAATATAATACAAAACAACGGTGGAGGCAAAATGCAAACCATGTCCTCCAATTAGCTGATCTTATCATTGATAACTTGTAGAATCCCCATATATAGAAGTAATGCCTGTATTTTTGAAATATTCTAGTTAAAAATTCTTCCAGTATTGCTGTCAATCTCAAAGCTATGTTTAAAAAAATCCTTCTAAGAGAAAGACAAGTACCATATATTAACACATATATATGGAATCTAAGAAGATAGTAGTGATGATCCTATTTGCAGAGCAACAAAGGAGACACAGACATAAAGAACAGATTTTTGGACACAGTAAGGGAAGGAGAGTGTGGGATGATTTGAGAGAATACCACTGAAACAAATACATACATATACGTACACTATATGTACGATAGCCAGTGGGAATTTGCTGTATGACGCAGGGAACCCAAAGTCTCTGTGGTGCTCTGCGACAACCTAGAGACGTGGGATGGGGAGGGAGGTGGGAAGGGCATTTAAGAGGGAGGGGACATATGTATACGTATAGCCTATTCATGTTGATGTATGGCAAAAGCCATCACAATATTGTTAAGTAATTATCTTCTAATTAAATTGTTTTTAAAAAGAAGTAAAATCCTTTCTAACCAATTGTTTTTGGTGGAGTATGGGCAAAGTCTATGAACCCATGATTGTGTTTTTGAAAATATATAAGACCAATTTAGTTTACACACTGTAAAATCCGCTCTTTGAGGTGTACAGTTCTTGACAAAGGCAAAGTCATATATCTACCACCACAGTACAAAACAGAACAGCTCTGCCACCTCCCAAATTCCTTTGATCTGCCTCTTTGAACTCAAACTCTGTCCCTCATCCTCTGGTAACCATTGATCTCTACTCCATTGATCTCTGGTTTCCTTTTACCAGAATGTCATGTAAATGGAATCATACAATGTCTAACCTTTTTGGCTTGTCTCTGTTAACAAAATGCATATAAGATTCAAATGTGTGAATCAGTGGTTCATTCCTTTTTTCTTGCTGAGTAGTACTTCATTTTATGAATGCACCACGGTGGGTTTTTTTTTTTTTTAATTCATTCATCTGAAGAAGAACATCTGGATTGGTTCCAAGTTTTTGGTGATTATAAATAGAACTACTAAAACATTTGCATAGAGGTTTTTTGTGTGCCTATACACTTTTAAAGCATTTGGGTAAATTCTTGGGAGTGGGACTACTGGGTCCTATGGGAAGTGTGTATGAAGAGAACTGCCAAACTCTGTACTGAAATGATCTATCATTTTGCATTATTCAAATAATGTTCTGGGAGCTGCTGAAGGAAAGTCATGTCATACCACCTCCAAGAGCACTTCAGGCAGATCCAAGATCCTGTCTAATTGGGAACCTAGTTTGTCAGAAGTGCTTTATGACTAGGTTTGATTTGATTTGATTAGTTGAAACATACCAAATTCAAGTAGCAGAGCCAAAAGAACTTTTATAATGAAAAGACACAATGTGAATGGGCTGGGTGCCTGTTTATGCTTGGGTGTATGGAGGTAAAGTGAGACATTCCCTCCTTTTACTTCATTTTCAAATGTGAACAGATTTTTAAATAATGTTCTGAATTACTCCTGGTACCTGGCGCATCTAATCCATAACATGGAGTAAAAGTGTACCTTCCTGTTTCTATAATATATAACAAGAAATAAACAGAGAAATCTGTGTAATCTGTTTTGGGATGTTAGTAATTTAGCCTTTTTCATTATGAATTCCAATCTTTTCTTCCTCAGAAATATACTCGAGGCAGAGCTTTGAATCAGAACCCGAGATGAGACACGTGACTTGTGTGTATGAGTTGAAGCATGTACACAAGGTGGATGATATGGATGAGAGGGAAGAGTCAGACGAGGTTGTCCAGGAGAACCAGGAAGACCAGGAAGATGAAGAGGACCAGGAGGAAGTCCAAGAGGGCCAGGAGGAAGTCCAAGGGGGCCAAGCGGAAGTCCAAGGTGGCCAGGAGGAAGTCCAAGAGAGCCAGGAGGAAGTCCAAGAGAGCCAGGAGGAAGTCCAAAGGGGCCAGGAAGAAGTCCAAGAGGGCCAGGAGGATCAAGAAGACCAGGAGAACCAGAAAAAGCAAGAGTATCAGGTAGGCAGGGTGGGCCGGGTGGACCAGAAGGGCCCAGGGGACCAGTAGTACCAGCAGTATGAGCAGTACCAGCAGACCCAGGAAGACCAGGTGAACCAGGTGGAGCAAGAGACTGGTCCTCCAGTTTGGCTGCTGATATCAGAGATCGGGTGCTCTGGGAGCCTTGCTCCACATATCTATCTGTACCACTATCCCTAAAAAGCCCCAAATTTCCACTCTTGTGCTCAATTTCACTTTGCAGAAAGCACATTCTTTGTTTATTTTAAAATTGTATCACCATTTCTGTTGTACTGGATTTTCTGATGCTGCTGAGAATCCAATGGACCCTAGCCAACAGGGAGATTGGAGGTTCTTTAAGTAAGATGAAGTACTGTTCTCCTTTTAACGTGAAATATCCAAAGACACTCTGTACTTGAAAGTTTGAGTCAAATACGAAATTTAACTACTAACAAAAGGCACTGTTTTTAAGCACTCTGCTCGTTATCTGTGAGGAGATGCTAACTGTCCCATGGGAGGATGGTTTTCCTGCCTACTCATACCAATACTTCTGCACCACAAGCTAGATCTCCCCAATGGATTGTCAGAATGTTAGATATATTCCAGTTTCAACTGTCAGCACCAATGTATGGTTCAAGGCCAAATCAAAACATTTGGATTCATGACTCTGTTGTTCTACACCCAAATTTATCTACATAACCACAGGTTTGGGTGATTATCTTTATATTAGAAAGGATTATTGTCATCAGGATTGGCAGCCAAGTTAATGAGTTGATGGTCTGTTATGTGGAATTGTATGCAATAACTACCAAGCGTTAGGTGAGTCTCTTCATTAGATGGCATCCTCTTCTAATGAGAAGAAGCTAGGGCCAGAAAACAACTGTTTTTTGGCCCCAGCACTGTAACCTTGGCACATCCCTGAGCCTCAGTTTCTCCACTTGAAGTGGTCTGCTTGCCTTGCAGGGATTTTTAGACTGCTCTGAAAATTCTTTGAGCTATTTAAAAGAAAATTTCTGAAGAAATACATTTGTCTTTGTTTATGTCCCTATCATGCTAGAAAGTTGTGCTTCCCCTTTCACTGATGATAGCTTTCTCTTCTTTGAGTTAATTTCTTTGTAAGCTTTAAATGTACCTTTTGTTTAAAATGGTCAAAATAATCAGCAATGTGTGTAGCCTGGCTCTGCCTGTGATAGTGTAATAGGCTTGTTTCTGGGTGCCATGGACTGACAGACTGGAGTATAACCAGAAGACAGACAAAAGCTGGAGAAGGGAAATTTTAAAAGATTTTTTCCTTGTGACGAGAACTCTTAGGATTTGATCTCTTAAGAGCTTTCATGTATAATATACAATAGTGTTAGTTATATTTTTATCATGTTGTCTATTACCTCCTTGTAATTTATTTATCTTTAACTTGGAGTTTGTATCTTTTGACTGCCTTCATCCATTTCCCCACCACCCCCACTCACCTGTGCTAACCACAAATCTGATCTCTTTGTCTATGAGTTTGTTTTTGCAGTGTAATTGACCTAGAACACTATGTTAGTTCCTGGTAAAGAACACAGTGGTCTGACATTTTTATACATTTTTAAATGACCACCACAATAAGTCTAGTTATCATCTGTCACCATACAGATATATAATTATTGACTATGTTCCCCACACGGTACTTTTCACATCTATGACTCATTTAATTTGTAGCTGAAAGTTTGTACTTCTTAATCTCTTCATCTTTTCCTCTAATATCTCACTCTGTCCCCTCTGGCAACCACCTGTTTGTTCTCTGTATCTATGACTCTGATTCTGATTTGTCTTACTTGTTCATTTGCTTTGCTTTTTACTTTCCATATTTAAGTGAAATCAATGTGTTTGTCTCTCTTTCTGATTTAACTTAGCATTATACACTATTGGTCCAGCCATGTTGCTGCAAATGACAAAGATTCAGTCCTTTTAATGACTGAACATATATATTCCATAAAACATATAGTATTCCAATTATATGTTTGTGCTGTGCTCAGTTGCTCAGTTGTGTCTGACTCTTTGTGACCCCCAAGGACTGTAGCCCACAAGGCTCCTCTGTCCATGGAGTTTTCTAAGCAAGAATACTGTAGTGGATTGCCATTTCCTTCTCCAGGAGATCTTCCCAACCCAGGAGTTGAACCTGCATCTCTTGTATCTCCTGCGTTGGCGCATGGGTCCTTTACCGTTGTGCTACCTGGGAATCTCAATTGTATGTATGCTCCATCTTTATTCATTTATCACTTGATGGACATTTATGTTGCTTCCATATCTTGGCTATTGTAAATAGCGCTGCAGTGAACATAGGGTTACATATATCTTTTCTAATTAGTGTGTTTCTTTTCTTCAGATAAATACCCAGGAGTGGAATTTCTGGATCTTATGCTGGTTTCATTTTTCATTTTTTGAGGAATCTCCATACTGTTTTCTCATAGGGACTATACCAATTTACATTCCCACCAACAATGCAGAAGAGTTCCCTTTTCTCTTGTTGTCTTTTTGATAATAGCCATTCTCACAGGTGTGAGACAACATCTCATTATGGTTTTGATATATGTTTCCCTGATAATTAGTGATGTTGACCATCTTTTCATGTGCCTCTTGGTAATCTGTATGTCTTCTTTGGAAAAAATATCTGTTTAGATCCCCTGACCATTTGGGGACTGTTTATTTGTTTGTTAATGTTGAATTGTATCAGTTCTTTGTGTAATTTGGATATTAACCACTTATCAGATTTTTTTTTGCAAATATATTCTCCCATTTTGTAGGCAGCCTTTTAATTTTGTTGATAGTTTCCTTTGCTGTCCAAAGGCTTTTTAGTTTGACATAGTCCCATTTGTTTAGTTTTTCTTTTGTTTCCCTTGCCTGGGGAGACATATCAAAAAATATTACTAAGACTGATATCAAAGAGCATACTGCCTATGTTTTCTTCTAGAAGTTTTTTGGCTTCAGGACTTACGTTTAACTTTTTAATACATTTTGAATTTATTTTTATGTATGTTGTGAGATTCTTTGGCATGTAGCTGTACAGTTTTCCAAACAACACTTATTGAAGAGACTGTTTTCTCTCTATTGTATATTCTTGCCACCTTTGTTGTAAATTAATTACCCATATAAGTGTGGGTGCATTTCAGGGTTCTCTCTTCTGTTCCATTGATCTATATGTCTGTTTTTGTGCCAGTACCATTCTGTTTTGATTACAGTAGCTTTGTAGTATGGAGAAGGCAATGGCACCCCACTCCAGTACTCTTGCCTGGAAAATCCCATGGATGGAGAAGCCTGGTGGGCTACAGTCCATGGGGTCGCTAAGAGTCAGACACGACTGAGCGACTTCACTTTGACTTTCCACTTTCATGCATTGGAGAAGGAAATGGCAACCCACTCCAGTGTTCTTGCCTGGAGAATCCCAGGGACGGCAGAGCCTGGTGAGCTGCCGTCTATGGGGTCGCACAGGGTCGGATGCGACTGAAGCGACTTAGCAGCAGCAGTAGCAGCAGCTTTGTAGTATAGTCTGAAGTCAGCGAGCATGATACCTCCAGCTTTGTTCTTCCTTCTCAAGACTGTCTTGGCTATTCAGTGTCTTTTGTGTTTCCATACACAATTTTATTTTTATTTTATTTTACTTTACAATACTGTATTGGTTTTGCCATACATTGACATGAATCCGCCATGGGAGTATACGAGCTCCCAGTCCTGAACCCTCCTCCCACCTCCCACCCCATTCTACTTCTGTGAAAAATACCATTGGTATTTTGATAGGGATTCCTTTGAATCTGTACATTGCCTCGGGTAGTATGGTCATTTTGACATTATTTTTATCTATGAGTACAGTATAACTTTCCATCTGTTCATGTCATCTTTAGTTTCCAGTGTCTTACAGTTTTCAGAGTACAGGTCTTTAAACTCCGTAGGTAGGTTTATTCCTAAGGATTTTTATTGTTTTTGATGTAATTATAAATGGGATTATTTTATTGATTTATCTTTCTGATAGTTTGTTGATAATGTATACAAATGCAACAGATTTCCATATATTAATGTATCCCAAATTTTAACAAATTCATTTATAAATTCTAGTAGTTTTTTGGTGATGTCTTTAGATGAAATCCTGACAGGGCCATCTGTGGGGCTACTGTGGTCCTGGAGCTGGTATCTTCCTGCCAGTGGATTGGCCTGAGGTCCAGGGTGTTTAGGGACAGTGCCAGCTCCTGGTAAATGGAGCTGGGACCTGATATTTCTGGCTGCAGAGCCCTCAGGGCCCCAGAGCTGATGTTGCCCAGCTAGTGAGCAGGGTAGGGACCCAGGAGGTCCCAGGGGTAGTGGCAGTTCACTGGTGGGAAAGCCTATGTCCTGAGCCTGCTGGTGGATTGGGTCAGATCCAGAGGTAGCTGAAAGCTCAGGTGGTCCTGAGGCAGCCAACCTGTTGGTGGATGGGCCTGTATCCTTGTATGGTTATTTGCTTGGCCAGAGGCATCTCAGAACCGGCACCTATAGATTGTTGGGCCAGGGCAGGGCTGGGCAACAAGTCTAATAAGCTTGAGAGAGGATCCCACAATGGCCCTTGCCAACACCAGTGTCCACATAAGAGAATGAACTCCAAAAATGGCTACTGTCAGTGTCTATGTCCCCGGGGGGAGCCACAGTTGCCTTCTGCCTCTTGGGAGGCTGTCTACAATCAGCAAGTGGGTCTGACCCAGCCTCTTATCCAGTTACTGCTTCTGTCCTGGATCCAGGAGCATGTGAGACTTTGTGTGCGTCCTGTAAGAGTGAAACCTCTATTTCCTATGCCCCTTGGCTCTCCTGAAAGTAAGTCCCACTGGCCTTCAAAGCCAAATGATCTGGGAACTCAGCTTCCTGGGCAGGACCCTCAGCCTGGCAAGTCTGATGTGGGGCTCAGACCTCTCACACCCCAGGGAGAACCTCTGCAATTGTAATTGTCCTCATGTCTGTGGGTCACCTACCCTAGGGTATGTGACTGAACTATCGTGCAACTCCACTCTTGCTACCCATCTCTTCATGGTTCCTTCTCTGTAGAGAAGATCTGTAGTTGTAGAAGATCTTTTATGCTGGTCTTCAGATCCTTCTCATCAATAGTTGCTTGGTAGATAGAATTTTAGTGCATCCATGGGAGCAGATGAGCTCAGGGTCTTCCTACTCTTCCATCTTGGGCATTCCTCTGACTCTTCCTGTCTCCTGTCTCTGATCTGTTTCAGGTCCCAGTTATCTCTATCTTAAATTAACTCTATTGCCTCTTCACTAGGTTTTTTTCTGACTCCAGACTGACTTTGTCCTGTCAGTTCATTTTCCACACTGCTGCCCAAAGGCATGTTCTACAACACTGATCTGAGCATGTCACTTCCCCAATCAAATCTGTGCTTTAGAACATGCCTCCTGGCAGCAGTGTTTTAAGTTCCCTGGCCATCTAAATGTGTATGGTCTGCACAAAGCTCTTTTCCCAGCTTCCCTTTCAAGGGTGACTTGCCTCCTCCCTTTCCTGCAAATGCAAAGCATTAGTTTGTCCTGCAGCACAGTTTCTAATTTTATTAACCTATGCATTTGTTTGGGCTTCCCTGGTAGCTCAGTTGGTAAAGAATCCGTAGGTTCGATTCCTGGGTTGGGGAAAGCCCCTGAAGAAGGGATAGGCTGCCCACTCCAGTATTTTTGGGTTTCCCTGGTGGCTCAAGAGGTAAAGAATCTGCCTGCAATGTGGGAGACCTGGGTTTGATCCCTGGGTTGGAAAGATCCTTTGAAGGAGGGCATGGCAACCCACTCCAGTATTCTTGCCTGGAGAATCCCCGTGGACAGAAGAGCCTGGCAGGCTCCAGTCCATGGGGTCACAAAAAGTCAGACACAACTGAGTGACTAAGCACACACATACATTTGTTTATCAGCAGATCTGGGGCTGATACTCAAGTTAAAATTAGATTTCCAGGGCTAAGAGGAGAGTGTTCCACACAAGTGTGTGGACACCATAGTTGTGTGAAAGTCAGATCTGTGGATTCTGATGGTGCTTAGACAAGTGCCTAGATGAAAGGAAGTGCCAGTTGAGCCTCCTTCTTCTTTCTGCGTCACTAGCAGGAGCTTTGATGGATGTTTCCACATGTCTCATTTGTGATCTGACCTGCTACACTCTGACTCTTTCACTAAGGACTATAGGAAGGTTTTTTCATGTCTCTGAGTCAGTGTTTGGGAAAAAAATTAGACTAAACATTTCCCATAATCTTTTCTGATTATAGGCTTTCTGGATTCCCTAACATTTCTTCACACTTTCTAGAAGTGAATGAAGTCAGGGTTATAGTGTTGTTGTTCACATTCTCAGTTATGCCAAAGCTTGGGAATGAAACAATGTGGTAGAATTTGGAGATGCTGGTGGCCCCATATATAAACCATAGTGATGTCTCCCCACAGCCCCTACAGCTGTCACTGCACATCACATCATACATCAAGAGACAGGAGGAGGAAATGATGAAGAAATTCCAGGAGCAGCTGAACGAAAAGACACAGATACTGCAAACTGAAATAAAAAACCAGAAGAGTTCCCTGGAAACTTTGAAGGAGCAGCTCCAAGACAGGAACGACTCCAAGTCACAGGTCAGAGACCAGTTCTATGCCAGTGGCAAAAGGGAGACGAGTAAGGGACCTGGACAGCCTTCAAGGGGTTAGTCGATAGGGCTTGCTAGCAGTGAGGGCAACTACCTCCAGGGAAGCATGGCACATCTGGAATGATCTTTTGCAGAGACTTAGGGCTTTGCTCCTTTTCTTTTAGTTGCAGGAGCTGAGATGTGCCATGGCTTTCTGTGAGCTGGCAGTCTTGCTCCATGACCAGCATGTCTTCTGCCGTAAGGAAATCTGTGGCCCCTGAGTAAGACCTTTGTAATACTGTGTCCTTACAGGCGCTGCCATCCATCACAGACCATTTGCTGGAGCCAGCACCCAAGAAACCACGCTCTGAGGCAATGAAGAGTCCCTTCTCCAATATTTCAGACGTCACATCTGTCAGTGGTTCATGTTTACCACATTCTTCCCAAATCCCCGAGGAGCTTCAGCAGGCTTTTGATACCTCTTCCCAGGTACAGCAGGCCACTTTCATCGCTGTAGCCAAAAGCAGAGTTCATTCTTATGAAAGCATGAGCGCCCCTGTTTCTCTGGTGGGAGTGGTGGTTTCCCGGTTGGGTACAATTCGTTTGCCTGAGACAAAATGTCCAGGCCAGCTGTACCTGGGTGCACATGCACACATGCATGTGCATGGGTTCTGGACCACAGCTTCTCACAGCTGGGAGCAGAGAGCCACCAGACCGCTGGGGCACCCAGAGAGGAAGTGTTTCTGTTGTCTTCTGCCACAGAGGATGGAGAGTTTGTTCCATGTATGAGGCTCTGGCAGACACTGAGTTGCTCTTCTCTCTTTCCTGTGGATGCAGGTGCCCAATCAGGAGGAGGTGACGCAGCAGCAGCAGCAACAGCAGCTGCTGCAACAGCAGCAGCAGCAGGAAGAGCAGCAACAGCAGCAGCTGCAACAGCCACAGCTGCAACAGCCGCAGCTGCAACAGCCACAGCTGCAACAGCCGCAGCTGCAACAGCAGCTACTGCTGCTGCCCGAGCAGCCACAACAGTATAATACCACCGGGGAGAACCGAGTAATGCATGCATTCATGCCAAACCAACCTAGCTTCTCTATATTGCGCTACAACGATGGCTTCATGCCCCGGCCCCTATCCCTACCCCTACGACCACCACCACCGCCGCCTATGTTTATTCCTATCCAAATGGCGGCTGAACAGCAGCCTTCTGGCTACTATCGTGCTGAAAACCTCAATGCCCCTGGCTACTATCGTGTTGGAAACCTCAGTGCCTCTGGCTACTATCGTGCTGAAAGTGTCAATGCTCCTGGATACTACCGTGCTGAAAACTTCAATGCCTCTGGTTACTATCATGCTGAAAATTTCAATGGCCCGGAAAACAGTATATTCAGGTAAGGAGGCTGCGAGATGGTCATAAGGGCTGAGATCACTGCTTTCTTATGGTGGCTGGACATCACACCTGAAACCATGGGCGACATGCCCATGGGCACCCAAAGTCCCCTATCCCAAGCAACATGCTCCAATTCATCCTCCTCTGTGGCCTCGCTGCCTCTACTGGCATGATCTAGAGCCAAGCATGCCTTGATGGAACAGAGGTGTCTCCATAAAAATAAGAAGGCTAGATCAGGAAGTCTCCAAGCTAGGGAAGTAGCACACCGATCTTGAAATTGCTTGACTTTTAGCCAAGCCCAGTCTCATGGTACAGGGTGTCTATCGGGAAGTCTTGAGTGTCCCCAGCTGAGTGACTCCTGGCTCCTAACTCCCTGCTTCCATTTTCCTGGGATCCTGTGGTCACAGTAGAGCAGGTGAAGGGATCTCCATGGCACTGACAATCCATATAGCATTGGATACCTAAAGAGCCAAGAACACAGAAAGACAAAGTCCTGGGAGGCAGTATGGAGACAGGAACAGTTTCTGCTCAGGGCTAAAATCTTTGGTCTCAATACCAGAAAAAGAAGGTTCTGCTCAGCAATGAAAGGTGTTATAAGCACAGTCTTGTGCCCAATATTTATTTTTGAATGAATGACAGTCTTTGAGTGGGTCATCTAAAGCTCTCCTGAGTTCCTTCTGGGTCTTCCTTTAGGAACAGTGACTCTGACATGTGGGATGGGTTAATGCCATGTTTCCCACTGGCCTAATTATCAGAATCAACCTGAGAAGGTTATTGAAAGTGCATATTCAGAGTCTGGGATGATGCTCAGAAATCTCTGTTTATCACACAACCCTCAAGTTTAGGGTGATAGAAGGAGCCCTGGACTTAGAGGAGAAAGCAGACTTGTAGCCTCTCTGGGTCTCGGGCTCCTTTGGTTATGAAGGGCAAGCCCCTGACTTTGGAGTCGGTGAAGTGACTTACACAGAGATCACCATCTTGAAAGAAGCAGGACCCTCCAAGTAATAGCAACAATACCACTTGATACAAATGACTAAATTTTCTCAGTGTTTCCATTTGCTTTACTTTGGAGAATTGAGTCTTATTCAGGCCAAAGTGAGAGTCCAAGCAAGTGACTCCTGATTTGACCACCCAAACCAAAGATTCTTTGAGCACCTCTTAATGAACAAGACTGTCTCTTGGGCCTCATTGCTAGACTCATGTCTCTGTAACATGTTTCTTCTATTACAGAATTTTTCCTGAAAACCACCATCAGCCCCGCATGAATCTTTTCTCTATGACACATGGCCCAGGGTCCCATGCCGTTTATTCTACCAATCTCCCTCAGACTACTACCATAACTCACAACCCACAGCTTGTTACCCTGGAGACTCCCCAGGACTACATCCGCCTCTGGCAACGGCCGCAAGACCAGCAGAATCATCTCTACCAAGCAGTTCAAATGAGTAATTGGGCTCCCAATGAGCAGGCCACCATGGGCCAAGCCACTTGTGCTCAGGTATAACACTCCCTTCTTCTCTGACCCCTACCCAGGTTGGAGGTTCTGCACAGCACTACACCCCTTCTGCATAGGCTCCGTGTGTGAATCCACACTTTAAAGCACAAGAAAATTTGAGGACAGGTGCCCACATGGGGGTAGCAGTCACGGCTGAACAAAAGACTCTCTAGGCTTCCAAGAAAAAGTGAGCTGTTCTCATAGATATTAAATGCAGTCCTACTTGGAAACTTCTCAAATATGTGTTCCCTGGGCAGAGTGAGTCTTGCCATATGCTGAACTCAATGCTCTAGATGGGAGACCTTTCTGAACTTCTATATCTTTAGTTCTGCTACAAAATCCAAGGCCTGGTATGGATGTGTTTCCTTGTATTGAAAATAAACCAGGAGTCCTTCTGATAAGTACTTGGCATCCAACTATGGAGTGCCCCATATTTAGCAGGGCAAACCCCACCTTGGGGACCATCTACAGTGGCCTTGTTGCTAGGACAGGGATGGGAGCTGGTGGAGACCACAGTCACATAGCAGGTTTGGCTCCCAGATACACTCCCAACAGTCCCCTTGGGGACCACAAACTCTCAATCTGACTAATGCCACTTACAAAGAATGTTTGGGTTCTGGCTTTAGAAATCTTAAAAGAGCTTCAGTTCAGTTCAGTTCAGTCGCTCAGTTATGTCCAACTCTTTGCAACCCCATGAATCATAGCACGCCAGGCCTCCCTGTCCATCACCAACTCCTGGAGTTCACTCAAACTCATGTCCATCGAGTCAGTGATGCCATCCAGCCATCTCATCCTCTGTCGTCCCCTTCTCTTCCTGCCCCCACTCCCTCCCAGCATCAGAGTCTTTTCCAATGAGTCAACTCTTCGCATGAGGTGGCCAAAGTACTGGAGTTTCAGCTTGAGCATCAGTCCTTCAAATGAACACCTGGGACTGATCTCCTTTAGAATGGACTGGTTGGACCTCCTTGCAGTCCAAGGGACTCTCAAGAGTCTTCTACAACACCACAGTTCAAAAGCATCAATCTTCGGTGCTCAGCTTTCTTAACAGTCCAACTCTCACATACATACATGACCACTGGAAAAACCATAGCTTTGACTAGACGGACCTTTGTTGGCAAAATAATGTCTGCTTTTGAATATGCTATCTAGATTGGTCATAACTTTTCTTCCAAGGAGTAAGCGTCTTAATTTCATGGCTGCAATCACCATCTGCAGTGATTTTGGAGCCCCTCCCCAAAATAAAGTCTGATACTGTTTCCATTGTTTCCCCATCTATTTCCCATGAAGTGATGGGACCAGATGCTATGATCTTCATTTTCTGAATGTTGAGCTTTAAGCCAACTTTTTCACGCTCCTCTTTCACTTTCATCAAGAGGCTTTTAAGCTCCTCTTCACTTTCTGCCATAAGGGTGGTGTCATCTGCATATCTGAGGTTATTGATATTTCTCCCAGCAATCTTGATTCCAGCTTGTGCTTCTTCCAGCCCAGCGTTTTTCATCATGTACTCTGCATAGAAGTTAAATAAGCAGGGTGACAGTATACAGCCTTGATGTACTCCTTTTCTTATTTGGAACCAGTCTGTTGTTCCATGTCCAGTTATAACTGTTGCTTCCTGACCTGCATATGTTTCTCAAAAGGCAGGTCAGGTGGTCTGGTATTCCCATCTGCCTCAGAATTTTCCACAATTTATTGTGATCCACACAGTCAAAGGCTTTGGCATAGTCAATAAAGCAGAAATAGATGTTTTTCTGGAACTCTCTTGCTTTTTCAATGATCCAGCGGATGTTGGCAATTTGATCTCTGGTTCCTCTACCTTTTCTAAAACCAGCTTGAACATCTGGAAGTTCACGGTTCATGTATTGCTGAAGCTTGCCTTGGACAATTTTGAGCATTCCTTTACTAGCGTTTGAAATAAGTGCAATTGTGTGGTAGTTTGAGCATTCTTTGGAATTACCTTTCTTTGGGATTGGAATGAAAACTGACCTTTTCCATTCCTGTGGCCACTGCTGAGTTTTCCAATTTTGCTGGCATATTGAGTGCAGCACTTTCACAGCATCATCTTCCAGGATTTGAAATAGCTCAACTGGAATTCCATCACCTCCACTAGCTTTGTTCACAGTGATGATTTCTAAGGCCCACTTGACTTCACATTCCAGGATGTCTGACTCTAGGTGAGTGATCACACCATCGTGATTATCTGGGTCATGAAGCTCTTTTTCGTACAGTTCTTCTGTGTATTCTTGCCACCTCTTCTTAATATCTTCTGCTTCTGTTAGGTCTGTACCGTTTCTGTCCTTTTTCGAGCCCATCTTTGCGTGAAATGTTCCCTTGGTATCTCTAATTTTCTTGAAGAGATCTCTAGACTTTCCCAGTCTGTTGTTTTCCTCTATTTCTTTGCATTGATTGCTGAGGAAGTCTTTCTTATGTCTCCTTGCTATTCTTTGGAACTCTGCATTCAGATACTTATATCTTTCCTTTTCTCCTTTGCTTTTCATTTCTCTTCTTTTCACAGCTATTTGTAAGGCCTCCTCAGACAGCCATTTTGCTTTTTTGCATTTCTTTTCCATGGGGATGGTCTTGATCCCTGTCTCCTCTACAATGTCACAAACCTTCGTCCATAGTTCATCAGGCACTCTATCAGATCTAGTCCCTTAAATCTATTTCTCACTTCCACTGTATAATCATAAGGGATTTGGTTTAGGTCATACCTGAATGGTCTAGCGGTTTTCCCTACTTTCTTCAATTTAAGTCTGAATTTGGGAATAAGGAGTTCATGATCTGAGCCACAGTCAGCTCCCGGTCTTGTTTTTGCTGACTGTATAGAGCTTCTCCATCTTTGGCTGCAAAGAATATAATCAATCTGATTTCGGTGTTGACCATCTGGTGATGTCCATGTGTAGAGCTTAACCCCTTAAAAAAAAAAAAAAAACTAATCACAACAGAGATCCAGTAAACTAAGGAAGAACAAAGGAGTCTGGGTATTTTAAATGGTACGATTCATTTCACAAACACCCCTTGACCAGCTGGGCCACCAGCCCTCCAGAAAGGTGGCCTCTTAGAGGGACAGCCTTCATGATGCCATCAGATGGTCAGTAGATTCTGTGGTTCATTTATGAAGCCAGACTCTGCTGAGACCCTCATGCATGTTCTCAAGCACTTACTCTGAGAGGCAGATGCCCAGTTAGTGGGGAAAGGAGGACCTGGGGATGTGACACAGGCCGGGGAAGAGCCAGGGGAGCAGCCATGGCAGGACCGTGTCAGATGCTCCCTGTCCACAAGGCTGCGGGGCTCCCACGCTCCGCCCTGGCTCCTCTTCTCCACGCTCTGGAGCTTTGCTCTCCCTAGGTCCTCCAACACCTTCAGCCTCTGCCCATAGCCCAGCCCTGCTCCTTCTGTTTCCCCAGTCTTGTCCTCCACCCCCCTGAGTTCAACTCATTAAAATCTATCACCTTCAAAAACCAGCCCAAGGGGGTAGCTCTTTCTCCTGCACAAAGTGCCCCACAGTCCACTCTTGGTGACAGCATCAGTGTGTTTGTCCCTCCTCCCCTGTCCGCAGGCCAGAATGGGTTGTTACCTCTCCATGTTACGTTGAGTGAGCCAGGTAGCTGCCAGTGAGGCCCTGCGTGGAAGTCATCTAGTCTGTGTAGAATGGTGAGACCTAAAGGTAGAGGCAGGGAGAGGCCAGAGAGACCTTCTAATGCCTTGGCTGGCCATGGCTTGTTGGGAGCTGGTTTGGGGGAAGCCAGACAGGGAATCCAGTAGCCTTAGGCATTCAGACAAGTTTTTGGAAAGCCCAGGCTTACTTCTGCTGCTCTTTAAGCTACTATGCTGTTGGGAGAGAGAAGCTACGGGGGATCCCATTTCCCCAGCTCCAACTTCTACCGGCACCTTGCAGGCTTGTGTTTTCCAAAGATGTCCTTCTCAGCAGCTTACTGGCTCAGACCAAAGGGATCCTCACACCACTACAAAATGGGCCCAGGAACTCTAGCAAAGGACTCCATCTTGTCCCCTTTCTCTCAGCAGGTGGCACCCACTGAACAAGTCCAGCATTCTTCAGCACTGCAGACTGTCCAAGTCTCTGGGAATAATGGGCCGAACCAGCTAAACTCCTGTATGTCAACACAGCGGTCTCACTTGAATCCGTAGAGCCGCATTAGCTCTACTTTTCTCTCAGGCCTTGAGAGAAGGGGTGGGGAGACAGGCCAATGAAGCCTGCATGGCCAGGGGACCTCCAGGTTCCCTGGACTGGGGGGTGGGGGGTGGGGGGTGAAAACTTTTCTTTCCTAATACATTCTGTTCTCATTGTTAATTCTTCAAAACCTGTGTCTTGGAAATTTTGTTGCACAGTGTTGCGCTTAACTATTCTACCATTTGCAGGCAGGCTGCAGTCTGCTTGGCTTAGAATACCCTTTTTCTGCCAAGAAATATTTTCCAGCACAGTTTGCAATCTAGTAAGCAGCTGTTACATCTCAAGCTGTGAGAATTTCGAGGCCTTGGCTTCAACCATCAAGGCCTGCACCTCCTCCACAGTTGTGGAGCCTTCAAGAGGGGCACTACAAAAGTTGACTCGACCAGAGGCATCCAGCTGGTGTTATTATTTGATTTGATGTTTAGGGTGTTTCTGGGCCAGGATTTGTCCCATCTGACCCAGATTACTCTGGCTTCACCACCCTCTAGATTTCAGACAAGGATCCTGAGCTGAGGTAGTCTGTGGTTCCCTCAGGGTCTACCTTGATCAACAGTTCAGCTCCAAGCTCAACTCCCAAGCCAGGTGGCTAGAAGGTCATAAGGGCCTGTTTTCTTCCAGGGATCCCTGCAGCAGCAGCTGCAGTGTCACCCCATCTTAGGATGGGGAAAGTGGAGGGCACGAGGCTGAAGCCCAGAGCCAGTGCTCATGTGCCGGCTGGTCCAGCATGAGTTTGGTTTGGATGTGACTAAAGGCAAAACACGGTGAGCGAGGCCTCTTAGGCAGCTCTAGGCCCAGTTACTGCTCCACGGCATTCTTGGCACTCTTGGCTGAGACCTTAGACTTGGCTGCCTGGGCAGACTGATGGCTTTAACTGGGATCTTTCTTTTCCCAGGCATGAGCCCTAATTCCCCCAGCTTCAGAGGGTCTCTTGATGATTGTAGCCCAAGAGAAAGCTGTCTGATGTCAGGTGCTGGGAGAGACAGGGTGACCAGGCCAAGAGATGACAGTATCCACATGAGGGTCAGGGGTGGCTTTAGCATCAAAGGAATGAGACCTGCATGCACTCTGCATCATGAACTGAAGGGGCGGTTCTGTCCCAGCCTTGCCCAGGGAAGCAGACTTGGATCAAGAAGACTGATCATGGGCCAAACTTCCCAGGCCACAACTCCACCCGGAAATAGCTATGGCTGTCCCCACGGTCTGTGCTAAACTGTCCCAGGAGGTGCTGGGGGCTCTGCAGCCTGTGCCACAAATGGAAGCTACACCTGGAATGACACGAGACAAAGCTTTTCTGTCCATCACCCTCCCTCCGGACCCCACAGGCCACACACACAGTGCACAACACAATCAGCTCATCTTTCCTCCCAGACTCTTCTCTGAGTGAGATGAGAGGTTCTTCCAGCAGCCCAAGGGCAGGCGTGTGTCAGGGAAAGGCCTGGGAGGGAGACTCCATCCAAAGGCCAAGTGAGCCTTGCTCCCAGGATGCCCAAGCCCAGCATGACAGCTTCAGCCTTGTGGCTTTCCTTACTGAGTGGTGCCCTGAGCACTGGGACCCACACACAGCTCAATGGCTGGGCACATGGCTTGGGACATGGGGGCAGCTTACCCCAAGTTTCATGGCTTTGCTGCTTCTGCTGGACAGTTTTGACCTCACCACAGCTGCCTGGCCCCCACCAGCTTTGATGTTCGGGTGGGGGTGGGGTAGAGGCACAGAGTGGTCAGAGCACTGTGATCTTGTGGGCACAGGGCTCCTACAGCTGAAGGGGGCCCAGACACAGTTGATCCAGTATCCCAGACCCTGGCCTGCCTTCCCTCAACAGTACCACCAGAAGCCTCAAGATGTAAAGTGTGCACCCCTAGTAAGGAGGTCAGCAAGAGTGGCCCCTGACCCAGACCACTGTTGCCTAACCACCCCAGAAGACCTCCTGGTGGCTGGGCAAGGATTTCTTTACTCCTCCAGCACAAAGCCAAATTGGCAGCTCTTGTCCAGAAAAGTACTGGAGTTGCAGTTCTCTGTGGGTGGAGAGGGCAGAGGAAGTTGGAGGAACATGACACAGCAGCCCCTGTGTGGCAGACCCTTCCCAACACAAACACCACGACCCCCGCCCCTGTCAGCTCGTCCCCAGGTGGGTGGCACAGCCTCCTCAGTGACCAAGCCTCAGTCTGGATATAACAGGATATTCCAAGTGCAGACTTTATGAGCTGAATATTCATGTAATTTGTAGGTCAGCAAAAATTGATAACTGTTCCTATTCCCAAATTAGTTTGATAATAAAGAAGGATGTGATGTGATGATGTGAAAGTCGCTCAGTCATAGCTGACTCTTTGTGACCTTATGGACTATACAGTCCATGAAATTCTCCAGGCCAGAATACTGGAGTGGGTTGCCTTTCCCTTCTCCAGGGGATGTTCCCAACCCAGGGATTGAACCCAGGTCTCCCACATTGCAGGCAGATTCTTTACCAGATGAGCCACAAGAGAGGCAATAAAAAAGGAAGAGTGTTATTAAAATGCCAGCCCTGCTCCATGATCTTCCTCATCTGCATTGGTGGGACACCACCCGACCAAGGCCCTGCATGGCATCTCAAGGGTTCCAGCTGAAGGCAGTGAAAGTGAAGGCAGCCTCAGAATGTTTTGGGATTTGAGTGTTGTTCACTTCTGCCAAAATCCCTGGGAGAAATGTCGGGCAGGAAAGAAGGGGCCAGGGTGGGCTTAGGGGGCTTAGGGCTGCTGCAAATTCCATCCCCATCTCTCAAAACAGGCCCCAACGACCATAACAAAGACTCCAGTTTATTGCCATGACTCAAGTAAATGTTCCACAGGGCACAGAAAAGCATTGTGCTGTTTTTCTGTTTTCATGGCTAAGCAAGACGATGTGGAATGGCTTCCACTGCTTATCAAATAAAACCAAGATCTTAGTCTGGCCTGGTGGCCTGGCCTCACCCTTCCTCCCCAATTGCATGGCCCTCAACCCTTCATACACTCCACCCCAGCCTTGTGGAACCACTGGGTTAGGCACAAGTCCTGGATCTCCCACCCTCATGGATTTGTCCTTCTTCTCCATGCCCTGAACGTCCTTCCATCTCACCTCTGGATTTCTGATCCTCGCCCATGAAGCAGAGCCCAGCCGGAAAGCTCTCTGCTCCCCTTTCTTCTGCCTCACCTGGGCCTCACTGAAGCCCATGTGTCTCTGCTTAGCCCCTGCTGCACACATGCCATTGCCTCCTCTAGGCTGAGATTCAGAGGCAGGTGGTGGGGCCCCCAGAACCTTCTTTTTACAGATGTCCCCATGAACGTCCTCCATCAAGGGCTGTCCAGCTACCCGAAGAACATTTCACAAAGAAAATCAGCTGATTGATGCAGGATTTTCAAGTGACAAGTCAAGCCCTTGAGCCTTCTAGGGCTAACTCCTAGGAGGCCATCCCTAGGGCACAAGGCAGCCCACTTTCTCAGCCTTGGGCCCCAGGAAGGTGGCTTCCCCTGTGCATCTAACACTTAGCTCAGGTGTTGGTGTTCTTAAGCTTCTGAACCTCATCCAGTCATCTTGCCACCCTGCCTCAGGCTTCGTCCTCAGCAAGGGACTCAGAGATGAGGATGGGCCGAAGCTGCAAAAGTCCTGGCCTCTGGTGGGACTTGGGGGAGGGCTTGGTGGGTGAGAGAGACAGGCAGGAACACTGCAGGGAGGTGGGGTGGTGGTGGGAGGAGCATAGGAGCTATTGGCAATGACAACTAAATGCCAAGAAACTCCTGGAGCTCTGGGTGTTTCCTGCCCAGATGGAGGCCCTGACCCTGAAGGTCAAAGGATAATTAACTACATGGTCTCCTTGTTGATGAAACAAAACACACAACCCTGGAGAATCAAAACATGTCAAAGGCATGGAGGCAAAGGTCGACAGAGAGGATAGACAAATTGCAGTATTTAGAATCGTGCATTCAAATGTTTGTGTAATCTATTTAGAAGTTAGCCCACCAGCCCTGGGGAAAGAGGAGTTGGAAGTTTGGCTGAAGTGGGGTGAGACTTCAACTGAGGGTGCAGGTCTCCGGAAAAGAGCTTGGCTCATGGGGAGGTTCACACCCAGAACCTTGGAGCATGTGGTCCACTGGAAAAGCAGGCTTCCTCCAGAGAGGGGCCTGGGGACAACAGGGCACGCGGGAAGGAGCCAGGGCCAAGCAGTTTGGTACTAAACCTCACCCGCACACAACAACGCCCACCGCTTCCTGGCCTGGACATGAGGCCGAGGAAGGCAGGACATTAAACTTTTATTTTAGGCTTCACTTGCTACCCACTTGCTCTGAGACCATGAGCAAGTTGTTTTACCTCTGTCTGCCTGGTCAGACTCTCTAGAATGCAGGAGAAGGATATGAAGCCTGCTCCAGATTGGGGCCAGAATGAAGAGCCCTCCTGGATTGAGGGACCAATGGATGAAGAAGTAAACACAAGTCTGATCCTTGCCGATCTGGCCCTTGTGCTGCCCCCCTCTCCTTAGTTCTCATGAAGATTCAGAGGGAGTGCCTGGGCCCTGACAAGATGGACAAAATTTCAGAGGCTGTCCCTCCTTGTTGTGAGGGCCTCCCCCCAAGTCCCACTGAGTCCTTTCTGCTCAGCTTACAAGCATGTTCAGGACAGCAGGCCCCAGGCAGCCACTCTTCAGATCCACTGCCATCTTTGACGCCCATGCTAATCCCTCCACAGCCCATAGCCCTTACCTGGGAAATGACGTGACTCCCAAACCCCAATACCCCACCCTTCTTTACCCATTGGCTTCCAGACCTTAGATCCAATTATGTACTAGATGTCTCCCCATGGGTGTCCCCTGGAGAAGGAAATGGCAACCCACTCCAATATTCTTCCCTGGAGAATCCCATGAACAGAGGAGCCTGGCGGGCTACAGTCCACGGGATCACAAGAGTTGAACATGACTTAGCGACCAAACCACCACCCATGGGTGTCCTCTGGGCACATCAAGGTTGATACAGCCAAAAACAGGTTCTTCAACATCTCCAGAAACCAGGTCTCCACTCAGGGAGAGGAACCATCCTCCTCTCAGTCACCCCTGCCAGAAGTCAGACATTGGCCTTGACACCTCCCTTTCTGTGGTCTATCCTGTTGGGCATAATTGTCTGTTACCTTCACTAACACACAGTAGGGGCAGGGAAAGCTTGAGTAAATGAGAGAGCACCTGGGTGAACAGGTGACTGGAGAGTCGACCTTGCCTTGTGCTCCCAACATGGGCTGGGCATACAGGAGGCATATGGAAGGTGTGTTGAGCGATGGGTCTCTCCTCTCCTCCAGAAGCTCCCCAGGCCCCTGCTTCAGCAAAACACCTTTCCGGATTCGGGGAACGTAGCTCTAGGGCCACTCTAGGTCGAGCCAGCATGTGAGGCTATATCCCATGGGATAAGCCTCAGGGGAAGTGGGATGGCTCCTTAGGACCAACACATAGATTAAATTTCTTGGTACCAGTTTTCTGTACGTGAGGGTGCACAAGAACACTTCTAGTCTGCTTCCTGTGGTTGCTCATGGCTGGGGCATTGTCCAGAGCCCAGACATGGACCACGAGCCCAGGACAGGCATGCATGAAGGAGGTCCCCTTATCTCTGTCATAGGGCTCATGATTTCTTCTGTTCCTGCCCTCCACACTCCACCACCAGCCACCTGGTGGTACCTTCAGTAGACTCCAGCTTGGATACGCAGTATCATTTGCCCCCACTGCCCGGGGAAACTGAGAGCAAGCAGGAGGGGGCCTGGAGCTCTGGCCACACAACTCCCAAACTTTAGGCAGGGCTTGATTAGACTCATTTCTTGTCGTCTCTTGCCCCCTGGTGTATGGTTGCAGTATTGCAGCTCTCCAGTGTCCTCCCTTGTGACCAAGTCAATTAATATTTCCTGAGCACCTACATAGGGCCAGGCTCTACACGTGGGACAGAACCTTACTCTCAAGATTTCAGTCCATCCCTTGATGAGATCTCTTTATATCCCCCGTATCTACTCTCCAAGTGCTCTTAGAGTCATGAACCATCATATCATCACTCCCTGTCCCTTCTTGCCTTCTTTCACAATTGACTAGCAAATCCCCAACATTGGATGAACCCAGCTATTTATGCTTTGTGCATCTGCACTTAAGCATCTCTGTGTTGCTAGAAAGAATCACACAATCTGGCACATTGCACAACCTTATAGATTTATGAGCTCCAACTTAGCTGGGCACACCTTGCTGCCAGGGAGGGCCTCTGTGTCCTGTGTTTTTCCTGTCCATCTTACAGTGATTTGCCCTCTCCTCAAAGTCCCCATGTCTTCCCACTTTACTCCTTCTCACACTGTTCATATTTGATTTAGAAATTAGAATATATGGAATGGGAACTCCCTCATCATACCATCGCCAAGCATATTCACCTGCCTTCCTCTATAACCAAACTTTCCTCCTTTCCGCAAGCTAAAACAGCAGATGCCTCCCTTCTGTTTTCTAAGGCTGAGGCCTTCTCTGCACCCTAGATCCATCCTTCCCACTTGCCCCTCTGTACAGCATCACTGAATTCCCCCTCTCTACTTGACTGTCTCCACACCATGTAAACCTGCTGTCATTGTTGCTGCTGCTGCTGCTAAGTCACTTCAGTCGTGTCCGACTCTGTGCGATCCCATAGACGGCAGCCCACCAGGCTCCCCCATCCCTGGGAGTCTCCAGGCAAGAACACTGGAGTGGGTCGCCATTTCCTTCTCCAGTGCATGAAAGAGAAAAGTGAAAGCGAAGTCGCTCAGTCTGTCCAACTGTTAGCGACCCCATGGACTGCAGCCCACCAGGCTACTCCGTCCATTGGATTTTCCAGGCAAGAGTACTGGGGTAGGGTGCCATTGCCTTCCCCAGCTGTCACTGTTACCAGCTGGAAAAAAAAATCATCTCTTGACTCCTATCTTCTTTCCCCCACATTTTCCTGCTTCCTTTCAAAGCACTTGTCTGTAGGTATTATCTTCAATTCCTTTCTCTTCCCAGTGTAGGCATCAACACTCTTGAATCCAGCCTCAGCTGCCACCAGTCCACTAAAATAACTCTTACCGTGGTCACCTGTGAACTCCGTGTTGTCAAGTTCACCCTTCACCTACCTGCCCTAGTGTTACTGTAGCTCTCAGCACTGTTGAGTCACTGGACAGCCTTTCCTGTAAACACTCCCTTCTCTAAAATTCTGGGACACTTCACTCCTGTTTCCCCATCTGCTACCTCACTGGCTACTCCTTCTCACTCTCCTTTGCTGGTTCTTCCTCCCAACTCCTAAAGTTGGGTCTTGGATTTTTCTGCACCTCTTTCATACCCTAAGTGATCACATCCAGTCCCCTAACTATAAAACACACAAACACACACACCTCACATTTCTTTTTTTTTTTAATTTATATTGGAGTATAGCTGATTAACAATGCTGTGATAGTTTCAGGTGGACAGCAAAGGGACTAAGCCATACATATACATGTATCCATTCTCCCCCAAGCTTCCCTCCCATCCAGACTGGCATACAACATTGAACAGAGTTTCCTGTGCTATATAGTAGGTCCTTGTTAGTTATCCATTTTAAATATACCAGCCACATCACATTTCTTTACTGAGCCAGAGTCATATACACAACTGCCGATGTTACACCCCAAAACTTAGATACCCACTTGGCATTTCAAATATATTATGTTCAAAACAAAAATTCTGATACCCTCACAAGCCTGTTTACCCCATAGTTTTCCCTTTCTCGGTAGATGGAGCTCCTTGTTCACCTAGTTCTCTAAGGCAGAAATCTCCTGTTATGGGCTGAGTTGTGTCCTCCAAACATTCATATAGTGGCATCCCAACCCCCAGGACCTCCAAATGGGACCTTCTTTGAAAATAGGGTCATGCAGATGTAATGAATGAACATAAGACATCATACTGGAGCAGGGTGGTCCCTCATCCACCATGACTGGTGTCTTTATACAAAAAGGGAAATGTGGGCACACACACAGAGAGAACCACATGCGAAGATGAAGACAGATAGGGTGATGCTTCTACAAGCCAAGGAACACACAAGGTGGCCAGTAAACCACTGGAAGCTGGGAGAGAGGCCTGAGACATGTTTTCCCTCTCAGCCTTTGAAGGAACCAACCCTGCCCACACATTGATCTTGGACTTCTAGCCTGCAGAGCTGTGAGACAATGAATTTCTTACTTAAAGCAGTGTTGTAGACTGAATTATGCCCACCCTCCAGATTCATATGTTGCAACCTTAAGCCTAAATGGAACTGTATTTGGAGATGAGATCTTTAGGGAAATAATTAAGGTTAAATGAGATCAAAAGGGTGGGGAACTAATCCAATAAGACTGGTATCCTTAGAGGAAGAGGAAGGAACACTAGAGATTCCTCTCACTGCACTCACACAGAGGAAAGGCCATGTGAGGACACAGTAAAATGGTTTCCATCTGCAAGGAAGGAAGAGTGCCCTCACCAAGAACCATATTTGCCAGCACTCTGACCTTGGAGCTCCCAACCTCCAGAACTGTGTGAAAATTGATGTCTATTGTTTAAGCCCACCCAGCCTGTGCTATTTTGTTATGGCAGCCCCAGGTGACGAAGACAGCCACCCAGTTTGTGGTATTAATGCTCTTGGGACCAATCCTAACCTCTTCCTTTTCCTTAACTCTCCATATCCACTCAACAGCAACATCTTGTTGGCTCAAGATCTTCTCCAAAATCTATCTGGAATCCATCTGCTGCTCTTCACCTGCAAGTTCACTCACCTGCAAGACATTCTCTGCAATATCTCTCCCATGTCTTCTTCACTGGTCTCCTTACTTACATTCTTGCTCCTTACCATCCATTCCCTATACAACTTCCAGAGTGATCTTTATAGAATATCAAACTGAGCATGTCACTTGCTTGTTTCAAACCCTCCAACATCTTCCATTGTACTTAGAGAAATTGTGAGCCCCTCGCAAAGTCTTCTAGGGCCCTGCCATCTCTTTGAACTCACCTCCTGTGTCTGCCCCCAACCCTTGCTCGCCATATGCCCCAACCTTGCCAGCCTCCCTTATGGCTGTTGAACATCAAGCACTTTCGTGCCTTGGGCTTTTGTACTTGCTATTGCTTCTGCCAGAAAGGCTTCTACCTTAAAAGCCCCTTACATGGCTGACTTCCTCTTTTGCTTTGCTGCTGCTGCTAAGTCACTTCAGTCATGTCCGACTCTGTGCGATCCCATCGACGGCAGTGTACCAGGCTCCCCCGTCCCTGAGATTCTCCAGGCAAGAACACTGAAGTGGGTTGCCATTTCCTTCTCCAATGCATGAAAATGAAAAGTGAAAGAGAAGTCGCTCAGTCCTGTCCGACTCTTTGTGACCTCATGGACTGCAGCCTACCAGGCTCCTCCGCCCATGGGATTTTCCAGGCAAGAGTACTGGAGTGGGGTGCCATTGCCTTCTCCATCATCTTTTGCTTTAGGTCCCTGTTTAAATATCTCTTCCTCAAAGTGGAAGTTGTAACTGTGAGTAGTATTTTTCTCCATTCTATTTTGTGGCTGATTAATAAAAAAGGTTAAGTTTTTTGGATAAAATAGTCTTATATTCATCTGCCTTCCTAAAAAGATGTCTTAATCATCTTTAGCTTTCTAAGTAAGCAATCATAGAATTTGCTATTAATGATACACTTTTACAATGTATTATTCAGTATGTATGTCTCTTGTTTCTTATTCTAATGTTACTATATTATTTTAACTAAACCCTCTCCCTTCCCATAAATGCTCATAACAGCACAATTTATCTCCATGTGTACCTATATATTATTTTGCTTAATAAATAAGTTATTTAATAGATTAAGCACATTGAATAAATAACTGTTTACCTTCTGTCCTTACTTCTGAACTATTAGTGTCATAGAGTGTGGTCAAACTGATTCCCCACTCTTTCCCGAGCCCAGGAAACAGGATGGACACGCGTTAAATATATACTGGAGGAAAAAAGTGAAAGAAATGGAGATGTTCTAATGGAAGCAATGATGACAAGGCCCTTTCTAGCTGTAAGAGGAGTTCTGGGGGAAGGGCAGGCTTATCCTGGGTCTCAGCTCCAAATGAATGTTACGAGTTGGAGAAGGGGGGCTGGTGGACATTACAGGGAGAGGAAACCTCCATAGCAAAGGCCTGGGAGATTTATTGTTTCCCTCCAACTTTGAAGTCATGACTAAAAACTCATGGACATGAGTTTGAGGAAACACCGGAAGATGGTAAAAGACAGGGAACCCTGTCGCTGCAGTCGACAGGGTCACAAAGAGTCAGACGTGACTGAGTGACTGAAAAAAAATAAAGCTGTAAAAAAACTAAGAAAAAAAATGTATAAAATATCTTTCCGACCCTGGGATAGGTGAGATTTTCTATGTTTAAAAGAAATGGAAATAATCACAAAGGATAAGTAAGAAGATAAGCATCAATAAAAGGCAAGTGAGAGTGGGCTGCTGCTGCTGCTGCTGTTGCTAAGTGTAAATATGTACAAAGGAGTCAGACATGACTTAGCGACTGAACCACTATGACCACAAAGTGATGGAATATTTTAATAAGCTTTGTAAAGAATATTAAACTACCATATTTTTGCCAGCAAAAGTGAGGTGAATCATTTTGCACATTGGGATTTAGACCAACCTTGTTGTATAGCATCTCAGTTCTCAGAATCAGACCCTATAAAGGTTCAAATTTTTTAATCAAATGATTTTATACCTCTGCGTGCATGTTAAGTCATTTCAGTTGTGTCTGACTCTTTGTGACCCTATGAACAATTGCTTACCAGGCTCTTCTGTCCATGGGGCTTCTCCAGGGAAGAATACTGGAGTGGGTTGCCATGCCCTCCTCCAGGGGATCTTCCCGACCCAGGGATTGAACTCATGTCTCCTGCAGCTCCTGCATTGCAGGAGGATTCCTTACCGCTGAGCCACCAGGGAAGACAATTTTACAGCTAGGGACCCATGATTTGCTTTTTTTTCTTTTGGCCATGCCTCAAGGCTTGTGGGAATCTCAGTTCCCAACCAGGGACTGAACCAGAGTCATGGCAGTGAAAGCCCAGAATCCTAACTAGTAGGCCCCCAGGGACTTCTCCATGATTCTACTTTTAAGAAACAGATTCATATTCTCATTTACATGAGGATGTGCTGACTAAGAGACCCTTAAAGGCAGAAGCTGAGTAGAGTCTGCCTTTAATCCACACCATCTCTGATTCACAAGAAGCATTCAGGGGTTATGTATTGAGCTAGATTAAACTGAAAAATAAATAGAAGTCTAAAAAAAATAATTAAACTCCTCTGTCTGTGTTAGCTGCCTCCTACTCACTTACATGTTCACCAAAATTTAGCTGCTAGAAGTCTCCCCCAACTAATTCAAACATGGGTGAACCAGAAAGACCAGCAGATTTGAAAGACCAACCCCAGTACTAGAGCCAGAGGAGATGCTCGACAATCTTGGTCACTTGCTTTTCTTCCTGCTCATGTAAAAAAAAAAAGATGCCTATTTATTTTTTATAAAGATGTTCATTTGTAGTATCGTTTACAGTAATGAAAGTTGGAAAAAATCTAAGCCTCCAATTCCCTGAGGAATGGTTGGGTTACATTTTGAAACCTCCACACAATGAAATTGATTGTATTCATTAAAAAATATGGAAAATCAACACAAGTTATTTAATAAAATTCAACTTCCATTTCTGATTAAAATAACAAATACAAGTGAACCAGGAATAAAAGGATTCTCCTTCAGCATGATATATTAAATATATCTGAACCAGTGGTAAATGAAACATCAGTATGCATGGTGAATCCCTAGCAGTGTTGCCATGACAGCCAAGGGCAGGACTTTGTGGTGGGATCAGAACAAGAAACAAATGAGAGGAATCTGGAAAAAAGACACATTTATTCTCATTTGCAAATTCTATGTCACCTACTTGGAAAACTACACAATTAAGAAGCATTTTTATCCAGACAGATGGGTACAAGATAATTTTATAAAAATCATCACCTTTCTCATAAACCAACAATAATTAGCCAGAAAAAAAGATTCCATTCACAACTGCAATAAATATATATATACTTTATATGTTACGTAATTAATGTTAATAATAACATGTCATGTATAATATATGTTATCTTCTACAATTAACATTGTATAACATATGTTAACATATTTGTTGTTGTTCAGTCCATAAGTCATGTCTGTCCGACTCCTTGCAATCCCATGGACTGAATGTAGCACAACAGGCTTCCCTGGCCTTNAACTCTCCATATCCACTCAACAGCAACATCTTGTTGGCTCAAGATCTTCTCCAAAATCTATCTGGAATCCATCTGCTGCTCTTCACCTGCAAGTTCACTCACCTGCAAGACATTCTCTGCAATATCTCTCCCATGTCTTCTTCACTGGTCTCCTTACTTACATTCTTGCTCCTTACCATCCATTCCCTATACAACTTCCAGAGTGATCTTTATAGAATATCAAACTGAGCATGTCACTTGCTTGTTTCAAACCCTCCAACATCTTCCATTGTACTTAGAGAAATTGTGAGCCCCTCGCAAAGTCTTCTAGGGCCCTGCCATCTCTTTGAACTCACCTCCTGTGTCTGCCCCCAACCCTTGCTCGCCATATGCCCCAACCTTGCCAGCCTCCCTTATGGCTGTTGAACATCAAGCACTTTCGTGCCTTGGGCTTTTGTACTTGCTATTGCTTCTGCCAGAAAGGCTTCTACCTTAAAAGCCCCTTACATGGCTGACTTCCTCTTTTGCTTTGCTGCTGCTGCTAAGTCACTTCAGTCATGTCCGACTCTGTGCGATCCCATCGACGGCAGTGTACCAGGCTCCCCCGTCCCTGAGATTCTCCAGGCAAGAACACTGAAGTGGGTTGCCATTTCCTTCTCCAATGCATGAAAATGAAAAGTGAAAGAGAAGTCGCTCAGTCCTGTCCGACTCTTTGTGACCTCATGGACTGCAGCCTACCAGGCTCCTCCGCCCATGGGATTTTCCAGGCAAGAGTACTGGAGTGGGGTGCCATTGCCTTCTCCATCATCTTTTGCTTTAGGTCCCTGTTTAAATATCTCTTCCTCAAAGTGGAAGTTGTAACTGTGAGTAGTATTTTTCTCCATTCTATTTTGTGGCTGATTAATAAAAAAGGTTAAGTTTTTTGGATAAAATAGTCTTATATTCATCTGCCTTCCTAAAAAGATGTCTTAATCATCTTTAGCTTTCTAAGTAAGCAATCATAGAATTTGCTATTAATGATACACTTTTACAATGTATTATTCAGTATGTATGTCTCTTGTTTCTTATTCTAATGTTACTATATTATTTTAACTAAACCCTCTCCCTTCCCATAAATGCTCATAACAGCACAATTTATCTCCATGTGTACCTATATATTATTTTGCTTAATAAATAAGTTATTTAATAGATTAAGCACATTGAATAAATAACTGTTTACCTTCTGTCCTTACTTCTGAACTATTAGTGTCATAGAGTGTGGTCAAACTGATTCCCCACTCTTTCCCGAGCCCAGGAAACAGGATGGACACGCGTTAAATATATACTGGAGGAAAAAAGTGAAAGAAATGGAGATGTTCTAATGGAAGCAATGATGACAAGGCCCTTTCTAGCTGTAAGAGGAGTTCTGGGGGAAGGGCAGGCTTATCCTGGGTCTCAGCTCCAAATGAATGTTACGAGTTGGAGAAGGGGGGCTGGTGGACATTACAGGGAGAGGAAACCTCCATAGCAAAGGCCTGGGAGATTTATTGTTTCCCTCCAACTTTGAAGTCATGACTAAAAACTCATGGACATGAGTTTGAGGAAACACCGGAAGATGGTAAAAGACAGGGAACCCTGTCGCTGCAGTCGACAGGGTCACAAAGAGTCAGACGTGACTGAGTGACTGAAAAAAAATAAAGCTGTAAAAAAACTAAGAAAAAAAATGTATAAAATATCTTTCCGACCCTGGGATAGGTGAGATTTTCTATGTTTAAAAGAAATGGAAATAATCACAAAGGATAAGTAAGAAGATAAGCATCAATAAAAGGCAAGTGAGAGTGGGCTGCTGCTGCTGCTGCTGTTGCTAAGTGTAAATATGTACAAAGGAGTCAGACATGACTTAGCGACTGAACCACTATGACCACAAAGTGATGGAATATTTTAATAAGCTTTGTAAAGAATATTAAACTACCATATTTTTGCCAGCAAAAGTGAGGTGAATCATTTTGCACATTGGGATTTAGACCAACCTTGTTGTATAGCATCTCAGTTCTCAGAATCAGACCCTATAAAGGTTCAAATTTTTTAATCAAATGATTTTATACCTCTGCGTGCATGTTAAGTCATTTCAGTTGTGTCTGACTCTTTGTGACCCTATGAACAATTGCTTACCAGGCTCTTCTGTCCATGGGGCTTCTCCAGGGAAGAATACTGGAGTGGGTTGCCATGCCCTCCTCCAGGGGATCTTCCCGACCCAGGGATTGAACTCATGTCTCCTGCAGCTCCTGCATTGCAGGAGGATTCCTTACCGCTGAGCCACCAGGGAAGACAATTTTACAGCTAGGGACCCATGATTTGCTTTTTTTTCTTTTGGCCATGCCTCAAGGCTTGTGGGAATCTCAGTTCCCAACCAGGGACTGAACCAGAGTCATGGCAGTGAAAGCCCAGAATCCTAACTAGTAGGCCCCCAGGGACTTCTCCATGATTCTACTTTTAAGAAACAGATTCATATTCTCATTTACATGAGGATGTGCTGACTAAGAGACCCTTAAAGGCAGAAGCTGAGTAGAGTCTGCCTTTAATCCACACCATCTCTGATTCACAAGAAGCATTCAGGGGTTATGTATTGAGCTAGATTAAACTGAAAAATAAATAGAAGTCTAAAAAAAATAATTAAACTCCTCTGTCTGTGTTAGCTGCCTCCTACTCACTTACATGTTCACCAAAATTTAGCTGCTAGAAGTCTCCCCCAACTAATTCAAACATGGGTGAACCAGAAAGACCAGCAGATTTGAAAGACCAACCCCAGTACTAGAGCCAGAGGAGATGCTCGACAATCTTGGTCACTTGCTTTTCTTCCTGCTCATGTAAAAAAAAAAAGATGCCTATTTATTTTTTATAAAGATGTTCATTTGTAGTATCGTTTACAGTAATGAAAGTTGGAAAAAATCTAAGCCTCCAATTCCCTGAGGAATGGTTGGGTTACATTTTGAAACCTCCACACAATGAAATTGATTGTATTCATTAAAAAATATGGAAAATCAACACAAGTTATTTAATAAAATTCAACTTCCATTTCTGATTAAAATAACAAATACAAGTGAACCAGGAATAAAAGGATTCTCCTTCAGCATGATATATTAAATATATCTGAACCAGTGGTAAATGAAACATCAGTATGCATGGTGAATCCCTAGCAGTGTTGCCATGACAGCCAAGGGCAGGACTTTGTGGTGGGATCAGAACAAGAAACAAATGAGAGGAATCTGGAAAAAAGACACATTTATTCTCATTTGCAAATTCTATGTCACCTACTTGGAAAACTACACAATTAAGAAGCATTTTTATCCAGACAGATGGGTACAAGATAATTTTATAAAAATCATCACCTTTCTCATAAACCAACAATAATTAGCCAGAAAAAAAGATTCCATTCACAACTGCAATAAATATATATATACTTTATATGTTACGTAATTAATGTTAATAATAACATGTCATGTATAATATATGTTATCTTCTACAATTAACATTGTATAACATATGTTAACATATTTGTTGTTGTTCAGTCCATAAGTCATGTCTGTCCGACTCCTTGCAATCCCATGGACTGAATGTAGCACAACAGGCTTCCCTGGCCTTCACTATCTCCTGGAGTTTGATCAAATTCATGTCCATTGAGCTGATGATGCTGTCTAACCATTTCACCCTCTGTCACCCCCTTCTCCTCCTGCCCTCAATCTTTCTCAGCATCAGGGTCTTTTCCAATGAGTCAGCTCTTTGCATCAGGTGGCCTAAGTATTGGAGCTTCAGCTTCAGCATCAGTTCTTCCAATGAATATTCAGGATTGATTTCGTTTACGATTGACTAGGTTGATCTTGCTGTCCAAAGGACTCTCAAGAGTCTTCTCTAGCACCACAATTTGAAACCACCAATTCTTTGATGCTCAGCCTTCTTTATGGTCAAACTGTCATATCCATACATGACTACTGGAAAAACCATAGCTTTGACTATATGGACCTTTGTCAGCAAAGCGATGTCTCTGCTTTTTATTATGCTATCTAGGTTTGCCATAGCTTTGTCATGTTAACATATATGCTATATATTTATATATACACTTTATACATAAAATATTAGAACACAATAGAGTATTACTTGGCCATTAAAAAGAATACATTTGAATCAATTCTAATGAGGTGGATGAAACTGGAGCCTATTATGCAGAGTGAAGTAAGCCAGAAAGAAAAACACCAGTACAGTATACTAACACATATATGTGGAATTTAGAAAGATGATAATGATAACCCTGTATGTGAGACAGCAAAAGAGAAACAGAGGTATAGAATAGTCTTTTGGACTTTGTGGGAGAGGGAGAAGGGAGAGGGTGGGATGATTTGGGAGAATGGCATTGAAACATGTATAATATCATATATTAAATGAATCGCCAGTCCAGGTTCAATGAATGATACTGGATGCTTGGGACTGGTGCACTGAGATGACCCAGAGGGATGGTACAGGGAGGGAGGGGGGTTCAGGATGGGGAACACGTGTATACCTGTGGCAGATTCATGTTGATGTATGGCAAAACCAATACAATATTGTAAAGTAATTAACCTCCAATTAAAATAAATTCATATTTAAAAAACATATGTAGGACTTATAAGAACAAAACTCAAAAAACTTGCTGAGAAAAATCACATAAGATTTAGGAAAATAAAAAAGAGGTACCAGGACTTTCCTGGTGGTCCAGTGGTTAAGAATCTGCCTGCCAATGCAAGAGACATGGGTTCAATCCATGGTCTGGGAAGATCCTACATGCTGCGGGACGACTAGGCCCATGTGCTACAACTACTGAACCCACACACCTAGAGCCTGGGACCTGCAGCTACTGAAGCCTGTGTGCCTAGAGCCTGTGCTCGGTAATAAGAGAAGCCACCACAATGAGAAGCTACTCAACACAACTAGAGAGTAACCCCCACTTGCTGCAACTAGATAAAGTCCAAGTGCAGCAATGAAGACCCAGGGCAGCTAAAAATAAACCCACAAATAAATAAAATGAAAAACATACATATATAAAGAAATACCATTAGCTTGAATGAAAAGATTTATGTTGTAAAGATACCAGTTTCCTCCAAATTTAATGCAATTACAACTGTGATATCAATGCTCTTATTTTTCTTTTGTAACTTTATGAAACTATTCCAGAGTTTTGATAGAAGAGTAAATAACTAATAATGAAATTATTGGGGGAGAGAAGTAGATATGCCTGGGGGCAAAGGGTGAGAGGGTACTTGCCCTAGCCTATATTCCAGGTGTGTTAGAGATACACTGGTCTTAGCAGTGTGTGGCTGGCATGAGGAGACAGGCTACACTAGAAACAGAGGCAAGGATATATGATATAGACATGGCAGGACTGACACCTCAATCAGTGTGGTGTAGCTGTGGCTTCAGACTTGCTTTAGAGACGAATCTTCAGGATGGCTCTCTAGTCAGTAGGAGTAGGTGGTGATTCTTGAAGGCTGAGGGAATCTTAATTGTCCACATCAAATACATATTAGGGGGGAAGTTGATTGATATTGTAGGGGCACAAGTCCCCTTGTTTTTGTTGTTCAGTTGCTAAGTGTGTCCAACTCTATGACCCCATGGACTGCATGCCAGGCTCCTCTGTTCTCCACTATCTCCCAGAGTTTGCTCAAATTCACATCCATTAGCTACCCTTTCTCTTCAACTCAGGTGGAGAAATGATGATATTTCACAAACAGATTAAACAATTAGAAAAATAAAGCTAATCCTGAGCTTAAATATTAAACCAAATTCAATTCTGGACAGATTAAAAATTTACATGTTCACTAATGAAAACACATAAATGGTGACAAGTCATTTATTTTGAAATGTTGAGGATGGAGAAAGCCTTTGCAAGGATGAAAGCAAAACGAGAACACAGTCACATGCCAAGGACACGTGTATCAATGAGGCCACAACAGTGATGTTGACAATGGAAAGAAAGCAATATAGATTGGAATCAGAAAGAAGTGGGAAATAAGGAAGTATTGGTTCAGTCATACTTTGTTTTGTGCTGACAAAGAAAGATGCCTGCTGGGTCATGAGATTTTGATAAGGGGGAAAAATAGTGGAAAAAGCATACAGAAGAATAAATCTGAACTACTGAAATGATTCTCACCAGGAAATGAGATTATGGGTAATTTTAAACTTTCTTATTTATACACATTTTTCCTCAATGTTTTTATAATGTGCATACTAAGACTTTTATAATCAAATAAAAATGTTCTTTAAATTAACAAAAATCTTTACATCACATAAACTAAATGATGTAAAATTGGATTTATAGAGTGAAAAACAGGAGGGCAATAAATGCAAATTTTAATAGTGGTTTTCTCTATCTGGTGGGACTGTGACTGGTTCTTTCTGAAATTGCCCAATGGGAGCATATATTTTCATAATCAGAACTGAGAAAAATATGTACAATTCCTGGGCTAGATGGTAGGAAATGAGATGAGACAGTCAGGAAGGAGCTGAGGCTAGAGAGAGAATCTGGCTGGGGAGGCAGACAGACCACCAAGAAACATGAATGAATCAGCAAAATGGCACATCAGCAAATGCTCTGAAGGCAAGAAACCAGGGATTGGGAAGGAACCCAGAGTAGGGAGAGGGTGGCCTCTTCCAAACTCACTTTCCTGTCACCCCCTAGTGGCCCTAGTTCCTTGAGGATCAGGCAGCCAGCACAGAAATGGAATGCTCTGTTTGGAAGAGCCAGTTCCATACCACAGCCAAGCAGTTGTATAGCTTGAAGCTGGGCCCTAAGGTGGTGAGGGAAGGTAGCGGGGGGAGTGCGACAGTGGAAGATTCTAATCCCTCACCAGAACCAGGAAAGTAGATGAGAGACTCCTTTAACTTCTAGGAACCAATGGCTATGGGGACGAGGTGGGGAGATGGTGCCCAGGCAGTAAATAAAATATGATCAGTGAGATGAACTACATTCCCTGAGCAGCAGTCCAGACTGGCCAACCTCTGGGAGTTGCAAAGCCTGCTTTAGGGCCTGAAGGCTTTTTAAAAAAGATTTATTGGAGTTTATTTGCTTGACACTTTTGTGTCAGTTTCTGCCGTACAGAAAAGTAAGTCAGCGATAAGTATACATGTGCGTGTGTGCTAAGTCACTTTAGTTGTGTCCAACTCTTTGTGGTCCCATGGACTGTAGCCTGCCAGGCTCCTCTGTCCATGGGATTTCCCAAGCAACAATACTGGAGTGGGTTGCCTTGCCCTCCTCCAGGGGATCGTCCCTACCCAGGGATCAAACCCATGTCTCTTGCATCTCCTGTATTGGCAGGCAGATTCTTTACCACTAGTGCCACCTGGGAAGACTTATATGCATACATATATCCCCTCTTTTTTGAATTTCCTTCCCGTTCGGTCACTACTACACTGAGTAGAGTTCCTTGTGCTATAGAGTTGGTTGTTATAGTCACCTATTTTATACAAAGTAGTGTATCTGTGTCAATCCCAAATTCCCAGTGCATCCCACTTCCCCCCTCTGGAACCAATACATTTGTTCTCTACATCTGTGTCTCTATTTCTGCTTTGGAAATAAGATCATCTATAATTTTTTTTCTAAATTCCACATGTATAAGTCAATATATGATATTTCTTTTGTTCTTTCCGACTGACTCCACTCTCCATGACAGTCTCTAGGTCCATCCACATCTCTGCAAATGACACAATTTTGTTCATTTTTATGGCTGAGGAATATTCTATTGTAAGTATGTATTACGCCTTTGGGCTTCCCTGGTAGCTCATTTGGTTAAGAATCTGCCTGCAACTCAAGAGACCAAAGTGTGATCCCTGGGTGGGAAAGATCCCCTGGAGAAGGAAATGGCAGCCCACTTCAGTATTCTTGCCTGGAGAATCCCATGGACGGAGGAGCCTGGCAGGCTACAGTCCATGGGATCACCAAGTGTCAGCCACGACTTAGTGACTACAACACCACCACCACATCTTTATCCATTCCTGTGTTGATGAACACTTAGGTTATGTCCATGTCCTGGCTATTGCAAATAGTGCTTCAATGAACATTGAGGTGCATGTATCTTTTTGAATTATGATTTTCTCTGAGAGTATTCCCAAGAGTGGGATTGCTGGGTCATATATTAGTTCTATTTGTATATTTTTAAGGAACATCTATACTGTTCTCTGTAGAGGTTGTATCAACTTACATTCCCACCAACAGTGTAAGAGGATTCCCTTTTCTTCACATCCTCTCCAACATTTATCGCTTGTACGCTTTTTTTGATGATGGCTATTCTGACCAGTGTGAGGTGATACCTCATTGTAGTTTTGATTTGCATTTCTCTAATAATTAGTGATGTTGACCATCTTTTCATGTTGTTGGCCATCTGTATGTCTTCTTTGGAGAAATATCTATTAGGTCTTCTGCCCATTTTTTTTTTAATGTTTTTTTTTTTTTAATTAATTTATTTTTTTACACGAACTCCCAAACATGAACCCCCCTCCCTCCTCCCACCCCACATCATCCCTCCAGATCATCCCCATACTTTTTTTTTTTTAATTGAGCTGCATGAGCTGTTTGTATATTTTGATTAATCCTTCGTCAGTTGCTTCATTTGCAAATATTTTCTCCCCTTCTGAGGGTTGTCTTTTTGTCTTGTTTANACGAACTCCCAAACATGAACCCCCCTCCCTCCTCCCACCCCACATCATCCCTCCAGATCATCCCCATACTTTTTTTTTTTTAATTGAGCTGCATGAGCTGTTTGTATATTTTGATTAATCCTTCGTCAGTTGCTTCATTTGCAAATATTTTCTCCCCTTCTGAGGGTTGTCTTTTTGTCTTGTTTATGGTTCCCTTTGCTGTGCAAAATCTTTTGAGTTTCATTAGGTCCTATCTGTTTATTTTTGTTATTATTTTCATTACTCTAGACAGTGGGGTCAAAGATTTATGTCTTAAATGTTTTCTGCCTGTGTTTTCCTCTAAGAGTTTTATAGTGTCTAGCCTTACATGTAGGTCCCTAATCCATTTTTAGTTTATTTTTGTGTATGGTGTTAGGAAGAGTTCTAATTTCATTCTTTTACATGTAGCTGCCCAGTTTCACCAGCACCACTTATTGAAGAGGCTTTCCCTTTTTTTCTTGATGAGTCTGGCTAAAGGTTTATCAATTTTGTTCATCGTCTCAAAGAATCAACTTTTAGTTTCATTGATTTTTGCTATTCTTTTCTTCAGAATTTCTGTTTAATTTTTTCTGCTCTGATATTTATGATTTCTTTCATTCTACTAACTTTGGGGTTTTTTGTTCTTCTATCTGCAGTTGCTGTAGGTGTAAGGTTATGTTCTTTATGTGAGATTTTTCTTGTTTCTTGAGGTAGGATTATATTGCTATAGACTTTCCTCTTAGAACTGTTCCCTGGTAGCTCAGATGGTAAGGAGTCTGCCTGCAATGCAAGAGATCCAGGTTCAATCCCTGGGTTGGGAAGATCTCCTGGAGAAGGAAATGGCAATCCATTCCAGTATTCTTGCCTGGAAAATCCCATAGGTGGAGGAGCCTGAAGAGTCGGACATGACTGAAGCAACTTCATTTCATTTCATTTCCCTCTTAGAACTGCTTTTGCTGCATCCCATAGGTTTTGGGTTGTCATGTTTTTGTTGCCATTTTTTCATTGTATTTTGATTTCCTCGGTGATCTCTTTGTTATTTAGTAGCATATTGTTTAGCCACCACGTGTTTGTACTTTTTACAGTTATTTTCCTGCAGTTGATATCTAATCTCATGGTGCTGTGGTTAGAAGAGATGCTTGAAATGATTTCAATTTTCTTAAATTTATTGAGGCTTGATTTGTGACCCAAGATGTGATCTATCCTGTAGACTATCCCATGTGCACTTGAAAAGAAAGTGGATTCTTCTGCTTTCAGATGGAATGTCTTACAAATATCAGCTAAGTCT
Organism: Oreotragus oreotragus; assembly: GCA_006410675.1. Lineage (NCBI taxonomy): Eukaryota > Metazoa > Chordata > Mammalia > Artiodactyla > Bovidae > Oreotragus > Oreotragus oreotragus. Next base: position 112,567 of record SJYX01000475.1, read on the forward strand.
ATTTGGTCTAATGTGTCATTTAAGGCTTGTGTTTCCTTATTAATTTTCTGTCTGGATGATCGTCCATTGGTGTAAGTGGAGTGTTAAGGTCCCCCACTATTATTTTGTTATTGTCAATTTCCACTTTTATGACTATTAGCATTTGCCTTCTGTATTGAGGTGCTCCTATGTTTGGTGCAGAAATATTTACAATTGTTATATCGTCTTCTTGGATTGATTCCTTGATCATTATGTAGTGTCCTTTCTTGTCTCTTGCAGTAGTCTTCAAAGTCTATTTCGTCTAATAGGAGTATTGCTAGTCTAGCTTTCTTTTGATTTCCATTTGCATGGAATATACTTTTCTGTTCCCTCACTTTCAGTCTGCATGTGTCACTAGAGCTGAAGTGAGTGTCTTGTAGACAGCATATGCTGCTGCTGCTAAGTCACTTCAGTCGTGTCCGACTCTGTGTGACCCCATAGACGGCAGCTCACCAGGCTCCCCCATCCCTGGGATTCTCCAGGCAAGAATACTGGAGTGGGTTGCCATTTCCTTCTCCAATGCATGAAAGAGAAAAGTGAAAGTGAAGTCGCTCAGTCTGTCCGACTGTTAGCGACCCCATGGACTGCAGCCCACCAGGCTACTCCGTCCATTGGATTTTCCAGGCAAGAGTACTGGGGTGGGGTGCCATTGCCTTCCCCCAGACAGCATATACATGGGTCTTATATTTATATCCATTCAACCAGTTTGTGTTTTTTGGTGGAAGCATTTAATCCATTTACATTTAAGGTAATTGTTAGTATGTATGTCCCTATTACCATTTTCTTAATTGTTTTGAGTTTGTGTTTGTAGATCTTTTCCTTCTTGTTTGTTTTCCGCCTAGAGAAGTTCCTTTAGTATTTATTGTAAAGCTGGTTTGGCAGTGCTGAATTCTCTTACCTACTCAGTTGCAGGGGGATTTATCTTATCCTCTCAGGTGTCCAAAGTCTTCTGCTAATATTGAGCAGGTGCTCTGTGAAGACTGTTTAATTTGTAGATGTATTCTTAATGTACTTGTGAGGAGAGACAAATTCCACATCACCCTGTTCCACCATCTTGACTCCTCCTTCCCTGCAGGCTTAAAAAAAAATCATTATTTAAAGAAAGTCTCCATCCCCAACACACCTGAAGCCTCAGATGCTGTGTGGGAAAACAGTGCCATCTGCAAGTCTCAGTCAAAAAGTTATTCAGGAGAGTTAGCCTTGGAATCAAATTTACTTTAATTTTACTTATATTTTTCTTTTTCTATAAACGTGTGAAAGATCTATGAGAAAAATCATCATCTGATGAAGTCTAATAGAGCTTTTTCAATAAGTACAAAATAAAAATTGTATGCACTAAGAAAGTATTGTGTCATATATTAATTGGAGGTATGGCTTAATTTCTAGGTGATGCAATTGATGTCATCTTAGATTTGATGTGTCTACTTAAGACCAGAGGCTGGTGGCAAGTGATATCTATGATGCTTGGTGAGCATTCCTGTAAAGGTAGTGGCTCCAGGAGGCTCAATCTTTTCTGAAAGCATGATTCTGGTGCCCCACCTCCAATCATCAGAATTAGAGGCAAGGAATGTATTTGGACTTGAATTTGGAGCCCTCAAGCATGGTTGTCACAACTTGTATGATCATGGTATCCAGAGAGGAAAGAAGTGTGCTTACCAAGGATCATAGTGGCAGGTACCCTGCCCACAGTGTCCAGGAGAGGGCAACAGGGGAAATGAAGGGCAATAAGGCTAAGGGCTCTGGAAGCTTACTGCTTTAGCACCTTCCTGGCTTAGGCTATATGTGTGTTATTGTTTTTGTTGTTCAGTGTCTGACTCTTTGCATCTCTGTGGACTGCAGCACGCTAGGCTTCCCTGTCCTTCACTAACTCTTGGAGTTTGCTCAAACTCATGTCCATTGAGTCGGTGATGCCATCCAACCATTTCATCCTCTGTCACCCTCTTTTCCAAAGTATTGGAGCTTCAGCTTCAGCATCAGTCCTTCCAACGAATATTCAGGATTGATTTCCTTTAGGATTAACTGGTTTGATCTCCTTCCTGTCCAAGGTTGGGACAAAAAGGATGTGTGGATATGATGAGCCATATAATGGCCATCCAGNAAGTATTGGAGCTTCAGCTTCAGCATCAGTCCTTCCAACGAATATTCAGGATTGATTTCCTTTAGGATTAACTGGTTTGATCTCCTTCCTGTCCAAGGTTGGGACAAAAAGGATGTGTGGATATGATGAGCCATATAATGGCCATCCAGCCTTGGCTTTGGTTCCTCAGCCCTGAACAACCTGGTCAACCCAGGTTACCCTGTTCAGACCTCTCAGGACCCCTTGGCCCAGGTCTTGAGATGCTTTCGCTGGGTCTTAGGGTTTCTGAAGGCTCCTAGGGTTTCACATGTGCTTGCTTACTTCACACGCCAAATCTGAGGTTAGACTGCTTCCTCTTACAGTCCATCCTCTGGGAGTCATCTGCTGGGGGAGGGGGATGTGAAAGAGAGAGGCAGGGGGCACTTCTCAAACAGAAAGTCAAGATCAGAGCTGTGTTTCTGAAAGTGTGGCTCACCCAGGGGCCCACATCCACATCACAGAACCACCAGCACTCTGGATATTGGGTAAGGATGCAGACTTTGGGCTCATTGTCAGGCCTACTGCTTCCATATGGGATACAGAGCAAGACATGAGAACTGCCATGATCAAAAAGCATATTAGAGGATTCTTGTGCATCACAGTCTTTGAGAAATCCTGGTCTGGGGTTCTTCTACCCTTAGCCAGGGAAGATGATCAAAGGGAAAATGACTGTTCAACAAAAGGGAGGAAATTCCACTGCCAGGGTAAGGGTGCTGGGGGCCTTTCAGTCACGGAGGGATCTTTTTCTTCCTCTCACAAAAGGACCAACCTCTAATTCCAGGTAGTTCCTCAGCTGCCCTCAACCTCCCAGTGCTCTGGACTATCAGACCCTGGATTCCCCAAGGATCACTCTGGGCCACATGGAGGAAGATTCTCAGAGGTAGCTGGAGAGGCACAAGCTGGTCTAACAGCCCTAGACCTGCAAGTTCAGGATCAATAGGCTCTCTTCTTGTTTCACTTCCCCTTCCAGAGTTTGTCAAAAGGACATCAGAGCTTGCCAGGAATGTTCCAAAGTCCAGGGTGAGGGCAGAACTTCCCTTGTGATGGTTTGCATACTTCCAGGTTGGATGAAAGAAATCAACCCAGAAGCACCCCCTGTGCCACACCATTTGCCCCAGACTAGTGTAATTTTTTAGTTGGTGTTGATTGAGACCCTGTTGAACCTGGCTCTATGCTAAGCTCTTGGCTTGCATTGTCTCAATCAGTCTTGGCTAGGATTTTTGAAACTGAGATTATCATTCCCATGATATATATGAGAGACCTAAGGCTTGGAGAGATAAAGTCACTTGCCCAAGGCACCCAGTTAGCAAGTAGAAAGGCTGACTTTGAACCCAGATGGTCTTACTCCAGAGCAGAATGAAGTGAGGAGCAGGCAGAGGTGCTGAGGAGGATGTAAGTGGTCAGGAATAGGAGCTAGAGGAGAAGCTTGACGAGGAGGAAGGAGGAGGCAGGAGATGGAGTGCAGTCTGAATGAGGTGATGGGTGGTACTGGGGTGGGACTCAGGAATAGATCATGGACCAACTGAGAGTTGAGGAATATGATGGATGTCATTGGGGGCTATTCTGAGGTCAAGGCCAGGAAGAAGGTGAAGGTCAGAGATGGGGTTGGAATGGGGAGACTCTGGGGGAGTGATTGGAGCTCTCTAGTGTCACCATGAGCTGGCCTGGAGTGAGAACCCCACCAGGCCGGGGTTAGAATCAGGATGAGGTAACAATCGGTGTAGCAGTCCCCCTTCCCAGCTTTGCACCTCTACCAACTGCCTTGTTAGGTCTTTTCCATGTTTGATAGTTTATTGTCTCTCCCCTCCAACCAGAAGGGAATCAGGGCACAGACTTAGTCTGTTTGATTCACCTTTATGTCACCAGCATGAGGCAGAATTCATGGAACATAATAGGTGCTCAATAAATGTTCAGGGGCAAGGCTCAGGGGAGTTATGATGGATTAGAACATGGGATTTGGCTCTCACTAGAGTGTAGGCTCAGGTGGGGTGATCTCCAGAACAAATGAGTTTGAAGGAAGGGTGAGACCCTGGGAAGAGCTGAAGGGCACAGTGGGGTGCCCCTCAGGTTCACAAAGAGTCCAAGGAATAGAGTGAGGTGTTGAGGAGGAAGTAAGGCTTCAAGGGCTATGGTACAGTTCAGTTCAGTTCAGTTCAGTCGCTCAGTCGTGTCCGACTCTCTGTGACCCCATGAATCGCAGCATGCCAGGCCTCCCTGTCCATCACCAACTCCTGGAGTTCACTCAAACTCATGTCCATCGAGTCGGTGATGACATCCAGCCATCTCATCCTCTGTCGTCCCCTTCTCCTCCTGCCCCTAATCCCTCCCAGCATCAGAGTCTTTTCCAATGAGTCAACTCTTCGCATGAAGTGGCCAAAGTACTGGAGTTTCAGCTTTAACATCATTCCTTCCAAAGAACACCCAGGGCTGATCTCCTTTAGAATGGACTAGTTGGATCTCCTTGCAGTCCAAGGGACTCTCAGGAGTCTTCTCCAACACCACAGTTCAAAAGCATCAATTCTTCAGTGCTCAGCCTTCTTCACAGTCCAACTCTCACATCCATGCCTGACCACTGGAAAAACCATAGCCTTGACTCGATGGACATTTGTTGGCAAAATAATGTCTCTGCTTTTGAATATGCTATCTAGGTTGGTCATAACTTTTCTTCTAAGAAGTAAGCGTCTTTTAATTTCAAGGCTGCAGTCACCATCTGCAGTGATTTTGGAGCCCCCCCCCAAAATAAAGTCTGACACTGCTTCCACTGTTTCCCCATCTATTTCCCATGAAGTGATGGGACCAGATGCCACGATCTTTGTTTTCTGAATGTTGAGCTTTAAGCCAACTTTTTCACTCTCCTCTTTCACTTCCATCAAGAGGCTTCTTAGTTCCTCTTCACTTTCTGCCATAAGGATGATGTCATTTGCATATATGGGGTTATTGATATTTCTCCCAGCTTCAAGGGCTATGGTACAAGAGCTCCTTAAATATATGCCTTTTTGCTGATTTCAGTGTCCACGTAGATGATTCAACTCCTTGGTCTCTCAGTCCATTGACTCTTTCTCTTCTCTCTACCTATCACAGCCACTTACTTCTCTGGTCATATCCTAATACCTTGCCTTATCTGTCACCACCACCCTTCCATAATCACCATTATATCCTGCTGTCCCAAAGCCAGTTCATTCTTTTTAGTTCTATAAGAACTGCAACAATCCTCCAACTCCAGCCATCACCAGGGACCCTTCAGACAGCCATACTTTTTTTCCTGCCTTTTACCAGACCCTGACTCTATCTTTCTCTTCCCTTCTTACCCAGCCTACAATCCAAGATCAGTCATCAAAATCTCTCTTTTGAATCCACTCAAAACTCCTATGTCCCATTGCCATTTCTTTGTACTCAACTAGCAAAACTTGGCCCTGATAAAATCCAAATTTCCACCTACTCGGTGAAGTTCGACATGACTGGAGAAAACCATGCAGACATGCTGAGTAATTCCACTTTAAATGAATGGTCATTAAACCTCAAGTGAGCCCTTAACGCCACCCAGCAATCCTGTTATATTTCCATAGAACATCCAGCTCTCCATCAACTGCTGATGCCCATCTCTCACCCTTACTCCCAGCTGGTGGCCTGGTTTCCTGTTTCAATGAGAAAATAGGATGCATCAGAGGAGAGCTGCTCTGAGCTCCAGCATCACGTCTCCCACCTACGTGCATCTTGGCATGTCTCTCTGGCATCATCAATTGTTCCCTCTTTACTGGCTCATTAGCACACATACATTGCTATGCTGTAATTTCTCCAATATTAAAAAACAAAAACAAAAACAAAAACACTTTCATGTGGTCCCCATGCACCCCTACAATTACCAGTTTCCCACTTCTCTGCTCTCCTTTACAACACAACTCCTCAAAAGAACTGCCAGTGGCTACTCACTGGCGTTTCTCTTTTTCCACTGTAGATTGAAAGCATTCTCAGCTGCCTGGTTTCCCCATGTCTCTCTGGAAATTGTTCCTAAAGGTCACCACTGATCTCCGTGTTGCTGCAATTCTTTAGCCTCCTCTATTTGTCCAGCCAATAGGGCTTGAGGAACGCATGGGTCCCTCCTTCTTGATACACCTTCTTCAGTTGTTTCCACCTTCTGGTTTCCCCTGCTACCTCATTGATTACTCATTTATTTGCTGTTTCCTTCTCAGCTATTGCCCTTCTAGATGTTTGCCTGCCCAGGGCTTGGTTTTTGGGTTGCTTTTATTTTTCTATACTCACTCTTGTTGATCTCACCCAGTCTCACGACTTTTAATATGGATTAGATGCTAATTATTCTCCTATTATATCTCCAGCCTTGATGTCACCCTTGAACTCCGGGCTTCTCTAAACAATACCATTGCCATCTTCCTTAATTCAGTTCATGTACTTCTATCCTTCTTGTTTCTCTGAATAAAATCCTGAGAGCTGTCCTTGACTCCTGTCTTTCTGTCATAGCCCAATACCAATCTGCCATCAAATTCTAGTACTCTACCATCAAAATGGACCCCGAATCTGCTTACCTCCCACCACCTTCACTGCATCACCTAGTGGGAGCCACCATGATCTCGCACCTGGATTATTTCAGTTAATCTAGCATGTCCCTAAATAGTCTGCTTCTGCCCTTGTCTCTTTATATCACTCTAGCAGTCAAAGTCCTTACAATGGCTTTCAAGGCCCTGCATGATTGCTTGCCACACCCGTTGTGGCATGTCTGATTTCAGAAAACTGTTGCTTCAGGGCAGAGGGTGTTTACATACAGTGGTTGTGGAAGACCTCACTGAGAAGATGGCACTTGAGCCAAGACTCTTCTCTGCTTCATTTTTCTCAACACCCAATATCCTGTATATTTGACTTCTTTGGAGTTTTTTTTTTGTCTCAGTTCCATGAGGGTAGGAGTTAATGTTTATTTTGCTGGCTTCTGTAATCCTGCATTCTAGAACAGTCCTTGGTACATATTAGCACTGAGTGAATACCTGACATCTTAGTGTGCAGAGCGCCACAGACTGGATGGCGTAAACAAGAGATATTTGCTTTCTCACAGATTTGAAGGCCAGAAGTCTGAGATCAAGATGTCATCAGAGTTGATTTATTCAGAGGTCTCTCTTCTTGGTTTGTTAATGGCAGCCTTCTTCCTGTGTTCTCACATGGTCTCTCTCTGTGTATGTCTGTGTCCTGATCATCTTTAAAAAAGAAAAAAAAACTTTTGATTTATTTTTTCATTCATTCATTTATTTATTTTGGGCTGAACTGGATCTTCACTGCTTTGCTCAGGCTTTCTCTAGTTGTGCAGAGTGGGGCACTACTCTTCACTACAGTGCTCTGGTTTCTCATTGGGGTGGCTTCTCTTGTTGCAGAGCACAGGCTCTAGGTGCATGGGCCCAGTAGTTGTGGTGCACAGGTTTAGTTGCTTCGCTGCATATGGAATCTTCCCAGACCAGGGATCAAACCTATGTCCCCTACACTGGCAGGCAGATTCTTATCCACTGAGCCATCTGGGAAGTCTGACTATTTCTTCTTATAAGGACAACAGTCAGATAGGAGTTGACTCCACACTAAAGACCTAACTTTACCTTAATTGCCTCTGCAAAGACCTTGTCTCCAAATATGGTCATATTCTGAGGGGATTCCCTTGTGGCTTAGTTGGTAAAGAATCCACCTGCAATGCGGGAGACCTGGGTTCAATCCCTGGGTTGGGAAGATCCTCTTGAGAAGGGAAAGGCTACCCACTCCAGTATTCTGCCCTAGAGAATCCAATGGACTGTACAGTCCATGGATTCTCAAAGAGTTGGACATGACTGAGTGGCTTTCACTTTACTTCACTTCTGAGGGGATTAGACTTCAACATACGAATTGGAGAGGGGGGTGTAATCCAGTGCATAACACTAATTTATTGATCAGTGTACAGAGATGGATTGAGACACTGATGGAGTAAAGGCTCAGGAATACAGCAAGGCTTGGTGAGGACATAAGAGATTGGCGGGCAACAGAGCTCATAGGGGGGCTCAGTTCTGGGCTGGATGACAATGGGGTAGAGAGTGATGTGCCAGGGTTGAATGAGACTGGAAGAGAGTACTTCTCTCAGCCAAAGGGAGAAGCCGTGGCGAGGAAGATGATGGAGTCAATGCAGTTGAGGGGTGAGGAAAGGAGAGACTGGCCAATGTGAGCAGAAGGGAGGAGGGAAGGAGTCAAAGACTGGTTGGGTGGTTGAGACCTTGGGATGGGACCCTGGGGATGTTGGGAATGTCCTTAATGGGCAGAGTCATCCATATTTTTTGATGGGCCCAGTGAAAAATTCAGATCTCTTACTCAAAAAGTAATAATAATTTTAAATGGTGACAGCAGAGCCTTGAACCAAACACAGGGAACCCTTCTAGACACTGAACCCTGTCCAACTCCATTGGTCCAACAGCCATGGACCTGGTCCTGTCAGATGGTTTCTGGATCAGAAATGGAGACAGTTTAGAGGTTCAGATTAGGTTGGGGTGGAAGATCTAGCCTCTTGTGTTGTATTGGGCATTTTTATATGATCTACCTTTTGCCATCTTTGTGTCTTATTAGCAACTGTACCACACACTTTTTTTGAAGCTGGGTCATCCCACGATGTACCTTACACATGTAATTTTCATGTGTGCCAAGGTGTGTTTGTTGAGATCACTAACATACTAAGGGAGGCTGCTCATTGAATTTGATGGAGATGAAGGAGAAGTGAACATACACAAGAAGACCAGAGCAGGTCTAGAATTCAGGCAATGAAGATCTGAACTGTACAAGTAGCCTGGGAGAGGTTATAAAGGAATTGTGATTTGATTGGAAAAAGAAAACCCCTCAAAGTGCATCTAGCTGCCCAGTGCCTGGCCAAGGCAGAGAAACCAGTATCCCAGACCTTGCCATCCTGGTGCAGAAAGGGCTGTTCAGACCACGATTTACAAATGGGGCCAGAGGGAAGATTGCAGCCCTCCCCAGCCAGTCCTTGGGAGAGCCTGGAACCATCCTGAGGGGTGATGGAAGGCATTCTGAGGGAGACAAAATCTGGAAGAAGCCAGGATACAGGCTCCCACAAGGAAGATGCAGGGGCTGGGGCTGCTGGTGCTCTTGGGGGCAATATCTTGGTAGTAAGTTGAAGGCTGACTCCCACTCCAGCTTCTCACTGCACCCCAGCCTCTCCTGCCTCATCTCTGCAAGAATCTACTGAGCCTGCTGTGGATATGCCTCTCTGTTGGATGCTAGGGACACATGAACAGACAAGGTCCCTGGCCTCAAGACAGAAGAGGCAAGTGTGCAGTGCCAGTGAGCAACCAAAGAACACAGCACAGCTGGATGTGGGCAAAAGCTAGCATGTGTCAGACTCATACAACAGGCACACTTGATGGGATTATCCCAATTTGCCCTCTTTCCCAAAATTGGAAGGCTCCCCAGGTAGCTCAAATGGTAAATAATCTACCCTCAATGCGGGAGACCTGGGTTTGATTCCTGAGTCAGGAAGATTCCCTGGAGAAGGGCATGGCAACCCACTCCAGTATTCTTGCCTGGAGTAGTCCATGGGGTCGCAGAGTTGGACATGACCGAGCAACTAACACGACTACCATGTGAGGCAGGTACCATTATCATCAGTCTCGTTTGACAGATGAGGAAACTGAGATGCAGACTCAGACAAGTTCTCACTTGCTGAGAACTGATCTGTGGTACTGCCAAGAGATGATGCAGGCAACATGCTGCAGACGCCCTGCTTTTATTCCCTCTTGCCCTTGGCACCCACAGAAGGCCCCACATTTATAGTCTCTGCAGACAGAGAGCTGGGAATGGAACAATCAACACAGGGCCGGGGTGGAGAATCCCTAAGACCTGAAGAGTAGAGATGTCATCTGAGCTCCTTGGGAAGAATGAATACAAGTGCACAGAGGCTGATGGTGGGAGGAAAGGAATTCTGGGTAGAGAGGGAACTAGAAGTAGACTGGCTTTGCTGCATCCAGAAGCTTAGCTGGGGCTTCTGGAAGACGGTGAAAACCATGGACCTTCACCTCATCCTGAAAGCTTGTAAAGTCATCTGTGAAGATCAGGATGGAGGACACAGTGAAGGACTAGGGGACCCAGGAAGTGCGGTCCTGAAGAGCCCCAGACCATTTCCCCACGAACTAGGGCCCAGGATCTTGAACTCAGGGTGCCTTGAAAACATACATAGCCCTCTGGGCCCTGAAGGAGCTCCATTCGCAATCCTAGGTGAACTTGATTTTTTCCGCGGAAGCCCACTCAACAGGCCAGGGAGCCGGCCTTGTTGTCTTCCTTGGGGAGGGCTCAGATGGTCTGTGCTGAGCAAAGAAGGCTCCCGCAGCCTTGGAAGAGCAAGCCAGCCAGGAGAGGACTCTGCAAACAGGAGGCAGGGTTGGAGAGGAAAGCACCACTGGGGTGGGGGAAGGGGAGGAAGAGGGGACCGAGGCCCTGACCAAGGCTGCTTTCTGCCATTCCCCGCCCCCGGGGCTGAACCGGAAGCAGCTGGGTGGTGGAAGCTTTCCTGCCAGGGCTGGTAGGTGTTTCTCAGCCTGGAATGGGGGGCGAGGGTAGTTCCGAGGGACGTCTTCCAGGCTCATTATGCCCCCCAAACACCAAATTAGGGGGATGCATAAACTCCCTGGTGGGGCTGGGCTCCAGAGGTGCAGAGAACAAAGAGAGCCCCCCAGAATCCAGCATGCCTGATGGGCCTCTCCTGAGAGGCTTTGGCAGCCTGGGCCCCAGAACTGGCCTGCCATCTGTCAGCCGCCCACCTCTCCTGGGTTCTCCCCGCACTTGTGTCAACCCTCTGCCACCAGCGTCCAGTCGGTCCTACTGAACCTCCCACAGGGCCCCCCACCCCCACCCGGCGCTCCCCTGACAGACCCAGAAGATTCCATCCTCGCCCATTATGTGCCCCAAGAGTCCCCAAGCCCATCTCTTCCTTTATTTCGCGGCAGCCCCCCGCGAGGGCGGCGGGATTCTTCTCATTTCCCAGACTTGACCAGAAAGAAGGCTGCCGTTCCGGGGCAGGGGTGAGGGGTGGGGGTAAGTGACGAAGCCAAGGTCACTCAGTCATGGGCAGCGGAACGTGGCCTCGACCTGGCCCTTCTTCTGCAGGCCGGCTGGCAACCGGCCGAGGCAGGTCGGGGCGGCCGGCTTGCGCCCCTCTTGGCTCCGCGGGCAGTCGGGGCGGGCGGCCGGAATGACAGGTGAGCCGGGACGGGGGACTGTTAGGGGGTTGGGCTGCGTGGTGCCACCTGGCGCGCCGCCTTTGGGTGCGGCCGCCCGAGCCTGAGGCGGCGCGGGGCTTTCGAAGGCCAGAGCCCGGGGTAATGCCGGGGCCAGCGCCTCCGGCCGAGGGTCGCGGGGGCGCCCCGGGCCCGCCGACCAGGCCCCGCCCCTTGGCGGCACGGGCGGGGGCAGGGGCGGCGCCGGCGGAGTGGGGCGCGGGCGCGCGGTGCTCGGTGCGCGCCGCCGCCCCTCCGGCCCAGCTCGCCCGCCCGCCTTACCCCCTCAGCCCGCTCGCGTCGCCCCCCACCCCTTCTCCTCTCCTCGGCCTGGTAGCCCCGCGCGCGGTGCGACGCGACGATCGCGGCCTGGCGCTCGGGGCGCGGGGTTCGTGGCGCTCGAGGGTGGTGCGCCAGGCGCGGGGCGCGAGGCCAGACCTGGCGCGGCAGGGAGTTGGGGGGGGGCGGGCAGCAGCGGAGCCCCCAGAGGAGAGCAGGGCCAGGGGGGTACAGAGGTNGTGTGGGATTTCACCATGACTCTGCTTTCCTCCTTTGCCAGGTGAGTGACACCCTGGATCTGACGGAGAGCCATGGCAGGTGAGTTTGTCTGGGCCCTGGCCACTTGGGGAAGGGCCATGCCTAGGTCTTATGGAAAAGTGCTAGCCTACCTTTCAAGGCCTTTTCAGCTTTCATCAAACTGAGGGTGTTTCCATGGCTCCTGTCCAATTGTCTGGGTCTCATCTTTCCACTCTCAACTCTTCAGCTCCCTTCTGGAGCACAGACTCCCCTAGAGAGGTGCACCTACCCAGGCTACTTGAAGAGAAGCTAACATGGCAGGCTATGGGGCTTTTGGGAGGGATGCCTACCTGGGACCAAGAGGGCCTGCCTGACATGAGGACTAAGAAACCCCAACTCTAGGGGCACACTAGGAGCAGATGTCACCTCTTCTTTCATCTTCCAAAGTCTCAGCTCAGGCTTCTGGGTGTGCCAGTCAGCTCAGCTGGAACTGGGGGTTCCCCTTAGGAATAAGAGGATATGGCTCCCACTCCGTGACATTTTGGCTGGAGGCCATCTGTGCCCAGTTTCCAAAGGCCTAGATTCTCCATCTCGAGCCTTCTACCTCTCTTCCCAGAGGTCCTCTCAGATTCATGTGTGTCCAGTCTCCCGATCTCCTGCAGCAGGGTTTGTACTAGACCGTCTAGGGCAGGACTCTTGATACCCTGTCTCTTATACACATCTGGTGGGAGGAGACGGCGGGGCCGGGCCGGGGGGCTTGGCCGACGGGGAGCAGGTGGGCGGGGACAGGGGCCCTGCTGGAAGAGGCGCCGCAGAGAGGTGGCGGGCTGCGTGCACAAACAGGGCGGCCGCCTCCTGGGCCCGGAGAACGGTGAGGCCGCTGGGGTTGGGCGCCCCGGCCCCGAGGGCACGGTTCCGCGTCCAGAACCCCTAAGCCGGGCGCTGGGTACTGTCGGGGGAGGATCTAGAGGCCTGGCCGGGCCACGGCGCCAGGGATTCTGCAGCGACCCAGCTGCTGGGCCAGAGGCAGGAGTTCTTGGGCAGCGCGCTGGTGGCAGGCACTGGTGGCGGGCGATGGTGGGCGAGGACAGGCACCTTCAGGGCTGGCATGAGTGGAAAGGGAACGAGGAGGGCCCAGAGTTTGAGTTGGAGGGTCATTTGGGAGTTCCGTGTCACCGAGTGGGTTGATGAGTCATGAGATTTGGGGATCACAGAAGGCTTTCCTGGTGATCAGTTGTGAGTGAGGGCAATGAAGAGGGCTGGGATTTGGAGAAGCGTTTTTGAGGCCACCTTTGGGACACTGGATGCTCCTGTGGCTGCCGGTCGCCCTGCGAGGGCCTTTAGAGCCGACGTCCCAGAGTGCTGGGAAGGGGCAGCTGCGGTCCGGGGAGGGGTTAAGGAAGGTCTTTGTGGTGGCGGGTCCCAGCCTTCCTTCCTTTCCAGGCCTTCAGGATTCAGCTGAGTTCCTGTGGGGAGTGGGTTAAAAATTCCTCCGGCCTACAGTCAGCCTTAGAGTATCCACCAGGGGCAGGAGGGACATATACGTGCGTGACTGCCGCAGCATTCTCTGTCGTGGAGCCCTCACGCTTCCTCACTGTTGCCATAGTAACGGCCTATTGATGGTGTATTTATAGGGAAGAAGCAGGCGCTAAATTTTGGGGAAGGAGGGGGAGGAGGCCTCAGGCAGCAGCAGTGAAGGCGGTCACAGAATTGTTAATGGAGTGGGCCATGCCCGGGAGCTGTTTGGGAGAGTTGCTGGCTTGTCTGAAGCTTAAAAATGAACTAATGACTTATACATGTGTGAGGCTAACCTAGTCGGCCTGTGATACCTGTGGGTGTGCATTCTCCACGGTCAGGTGTGTTTGGGACAAGGCATAGCTATCTAGAAGCTGTTACATAATTTCTGCAGAGAAGAAAAATGTAAAAAACAACACTGCAGTTCTCATTGATAAGCGATGAGACATGTATTTTTCTGTTTCACTTATTAGTAAGCCTTTACTCATTCTTTTCAATTCCTGACACAACAGCTCCATTTTTCTTCAATCAAAAACCTTGCTGTTAGGCACGCCACACCCACACCCTAGACACATGACTGGCACTGGCCTTAGGGGAACCTCAGAGATCCAGAATGGAAGCAGGATTTTGAGATAGTATTCCATCTTTTCTCTTCTAAACACCAAGGGTCAACTTTTCTCACCATGGCAGGCCTGTCTGTGGAAAAATTCCCATGTTAAGAGTTTTGGGTGGGATTGTTGTGGGGTGCACAAGAGAAAGGCTCCCTCAACATAGTGTTTCCATAGATGGATGTTAGCTTTGCTTTTTTCCTTCAGTTTTCATTTCATTTATGATTCACATTCTACCTGTTTTCCAAAAAGACTAGAGGATATATTTTAAATATACATAAGATTGAAAACATAAGGAGAAAAGTGGATACCATGTCACAGGGGAGAAAGCATATGTGTTTAATAGCTAGGCTTCCAGGGATCCTGTGCTTTATGGTTAATGTTAACACTGAACTTCTTGACAGCCTAGGCAAAAAGGGTAGCCCCGTGGGTGACACCGTTGTGTCTAACATCCAGTTAGTCATAAAACCAGAGCTTCTGCTTGGGGAGGGGAGCCATGGGGTGATTGCTCCCAGATGTGGACACCTTGGCCAGTGCTCCAAAATATGTGTGAGTAGGAGTGTATGTTGTGGGTGGGGGCAGTGTGCTGCCGTCATGGTTTACATACTGGCTGGATAATTCCTGAGCTTTTGGCTGGTAGCTCCAATTAGAAGGAACAGTCTCATCTAGCCAGTGGCTCAGTTTTAAACATGTCCATCCATGTCTAGGTCCTCTGCTGCTGTGTTGTTTAATGCACAGAGAGGAGAGATGACTCTGTTTCAGGAGATCCTTGCCAGCCTGTCTGGTGAAGAGGAACACAGCAGGTCCTCTGGGCTTGGGCTGTGACTTTGGAGATGGTTGTTGTGGCTGTGGGAAGCGTTACCAGTGCCCACTTCTTAAACACGCATTGCCTGGTTTCAGGGACTATGCTTGTCATTAGAGGTATGTGCGACTTGCCGTTGTGAGGAAGCTTTGTTTCCCAAACAGGTCCTGTCACTGTCACTGTTGACTTGCTGGACCTTCCCTAAGTGCCCCTCTTTTCTCTGGGGTGTTTTCCAAGTCAGAAGTGCACATGTTCATCGAGTCGAGTGAGGAAAGCAGAACCTCAGACTGTAGGAGTTTTTCTTTTTTTTAAAAAAAAAAAAAAGAGAAAAGGTCAAGCCTTAGGCCTAGACTCTCAGACTGTGTTCTTGGGGGAAATAGCTGGAAGGTTTGCTGTGGGCTCTGCTGTGCCTTGGGGAGCTCTACAGGAGAGCTTGGACAAGGATGAGAGTGCCAGGGCTGGGAGTGGCTGCACAGAGGGTGATGTGCGCCATGAGGGGCTGCTGTGACCTTTGACCAGGCCAGTGTGGTCGGGGTCACATCCCAGGGCCGAGATGGTGCCCTGTAGGTTTGGGGGTGTGGGATTTCACCATGACTCTGCTTTCCTCCTTTGCCAGGTGAGTGACACCCTGGATCTGACGGAGAGCCATGGCAGGTGAGTTTGTCTGGGCCCTGGCCACTTGGGGAAGGGCCATGCCTAGGTCTTATGGAAAAGTGCTAGCCTACCTTTCAAGGCCTTTTCAGCTTTCATCAAACTGAGGGTGTTTCCATGGCTCCTGTCCAATTGTCTGGGTCTCATCTTTCCACTCTCAACTCTTCAGCTCCCTTCTGGAGCACAGACTCCCCTAGAGAGGTGCACCTACCCAGGCTACTTGAAGAGAAGCTAACATGGCAGGCTATGGGGCTTTTGGGAGGGATGCCTACCTGGGACCAAGAGGGCCTGCCTGACATGAGGACTAAGAAACCCCAACTCTAGGGGCACACTAGGAGCAGATGTCACCTCTTCTTTCATCTTCCAAAGTCTCAGCTCAGGCTTCTGGGTGTGCCAGTCAGCTCAGCTGGAACTGGGGGTTCCCCTTAGGAATAAGAGGATATGGCTCCCACTCCGTGACATTTTGGCTGGAGGCCATCTGTGCCCAGTTTCCAAAGGCCTAGATTCTCCATCTCGAGCCTTCTACCTCTCTTCCCAGAGGTCCTCTCAGATTCATGTGTGTCCAGTCTCCCGATCTCCTGCAGCAGGGTTTGTACTAGACCGTCTAGGGCAGGACTCTTGATACCAGGCTGTCTGGCAGCCCAGGTGGCCATTCAGGTGGGGGATGCCAACATCAGCCTCACAGGGAAATGCATCCTTATGATAAAGGCTCTGATTTTCTCTTTTGGAGGTGAGGCAGAAGATACTGGGGACGTATTCACTGGGGACTATAATATTCAAGATGTGTCATGTGCAAGGTTCTCGTGCAACACACACTTCCCTCTTACGAGGGCCCCATTGCCCTCCAGAGTCTTGTTGGCAGATACAGCATGGTGTCAGAGAAAGTCAGCCCTCCCGTCTGTTGTACATGTCCAGGAGGGTGTCCTGCCTGCTATCTCTGCCGTGCTTCCCTCCATCCTTGAGCCTCTGTGCCCAGGCTGAGTCTGGTCAGCAGGTGCCTCTGGGCCCCTCCACCCTCCAGGCCTCAGCGCAACTTTCTCCTCAGTGTTTCTGGAGGCCAAGAATGCCCATTCGGTCCTGAAACGCTTCCCTCGTGCTAATGAGTTCCTGGAGGAGCTGCGCCAGGGCACCATCGAGCGGGAGTGCATGGAAGAGGTCTGCAGCTATGAGGAGGTCAAGGAGGTTTTCGAGGACAAGGAGAAAACGGCATGTACCGCCCTGGGGCTGGGTGCTGGGAGGACAGCTAGCCTCGGGAATAAGCCACGCCTGCCCTGGGATCTCAGATGGATCAGAAGCAATGAAGGGAAGCCATCCGAGTCCATGGCAGGGCCACTGGGGCCCCATAAGAACAGCTCACTTGTCCTTAGAGCCCCATCTGCCAGACTCATGGCCATGTTGTCCTTGGTCCTCAGGGCATCACATGGCCTTGTCAGTGGCTCTCAGAGGCCAGTCAGGGTGGGGGCAGGCGCAGACCCTGTGGAACTTGATCCTGACCTGCCGAAGTCAGAAGTGCTTACGTGTGAGTGTCAGCTGCCCTTTTGCCTTCTTTTGCAGATGGAGTTCTGGAAGGGGTACCCGAATGCGGTCTACTCAGTCCGAGACCCTGCACAGAGCTCAGATGCCATGTATGTGGTGGTGCCCCTTCTGGGGGTGGCATTGCTGATCGTCATTGCCTTGTTCATAATCTGGAGGTGCCAGCTGCAGAAAGCCACCCGTCATCACCCTTCATATGCTCAGAACCGGTACCTAGCGAGTCGCGCGGGGCACAGCCTCCCTCGGGTCATGGTGTACCGGGGCACGGTGCACAGCCAGGGGGAGGCCTCTGGGCATCGGGAGACAGGGAGCCACCCACAGGTGGTGCTGGGGCCCAGTCGGGGAGGCAGAACCACCGTCCGGCTTGAGAGCACCCTCTACCTTCCCGAGCTGTCTCTCTCCAGACTGTCCAGCGCCACCCCTCCCCCATCCTATGAGGAGGTGACCGCTCCCCAGGAGAGCAGCAGCGAGGAGGCGAGCGTGTCTTACAGTGACCCACCGCCGAAGTATGAGGAGATTGTGGCGGCCAACCCTGGCTCAGACAAGTAGAGGGACGCGTGTCTGGTCCCATGTGAACGCCTCATTCAGGGGCCTCCTGTTTCCTTTTAACTTTTTAAAGACTGTGCCACCACAAAACAGCCTTAGCCTCCTCGTTGCCAAATAATTTCCTCACCGTGGATCTGTAGGAAGTCAGTTGTCAGAGACAGGTGGAGGTGGGTAGGGATCATGCATGCATGAAAACCCCCTGGTGAGAGCCACAGGCAAGAGAGCCCAGCTCTTCCAGAAGCCCTTACACCCCTGCCATCCGGCCCTCCTGTCAAGGACTGGCTTCTCTTACGCCAAAGGAATCACCCCGTGCAGTTGACTGTGGCCCCAGGCTCAAGCCCTGGGGTCCCGCAGCTGGCCGGAGACCTGTTTGTCCAAAGCCTCACCACAGAGTTGAGGGAGAGAAGCCAGCCCTCAGCACCCTTTTCCCTCACTAGCCCTGTGCTCTCTGTCCTCACTCACATTGGACAAGGAGAAGGACAGAACAAAAAGAACAGTAATAACATAACACAATACAACAAAATGATACCACCTGGGCCACTGATAGGGATACAAGGGAGATCAGTCACACAGATGAGTGACAGCCCCCCATACCCACCCCACACTCCCAACCAGGTTCAAATGAATTTCTGGAGCCACCTGAGAGGAGGACAGGCTCTGTGAAGGATGAGGGCCAGGAGCTGGCTGGCCAAGCTACCCCCTCCACATTGGGGACGTGGTCATCTGGAGGGGAGCTCTGGTCTTACTGTGCTTGGCCTCCCTCAGACCTTGGCTCTCCAGGTTCTCTTTCAGCTGTGCTAAGAGCCGCTATCCATTGGCCTGAGCCATATCATGGCCTTGGGAAAACAAATAACGCTAACCCTGCCTGTGGAGCCCGTGGCCTTTGAACGTTGGGCCACAGGCTGGGGTAGAAGGCTGAAGTTTTCTCCTTGTGATGTTGGCCCATAGGATGAATAAACCCACGAACTCAGTTTCCTCAGCATTGTGCTCTCTGGCCTTAAACTTTTAGGCAACTGCCCTTTTTTGTAAGTGTGTTGAGATGAACTTGAATTTCAGACGGCTGATTTCTTCTTAATGATGGTGCCCACCTGGGGAGAAGATCAGAAAGTGTCCCTTTTTATAAATTTCTTTGTCGTGGAAATGGGGAAGCCCGTGACCTGGGTTTGAGGGCCTGTCTGGGATATGCTCTCTCATTGCCAGGTGTTGGTCCGTTTTTAACAACCCCTTTCTGTGGCCCAGGAACTGTCCACCTGTCCATTTCAGTGAGGCTTTGGGCAGTAGTGGGGCAGAGGTGACCCGGCCTTTAAGTGTCGGTGACCACGCAAAAGACACTGTCAACACTGCCTCCCCACCCCTCCATCTTCATCCTCCTGGCCTCAGCACCCAACCATTTTTCCTCTGTGGTGCTTTAAAAAATGTAGCAAATTTTTGTGGGGCCCAAAAGAGTGCACAGCCAGGGTCTATTGGCAACCACAGCAGTTTAAAACCCACTGAGAAGATAAGCTTCTCTCAGCTCTCCAAGGCAGGCCTTGTGCCTCATTCTTTGAATGTGGCCCTGCCTAGAGGCCACAGATAACTTCTGGAGGCCCCTCCGGTCCTCACTCACCCAGAATCATGCTTCAAGCGTGGAGGCTTGTGTTCTTACCCCAGCGAGGTCACCAGCTTGGCCAACTCAACCCTGTGGCCCAGTTTTCCGTCCTTCCCCTACCTCACAGGCCCGCTGGAGGGTGATTGAGCTAATGCCTGTGCAGTGCTTGAGACACCAGGAAGCCCAGTGCAGTTTGCCCTTAGGAAGATTCTTCTAGAAATGCATAGATCACGAGGCACCCATTTTAGCAGAGGTCTTCATAGGACTGTAAAGTCAAGTCTCAACCTGGGGAGTCAGTCTCCTGCCAGTTGGACTGTTCCTCCCCTCTCTCTCCCCACCCACCCCACCCCGAGAGCTCCCTGATGCCAGAGGTGCTGACCAGGTGGCATCCCACCTTTCCTTCCTCTCTCTTTTCCTCCTTCTGGGCCTCCAGCATNTCTCCTGCCAGTTGGACTGTTCCTCCCCTCTCTCTCCCCACCCACCCCACCCCGAGAGCTCCCTGATGCCAGAGGTGCTGACCAGGTGGCATCCCACCTTTCCTTCCTCTCTCTTTTCCTCCTTCTGGGCCTCCAGCATCCTGCCCTTCCTCCCAAACGCATTTTGGGTGTACAGTGTCCATGAGGGATGCTGGGATCCATCCTCTTCAGCCATGTTGGAGGACCCGGGGCAGCCTGAGGCTCCAGGGCCTGTCCCTGCCGTCCCCGCGTTTTCTCGGGGACCGTGCCTGTGTGTCAGCCAGGAGCATGGGAGAAGGCACTTAGCCCTCTGTGTCTCCTCCCCACTGGGCAGAGAGCCAGGAGTGGGCCCCGCAGACCCGAGCCAGAGGGAGGACGCTGGGGAGTGCCTGCTCCCGTTGGCCCCTGTCAAGCCCTTTCCTTCTGAGCTGCTCACTGTTTGCAGTCAGTTTGAGGTGGGAGCCAGAAGGATGCCTGGGAGCCCGGCCCGGGGTGGAGACCAGCCTGCGTCCTGCGGGTACCAAGCTCTCCAGTTCCGGGCCTTCGCAGCATTCTTCCACATGGGGTTCTGTGGTCCCTGGGACGTTTCTCACAGTTTATCTTAGACAAAAAGGCTGTACAGCACACCATGGTCACAACTCCCTTGCGGTGCACATTTGGCTTTAAGAACGCCCTGTACATATCTTTTTCAACTCTGTATGGATGTCGATTTGATACAATGTTCAATCTGCGATAGCCACATTTTTGTTGCTTTTGGGCTTCGGGTGTGTGTATGTGTATATACACATGTGCGCATTATTGCCTTTTCTCACATGCTTATCTGAAACAATAGCCGGCCTGTGGCTATATTTGTACCAAGAGGGTTCCGGTCTGTAGGGGAGGAATGTCACCTCCCAGGGCTAGGCAGTCTGAGTACAGGACCCTGAGTCAAGAAAACTGAATTGAGCTGCTGGAGTGAGCCCTCCAGAGTTGCCACCTTCTGCCCTCCTTCACTAAAGCTTTTGGAAGAGGATGAAGCAGCTCTGTCCTGTGGGCCTCCCTCCTGTGGGACCCTCGACTCACACACTCTTTTGGAGCAGTGCCCCCAACCTTGGCTCCTGTTCTTTGGGTGTCAACAATGGAAGGAAATCAGCACTCCTGGGCCTTTTTGGTTTTTCTTTTTCTTTTTGGCAGAAAGATGTGTGACTGTTGATTTGGGGGTATGGCAGGCTGGTTATTTAGATATTTTTCATTTAAAAACAAAAAGGCTTTAACAAATTCCATGGAATGTGACTTTCACGTGTTTTCAACCAAAATCTTTTTAAGACTTTTTGAAGCAAGCATCACTATCTTGTCCCTCCCCTGCTACTCCCCATCACCTGGAGTTTTTCCAAATGAAAGCACAAGCAGGAGTGTGTGCGGCCCCAGGACAGCTGCCTTGTGCCCTGGCTGATGGACACGCGACACTGTACTGTCTTACCCAGAGGCCAGGGGCCTCCTCTTCAACTTGCGAATCCCACTGCCATTAGTGTGAATTCCTTTGGGTGCTTCGGAAAATAGGAACCTGCCCAATCTGTTGGACTGTGTCTTTTGGCTAGCCTGAAGATGACCAATCTGGGATACAAAAGCATCTTTCTGCTAAGGAGTTGGATGGAGCCAGATGGTTCCTCTCTGGCTGGAGGTTGATCTTTTCACAACCAAATGGCATCACACAAGAACTAAAAACAACACTGCCTCTAGATTGTTCCTTTGTCCAAGAGAGAGAGACAGAGACAGATTACTAAGAGAATTTATCTTACTCACCTATGCTCTGTCTTTCTAGGAGTGTGCATGTGTGTGCTATGTGTCATGTGTGTGCCCTCACGTTCAAGGCCAAGATGGAGAGCTGGGTAGCCAGGCTGCTGTCTAGGCTGCTTTTCAGCATGACAAGGAATGCAGCTCCATCTCAGGATTGCACCAATTCAGAAACAAGCACATCCTCCCCACTGAACTCTAGTCATACTAATCAGTATAATTAGATAATTTAAAAGTACTGTAATCAAACTGCCTGCAACTGTGGTAAAAGCCCATTAATTCAAAGCCCACTAGTTCAAAATGTAGGAAAAAAAAAAATCACTTTTTTTTTTTTTTTTTTTCCAAACTCTAGATAATGCATGGTATCTGCGATTCTTCCTCTGCAGAAATGTTCCCAATATTCTTCCCTTGAGTCAGTTTTCAGGTTCATATGTGTAAGAGGGATCTAGTTTAAAACGAGTCCCTTTTCCCATTAAAAGGCTCACGATATGATGGATCCCTTCANTTTTTTTTTTTTTTTTGCCAAACTCTAGATAATGCATGGTATCTGCGATTCTTCCTCTGCAGAAATGTTCCCAATATTCTTCCCTTGAGTCAGTTTTCAGGTTCATATGTGTAAGAGGGATCTAGTTTAAAACGAGTCCCTTTTCCCATTAAAAGGCTCACGATATGATGGATCCCTTCACTGTGCCTTCAGCAGTTCTCGTATGTCAGGCTCTTAGTGTACACGATGACCTCTGTTCTGTCTCTACTGTGTGCGTGCTGGGTATGGCAGCGTTTCATTCTCCTCCTTTATTTGCTCTGTGAATAAAATAGTTTGTGAACTAAATTGCAATTTAAAGTGATATAACTGTGCATCATGATAAATAGTCTGTAAAGCAGATATTTTGCTATCAGTCTGGCCACTCCCATCATTTGCCCCCAAATATTCAAACATAGCAAGCTTTCCCTTTCGCAGGCTGTGGGTGGTGAGACTCATCTGAGCAAGAATTTCCCTGACAAAGAGGTCCAAACAGTGCAGCCCACCCGCTCAGGCTCAGTGCCTCAACAGTTGTCCCCCTGTCCTGAGCTGTGTGACTGGCGCCCAGTGCCTGCCCCCAGCCCACCCCCAGCCCGAGCATTAACACAGATATTCAAGGTGGGGACAAGTCCCACAGCTTTTTACGCCTCCCCATATGTCTCCCCGTATGGATGCCACTTTCCCAGGCTTGAACACACCTGTTCTTTCACTCTGTGATTGTGACTCTGTGACAGTGGAAACCCTGATATGTGCAACCGAGCTTCTAGACGTGATTACTATGAAATGGATTCATTTTGGTATCACTTTAAACTGTGCTCGTAATTCGTGCGTTGACCCATGTTGGCTGGCAAATCTGTACATTCACTCATATGTCAGGATTTCACTGGAGCCTGGGGTAACAAACAATTGTACTTCTGCTTTCTCTCTCTCTCTGTAGTTTTTGAGTTTAGCTGTTAAGTTTCGTCTCTTTCTGTACCAGAAAGTAATGAATAATAATAAAGAGCAAATGGCATTTACTTGTGTTCTCTGCTTACCCATCTTGGATCACTGCTGACTCTTACTTCCTTGGGCTATGGAAGGTTGTGGGCCAAACTTGTTTTTCCAAGAGTCAGACTGTAGATAAGGAAACAGCCTGAACCAGTTGAGAAGCAGGAAGCAGAGAGGTCCTGGGTCCTAGAGCTGGTCCTGTATGTGTAAGATGATCTGCCAACCCATCCCCCTGGGAGGAGGTTAGTGAGGTCTGCCACAAATCATGTTAACAATTTCCCTGTCGCCTGATCCCTGGTTACTCATCGAGATGGCCTTTACTAGAAAATATGTTCTGCTTGGTTTCAGACCTGGAGGAGGGGCAGGAGGGAGAAATTTTTTGGAGCTCTGTATAGGTGGGATGTAATCCTCAGCTTTTGCCCTGGCTCAGCGTCCTGAATTCTGAAGGTGGCAGAAGTCTGAGACTATTCAGTGGGCAATGACAGTTTAGCCTCCCCTTGGAGGAAGCGTGGTCTTAGCCCAGAACACTGCCAGCTGTTTATCTGGAGTGAGATGGGGGGGCCAAGGAAAGTAATTGGTAAAAGTTGTGCCTGTCCCCCATAAGGAAAGTAATCCATCCTTTAATAGGAAAAGCCATGGCAGTGATGAGATGATGGCAGTGACATTCACGGCCTCCTTTGAGGACTGAATGTGGAGGCCCAATGCCAAGAATGACAGCCAGAGGCCTCAGGTTCTTTTCTTATCCCAAGCTGGCTTACTGAGTGATGCCAGCCTTCTGAAGATGCTGGGCAGTCAAATGAAGACTCCTCAGGCAGACTCCAGCACACAGATGGGATCATGTTCTAGACATAGGTTTGGAACTTTAGGCTCTTTTTGTTAGAAACTAGCACTCTAGCCAGCCACTGAGGGTCCCAGCCTAGCCCACACAAGGAAACTAACACACGAGAGATTCCCCCTTTCCCCAGCCCCCTCTTGTACCACAAGCACACCCTTAGAGCAGCTGGCTTGAGATCTCACAGAATGAAGGCACTGAAGGACAGTGGAGAGGGGCCACAAACTGGGCTTGGAAATGATCATAACCAGCCCTTAATGAGCACTTAGTGTATGCCAGGTCCTGTAGAAGGATTAACTGAGACGATCCTCCTAACAAACCTGTGATGTCTGAGAGAAGCAAGGACCAAGAGGATGCCATTTGACCAAGGCCTCCGAGAGAAATGCTGACCTCATTGCGTGAACCCAGGTCTGCCCAGATTGTCCCACCCCTGGCTAATTGTACTGCACTGCTGGTCTCCTCTCGTGATCACTTTGCTTTTGTGTTCTTGTTGACTGTTCATCCTCCCAGTACCCACCCCTCCACCTCTTTCTACCTAACTGCTAATTCCACAAGGGCAGGGATCATGTATAACTTTTGTTTTCATCATTTCTTCTCCAGAACTCAGCTCAGTGCTTGGCTCACACTCAGTGTTCAATTAAAAAAAAAAAAATGTGTTGAGTGATTTTATTCTGCAGTCATAACTCAGGCTCCTTGTACTAGTTTTCTCAGGGTGCTATAACAAAGTCCCATAGACTTGATAGCTTAAATAGCAGAAATGTATCATCTCCCAGTTCTAGAGGCTGGAAGGCTGAGATCAAAGGTTTGGTAAAGTCGGTTGCTCCTGAGACCCTTGCCTTGGCCTGTAGACGGCCATCTTCTTGCCGTGTCTTCACATGATCTTCCTTTTGTTCATGTCTGTATCTTAATCTCCTCTTCTTATAAGGTCACCAGTCATATTCGATCAGGGACCACCCTATTGACCTCATTTAAACTTAATGACCTCTTTAAAGACCCTACCTCTCAGTACAATCACATTCTGAGGTACCGGAGGTCTGGATTTCAACATAGGAAGTTGAAGAGAGGATATAGTTCATCCCATAATACTCTATTCATGGAAGACAGGAGTCTTTGTTGCCCCTTCTCCCAACCCTGAGCGCATCATACACACTCTGGAAAAGCTTGGGGGTGGACATTATGACTTCGCTGGGATTCTGGCAAACACAGGGGCACCTTGCCATTCTCAAACCACACCCCAGAGCAGATGCTCCCCTGCCACAGATGGTTCACCCGGGACAGCTGTCAAAGGTCCCCACAAGGCAGGTGAACTTGGGAGAGGCGACATGGGCTTCAGAATGGTTTTCCTCGGGTCCCTCTGTGGAGAGTGATAGGCAGACCGAAAGCCTGAAGAACAGACAAAATATTTATGCCCTTTTAGATTTTTTTTAAATAGACAAAAGTTGTTTTCATGAATCACAAGCCTAGCAGCTCCAGTAACAGCGGCTTTCAACAATTTCTCTGAAGAGCTCAAACTGTGTGATGGATTCAGTTTCACTGGGCTTTATGTACTATAAAAATAGAGGCTCTGCTGCTAAGTCACTTCAGTCGTGTCCGACTCTGTGTGACCCCATAGACGGCAGCCCACCAGGCTCCGCTGTCCCTGGGATTCTCCAGGCAAGAACACTGGAGTGGGTTGCCATTTCCTTCTCCAGCGCATGAAAGAGAAAAGTGAAAGTGAAGTCGCTCAGTCTGTCCGACTGTTAGCGACCCCATGGACTGCAGCCCACCAGGCTACTCCGTCCATTGGATTTTCCAGGCAAGAGTACTGGGGTGGGGTGCCATTGCCTTCCCCAAGAGGCTCTAGAGGCTGGGTAACATTTGTATCATGCTGGTTACACTTAATCACAGGAGCACAGTGGGTGGGCTGGTGGATGCCAGCACCCCAGAGTTCCAGGACTCACTGGGCATAGAGGGAGGGGTGCTGGTGGAGTGCAATGTTTACCAGCCTGGAAGTGTCACTGCTTCCACTCTGGCCATGGGACTCAAGAAGGGCCCTACCTGTTTGGAAGTTTGGGCCTAGCTTGGTGGGGGAGGCATGAGATAAAGAGATAGCAGCAGAGCATGTAGAACTTTCTGCTACAGGACAACCATGGGTCTAGAGGTGGAAGATGCCAGAGAAAACCTTCCTGAAGAAGCCACATCCAACCTCAAGCTTACAGGATGAGTATAAATGAAAGGCAAGAGCATGAAAGATAAGAAAACCAGGCAGAGGGACCTCACATGAAGAGGCCTGAAGACCAGCAAGGCCATCATGTTTTTAAGGAAACAGGAAGCCAGAACAGCAGAAAGGGAAAGACTTGTGCAAGACTGGAAAGATAGAGGGAAGCCAGTCCACACAGGGCCCCCTAGGCCACACCTGGCATTGTCATCTTTCCTCCTTGGATGACAGTCATAGCCTCCAACCTTATCTCTTTGATCCTGTTGAACCCGTTCTCCATACAGCAGGCAGAGAGGTTGTTTCAAGTAGGTTTGCTCATGGCCTCTTGCTCCCACTATCGCCAGAGTAAATCCCACATGGCTGTGAGATCGGCTAGGCTGGTGAGACAGGAGATAGACAGAAGTAAACCCCTGGGAAGATTTGTGTTCAAACACTGAATTATATATTTAAGAAGTTGTATTAGGGTCCTCCAGATACAGAATGCATAGGAGATAAAGTTCTACAAATATAAATATACCTATCTATACATATAGAGATATAGAAAGATACTGATTTATCCTAAGGAATCACCTCATGGAATTGCAATTATAGAGTCTGGGAAGTCCCCCACAATATGCCCTCTGCTAGCTGGAGTCCTGGGAAAGCCAGTGGTGTGAGTTCTAGTTCAAAGGCAGGGGAAGGTCAATGTACCAGCTCAAGTCCTCAGGCAGCGAGAGAGAGGGAAAGGGAAAGAGGGGTGTGTGTGTGTGTGTGTGTGTGTGTGTGTCGGGGGTGGGGGGCTGAACAAGTTTCTCCTTCTTTTGCCTTTTAGTTCTGTGTAGGCCCTTCATGGATTATATGATGCACACTTACATTGGGGAGGGCCATGTGTGTTACTCGGTTCACCAATTCACATGTTGATCTCATCTGGACACAGCCTCACAAACACATCCAGAATTCATGTTCAGCTAAATATCTGGACACCCTGTAGTCAAGTTGACAGGCAAAATTAACCATCATAGAGGGAACAGAACCATGTACAGTGACTGGCTGGGTTGTGAGGTTGGGAGGACCCTCACGTGAGTTTGGGGGCTCAGACAGTAGGTTTGCCATCTGGTGAGCCATTCTCCTAGAAGGTTGAATAGGTTCACTTCCACTGGAGGAAAAGTAGATTGTGTCATGTTGAGTGAGTGGTGTGGAGTGTCTTAGGGGAATGAAAGAGGGAGGTCTAGGCTGAAACAGCAGCTATTGGAGTCACTTGAGGTACCACAAAGATGCTAAATGAAGTCTGGGTATGGGCTCGATGGGCCAGGCAGGCAGGAGAGTATAAAGTCCTAGAAAGCAAGGGAGGAGAGTGTTTTTAGCAGAAGAGAGAGGACAGTAATACAAAATGCTTCAAGGAAGATGAGTAAGATGGATTGAGCTGTCAGGAGGGCATTGGTGACCTGGCCTGGGGCACTTTTAGTTGAGTGGTGGGCCAGAGTCAGGTAAAGAGAGGTCTGGGAGGTAAAACAGTGGAGACAGAGTTGGGGCAACACTTTCCAGGAGTTGGGCTTCCCTGGTGGCTCAGGGGGTAAAGCGTCTGCCTGCAATGCGGGAGACCTGGGCTCGATCCCTGGGTCAGAAAGATCCCCTGGAGAAGGAAATGGCAACCCACTCTGGTATTCTTGCCTGGAAAATCCCATGGACAGAGAAGCCTGGTAGGCTAGAGCCCATGGGGTCGCAAAGAGCCAGACACAACTGAGCGACTTCACTTTTNATCCCTGGGTCAGAAAGATCCCCTGGAGAAGGAAATGGCAACCCACTCTGGTATTCTTGCCTGGAAAATCCCATGGACAGAGAAGCCTGGTAGGCTAGAGCCCATGGGGTCGCAAAGAGCCAGACACAACTGAGCGACTTCACTTTTCTAGGAGTTGAGAAAGGATAGTAGCACCAGTGAGACAAAACACCATGGTAAGAGAGTTAGGTTTCTTAGTATTTGTTTGTTTACCATTCAGGTCATTTTTATTCAATAATTATGAGTTTTTACCATGAGGGACACAGTGCAGAGGCACTGTGGGAGACAGAGAGAGGCAAGTGAAGCCCACAAGGTCTCTACCCTCACGGAACTGCTATCAAACACTGAAAAGGATGTGACGATATTTTTGTGCTGAAGAGAGTGATCCTGGAGAAGGGAGTAGCCAAATGCCCAGGAAGCTGCAGAGATAAGTCCTTGATAGAGCTGAAGCTGGGCACAAACATGAGGGCCACCAGCTCTGCCAAGGACAGCCTGCGGGCAGTGGGAAAATCCCATGGTGCCAGCTTCCAGTGAGAACTTTGCTAGAAGCTGAGTGCTTCACAGTCCATGGTCCCTTCCCCACCATTTTCTGGTGGGATCACCAAGGTACATTGCCTAGGGTCACACAGCTACTCTTGAGGAGCCATGGCAGGAAGGGCAAAGCAGCGGGATCACAGAGCCTGGACTCTGACCCACCCCATCCTCCCTGGTGTGTCCTACTTGTGTTATGACCTGCCTGTTGGCCCTGTCTTGCAAGAGTAAAGGGCAGGGCAGAGTGGTCAGAGGCAAGAGGATATTTCCTGAAACTCTCGTGAGTCATTTCCTCCCTTGGACCTCCTCCTGTTCTGTCCCAGGGTCCTTGAGTTAAAGGCAGGGACATAGCCCCATGGATCTGCATCTAAGCCCCATCTATGAATTGCTATCTGAACTGACTCACACCCTGGTCCATCAAGGGCCTCGGATTGTCTGTCTGTAAAATGGAGGACCTTGGAAAGAGGATCGGCTTTGTGGATCTTCGGACACCCTGTCATTAGTTGGCTAGGCCTCTCTCTCACTCACCTGGGGTTATCCTCTCTGTGTCTTCCTCCAGGTCAGAGGGGCTGCCGCTGGATATGCTTTTGAGGCTTCAGCGTTTGCGTCTTTACAGCACTTTTTCCACCTCTCCATTATTGTGGGCCATGTTCCTTTGGCCCCTGACTGTTTTGAATTCTAGACATGTCACATTTCTCTCACTGGATATGGAAACAATGGAAAGCAGGTGCAGCACTCTGTGAGGAGTTACCTGGCAGGCAAGGCCAAGGACTTGGTGAAGTCACCTGGTCCAACCTCATCCCTGGGGAATCAGGAGAGAAATCCTTCCCCACCCATGACAAGGATTCCTTGCACCCGAGGGACTGATAGGCAGTTGTCTATGCCCTCCGGGTTTTGGAATCTACTGCCAGCTTCTAGTGGAAGGTATCTGTGGGCCAATGGAGAGATGGAAAGGAAGAAGGAGCTGAGGGGTGAGCAGCTGCTCTGCTGGGCCAGGGGGGAGGGGATAGAGGGTGAGCTTCCTGTCATCACGCTTGCTCTTGGTCCTGCTTCTATTCCACCTGCAGGGCAGTCCAGAGTTACACTTTGGGCCATTAGCCAGCAGCTATCACCCTAAACTAGGTGGTTTCAGCTCCCCCTGACTTGTCCAGGTGGCCGCCCTTCACAGGAGGAGCTGAAGGGACCCAGAGCATCTCAGTGGTCCCATTCTGCAGGTAGGTTCATCAGCCAGGTCTGCGCCTGTGTCAGTGTCTTTAACTCACTTCTGCTGGAGCTGCTTCCCCCACACTCCCAAGGAAGCAGAATGTGGCAGTATTAAGGGAAGGACCAACACACACACAAAAACGCCCTAATCTTGTCCCCGTAGAGCCATGGACTTCTGGCCCATTGGTTTCTATCTGCCTTCCAGAGCAGGAGCCCCATGAAGATGGGGACCTGGCCCCTAGTCCCAGAGCCTGACATGCAGGAAGGCTTTTTCAAGACAGTCCTTCTGGATGAGAGGAGCCCACACATGGTAACCAAGGAGCCCCCTGTAGCTTCCCACTGATGACTGGGTCCCCTGCCATTTATTTCCCTCTCTCTGCTCATGAAGTGGCCCTCCTTCCCTGGGTCAGCTACCATCCTTGAAGTTTGCTTTCTGTCCTTCCTGTTTTTTTAAGGAATGGGGGGACATCTGCCAGGCTTTGGTTTGGAGAGGGCCCTGGGGCTCCAGGCATGACCTCAGTACCAGCTGCTTCCAAAAGCAGGAAGCAGAATTGTTTACAGGTTCCTAAGTTTCATTAGCAAGTAGAGAGGAAGCTCCCAGATGCCTGGGAGAACTGGGTTTGCAGCCAAAATCAGCCTTACTAGCTGGGGCTTGATGTGGAGTTGCCTGAGACTCTGCTGTCCATGGAGCGGTGGGCAGCAGACTGTCACACCCACTGGGTCTGAATGGCCTCTTCCATAGAATCCCAATATAAGACAGGGTTTAAAGAGCACTGCTCTGGGTGAAGAGGGGCTGGAAGAACCCCACCACACTTCCCTGAAACCATGAAACAGTGGGAAGCTGGATTTTAGCCCATCTTCCATGTGCAATGAGAAACTGAGGCTCAGCACAGAGGAAGCAATTTGCCTAAGATGCTCCAGGGTCAGAGGTAGGAGACGCTCCCAGGTGTACTGACTCCAGGCCTCAGTTCTCACCACCTCCCACTTCTGCTTGCAAGGGAGGTGGGAACAAGTAGCAGCCTTGGCTATCAGACCTCAAGCCCATCAGGAATCTCTCCATAGAGTGCGTGGCTGGCTGAGCAGCTGGGAGAGGCCAGTGGCTGGAAGCTATTGGTGGGGGCAGGTGGTTTGAGCAGGCAGAGAAATAGACAGACACAAGGCAAGGGCAGACAGGCAGACATGCAGGAAACAGCCTGAGGTGAACACTTGCTCTGCGGGGAGGGCGGGATTGGATGCTGTTTAGATTTCAACATGAACTTGTATGCAATTAACTGGGTTTGTTTGCTCCCCAGTGGAGGCTCTATGCTCAAGATCACCTTTAGGGAAAAAGATGATATGTTTTCTTTGGAGATGCTTAGCTTGAAGAGAGGGAGAGCTTTCACCCCCAACCCTTTCTGTTAATAAAATAGCTCTTATTTTAATAATGATTCAAGCCCTCCAGCAGTCAGTTCACAGGAAAGAAATACAGAAGATCAATAAACATATGAAAAATGCTCAGGTTTATTCATAATTAAAGCAATATAGATTCAAACAACGAGATAGAGATAAATTTTCACCCATCATAATGATGCCTTATGGAAAGTTTCCTAATATCTTCCACTGACAAGGCTGTGAAGAAACCAGCACTTTCTTCCCCTTGCTGAGGTCCCACGTGGTCCAGCCTCTTCAGAGGGAACAGTGTCAACAGCATTCAAAACTGTCAGCACGTGCACCCCAGAACCCCGCAATTCCACTCCTAGGCTCCAGCTCTACAAAAACACGTTTGCAAAGAGGCATGTCCACGAATGTTCGTTGCTCCACTGTTTATAAGAGAGAAAGGCTCTAGACATCCCAACTGCCTGCGAGTACGTCAATAAACAGACATGCAACAAAATACTGTGTGTGTTCAAATGACGTGAGGCAGATTTGTTCTGACATGGGAGATCCCCAAGGCACACTGTTCACTTCAGAAAGTAAGTTTCAGAACAGCACGTACTGCAAATGTATGATCTCATTTGTGTAAAGCACTGCAAACACACACATACACACATACACACACACACACACACATACACACACACATCTAAGCCAGATGCTCTCTGCACCCTTCCTCTTCGCTCCCAGGTCCTCAGTCTAACCTACAGCTGGGGGAGATATTTGGGCTCCCTGGCTCTCTTGTCTGGAAGCCTTCCACTAGGATTGAGGTCTCTACAGCCCACCACTCACACTCGGCCCTGGGCCGTGTTCCTGGCCCCTCTTAGACTTAGAATATCACTCAGGGTGCTCTCACTCTCTGGGCCCCTAACATTGTCCAGCCAGACAGTGGGGCTTCTGGAGTGTTTGGAATGAGAGTTTGGGGCAATTTTAGAAAGAAACTGTGGCATTGGTGCCCAACCCAAGAGATGCAGACATGTTAAGGTGGTGAAATGCCAAGGTTTCTGGGTGGCACTAGGGGCGTAGGGATTGGGAACAAAGTCTCCCCACCCTCTTTGCTTGGATTTAGATGGTAGGGTACTTTGCCACCAGGGGACAGTTCTTCTGCATGTACCTGGACCTAGTGACCCAGTGCCCAGGAGTGACCCAGGCACCCAGGGCCTGGGAGTGAGCCAGGGGCTAGGGTCAAGGCCAGTTGGTAGTCAGAGAGGAATCTGATCTGAGGTCAATAGTGCAAAGTCATGCCCATACCTGGTGCTTCCCAGGTGGCACTAGTGGTAAAGAACCCACCTGCCAATTCAGGAGACATAAGAAATGTGGTTCAATCCCTGGGTCAGGAAGATTCCCCAGAGAGGGAAATGGCAACCCACTCTAGTATTCATACCTGGAGAATTCCATGGACCAAAGAGCCTGATGGGCTACTGTCCAGGGGTCGCAAAGAGTTGGACACAGTCAAACAGCTTAGCATGCATGCATGTCCATACTTATTCAGTTCTGCTGACTTTACTGCTCTCAAGATCAGCCACCCTGTAGGGAGGAGACTATTAGTTCCATTTTCCAGTGGGGAGACTGAAGTCCAAAGAATTGAGTTCGTGTGGAGGATAAGCAGGGCATATGGCTGCCACGTAAAATACAGGGTACCCAATTAAATAGGAATACGTTTTTAGTGGACATACTTCCCAAATGTCGCATGTGTGAGTGTGAGTGTGAGGGAAAGGGACTGAACCTGGGTCTCCTGCATTGCAGGTGGATTCTTTACCATCTGAGCCACCAGGGAAGCCCACATGTTGCTTACTTATGCTAAAAAAGAAAAGAAAAAAGCATTGCTTATTTGAAATTCAAAGCCAGTGGGCATCCTATATTTTTCTCTGTTCAGTCTGGCAACCCAGGCCTGCCAGAAACCTATGGCTGGTTCCTGCTTTGCAGGCTTCTAAGTCCCACAGAGCACACTTCTTTCTCCTAAGGTGACCCTTTAGAAAGCTCAGATTTCATCACAGCTGCTCCACCAGAGCTGGAAAGGGCTTCTCCTGGGCCCTCAGGAATGCAGACAGCTTTGTAAGCTCTTTTCTAGAGAGCTTGTTCCTAGCACTGGACAGGTGGGACCAGGGAGGGGGTTAGGCAACCCAGATCAGCCGCCCTCTCTAAGGGAGTTGGCCCCTCACTTTCTTCTCCCTCACTGTTTCCTTCCTCCCTTCCTCTCCTCCCCCTTCCCCCGTTCTCCTCTCCCTCCCACCTGGCCCCAGTTGTGCTTGGTTTCTTTACAAATAGCCTCCTCTTCCTCAGGAGCTCTGTGGCTATTCCCAAGAGCTGAGGGTTCACCTTCGGTGGCTGTATGAGTCAGAGTTCTCCAGAGAAATGGAACCAATAGGATGTATGTATGTGTATGTATATGTGTTGTGGCACTCACTCACTGACTCATATCTGACTCTTTGCAACCCCATGGACTGTAGCCCACCAGGCTCCTCTGGCCATGGGATTTCCCAGGCAAGAATACTGGAGTGGGTTGCCATCCCCTTCTCCAAGGGATCTTCTCGACCCAGGGATCAAACCTGGGTCTCCTGAACTGGCTGGTGGATTTNGGACTGTAGCCCACCAGGCTCCTCTGGCCATGGGATTTCCCAGGCAAGAATACTGGAGTGGGTTGCCATCCCCTTCTCCAAGGGATCTTCTCGACCCAGGGATCAAACCTGGGTCTCCTGAACTGGCTGGTGGATTTTTTTTTTTACCACTGACTCACTATGCATATATGTGTGTGTAAAGAAAATTTTATTTAAAGAATTTGGCTCATGCCATCATAGAGCTAGCAAGGCCAAAATTTGCAGGACAAGTCAGCAGGTTGGAATGTTAGGGAGGGGTTGAGGTGTAGTCTCGAGCAGAATTTCTTCTCTGGGAAATCTCAGTCTTTGTTCTTAAGGCCTACAACTGATTGAATGAGGCCCATTCACAGTATCAAGGATACACAATGTCCTTTACTTAAAGTCCACTGATTATAGACATCAACAGCTACAAAAAATGCCTTGATAGAAACATCTAGACCAGCACTTGATGGAATAACTGGAGACCTTAGGCTAGCCACATGGACCATAAACATGACCACTGAGGTCTATTCAGTAGGGAAGCTGAGGGAAAATTTGACTTAGAATAGAGGGTACAGGGCTGGGGACACTGGAGGCTCCAATAAGCAGGCCCCTCTTCTCCTGCACATCCCTCCTTTGGTTCTCATGGTTCCTGTCCAGGCTGATCCAGGGTGTCAAAAGCCGTGTCCCTTGCCTGGGAACTCTGGATGGGGAAAGGCAGGATGCGCTCTGTAGAGGATGCTTTCTGAAGGGGGCTATGGCCTGGACTATTAGCCAAAGCTGGCCTTGCAGAAACTACGGTGGGATCTAAACCTGCTTTGGCCACTGACCAACTCTGGAGTCCTGTGCCAGCCACTGCCTCTATCTAGAAATGAGGTCAAATCGGATGAGCTGAGAGCCAGGGAAGTTTTCCCAGGCAAAGATTCAGAGCCTATCGCTTCTAAGTTGCTTACAGAGTAGCAGAGAAGAAGACCTTGAACCCAGCCAGCAAGATACAGCAGGAACAGGAGGTGCTGGGTCCAAGGCTTGAACTCAAAGTGGGAGTCTGGCTCCACTCCTGTGTCCAGATATATCTTCCTCAGAGAGCTGATTTCCCAAGCCTCCTCTGAGCCTTGGTCCCTGTGCCTTCTTGGCCATTGCTTACAATTGGTGGTGATAGCAGGAGGAGCAGTCCCTAACTTCAAGGAAAAGATGCAAGTGCCAAAGGATGAAGACCTGCCTCTTGGAAGCTTTAGGGATAACCAAGAGCGCTCAGTGGCAGCAGGTGAGGATCCCCTGTAATGTCCCTTCCCTTGGGTGTCTGCACCTGTGGATGTATGTTAGAAAATGCACAGGTGTGGCTTGGCAGAAGCATGAATGTGTGTGTGCATGTATTTGTGGGAACCTGTGTGTGAGGTAACGGGATTGATAAAGTGAGCCTTTTGTAGCGTGTGAGGGGGAAGGATGAACACCCCTCCCATTGCAAGCCACCAGTGGGTCTTAATGCAAAACGCTCAGTGGGCTCAATTTATAAGATCATTCAAAGCAATTCTCTCTCCTAACCTTCCAGTACCTTCTTCTGCCCTTTAGCGTAAAGCTCCTTATCATGATCTACAAGATCCACATAAGGTCACCTCCTCAATATACTTCCTGCTGTGGCATGCTGACCCAGTCCACAGTGCCTTTAAGCCTGTCCTATAACATCCCAAGACTCTTCTTCACAGCCTTTTCACTAGGTGTTTCCTCTTTCCCCAGATTTTCTATGGCTGGACTCTTTCTCTTTCAGGTCTCTGCCTCAGTGTTGTTTCTGACTTTTCTAGAAGTATCCCCTTCCTTCTGTCTTGTTATCCTGTTTTTATTATTTTGGGAGCATGCATCTCTTGATTTGCACTGATGGATTATTTCCTGTAACCCCCACTCTCATTACCACTTTCTCTGTACACACACAATCAAGTTTTTATTGCTGTGATCTTATTTCTTGGCCATTGCTTGCTCTTTAAGAACCTAGCCCAGAGCTTGACACTCAGTAAACACTTACTATTTTTTGAGTACATGAAGAAATTGAGACCTGAAATTAGCCAGTAGATGCCAGAGAATGAGTGTGGAGTGCTTCCTATCCTATTTTTTGGTGTGTTCTGTGCCCATGAAGCCTTGGGATAGCCTCCATGGGTGTTCCTTGGGCCTCTGTTCTTCTCCCTAGAAATGAAGAGGCATATATCTCGGTTGCTGGGGGCTTCTCAGCAGCGACAGAAGGTGGATCCTAAGGCTGTTGGCTCTGCTGCGGTTTGGAATATGGCTGCAAACCAGTCCAAGAAGGTGGTACTGTATGGCATTTGGTGGCTAGCTTGAGTTTGGGGGAGTTTGCCACAGTTGTAGCAGCTCTGGTATGGAGATGGTAGGTCAAGCAGGGCAGATGTTGACTTTGGGGGAAGGACAAAACTCCTGTGTTCTGGGCAGGCAAATGAGGGCAACAAGGTCTGGCAAGAGATCATGGCCATTCTTTGTTAGTTCAACCTTGAGGGTCCAGAATGTCTGAAACACACATTGCTTGCGGAGTACATGTCTACTTTCTTTTATTAATAAATGAATAAATATATCTATATTTGAATCTCTATATGTATATATCTATATGTTATGTCTACTTCTCTCTATATATATATATTTCTACATAGAAATATGAAAAAGTATAAAAATCATTATATATATATATATATATATATATATATATAGTTGCTGTTTAGTCTCTAAGTTATGTCTGACTTTTTGAATCCCCATGGACTGCAGCACGCCAGGCTTCCCTGTCCTCCAAATTCTGTATCTCCCAGAATTTGCTCTAATTTATGTAAATTGAGTCAGTGATGCTATCTAACCATCTAATCCTCTGCTGCCCCCTTCTCCTTTTCTGTTTAATCTTTCCCAACATCAGGGTCTTTTCCAGTGAGTTGGCTCTTTGCATCAGATGGCCAAAGTACTGTAGCTTCAGCAACCATCCTTCCAATGAATATTCAGGGTTGTATATATATCTCTAAGCATATATAAATATAGATATACATGTATCTATATCTATCTTAGGGCTGGGACTAGGGTAAGGCAAGTGAAATGTTTATGCTCTCTGGCTACTAGGAAATCCAGTCAATTGAATCTGAGCATTTTGTAGCTAATCCTTTAAGTTACATTCTATATGAGTGAGGGAATGTTCTAGAAAAAATGGTGGCTATACTGTTGCAAAAGATACTGGGAAAAGGCAGTCATTTTGGAGAAGAGGAAGTCCTGACTCTTCTCAGGAATCACATGAATCCCATCATTCTTCTGTAGCCAATTCTTTTAACCACATTCACCTTGGGTGACAGAAAGTTTTAGAAACATGGTTGTTAAACCACTGCACGTTTACTGGGAAAAGGCAACACCTTTGGAGAGGAGGGAGACCTGACTGTTCCAGGCAATCATGTGAGTCTCATGTTTTGTAGCCCATCTGATAAGTAAGCTACTTTTGCTGCAGATGTGGGCAATTTTAGAAACATGGTTTTTATACTGTTGCAAAGGTTATAGAAGGTAGACGGAAGGCAAACTGACTGGAGAGGCAGGGAGAACCAATGTTCTAGAAAATCAGCTGAGTTACATTTTGTTCCACTGTAATGAATTTTTTAAATTATACTAACAATTTGAGGGAATGTTGTAGAGAAAATGGTGGCTATGTTGTTGCATTCAGTTCAGTTCAGTTCAGTCGCTCAGTCGTATCCGACTCTTTGTGACCCTATGAACCACAGCACGCCAGGCCTCCCTGTCCATCACCAACTCCTGGAGGTTACCCAAACTCATGTCCATCAAATCAGTGATGCCATCCAACCATCCCATCCTCTATTGTCCCCTTCTCCTCCTGCCTTCAATCTTTTGCAACACCAGGGTCTTTTCAAATGAGTCAGCTCTTTACATCAGCTGGCCAAAGTATTGGAGTTTCAGCTTCAGCATCAGTCCTTCCAATGAACACCCAGGACTGATCTCCTTTAGGATGGACTGGTTGGATCTCCTTTCGGTCCAAGGGACTCTCAAGAGTCTTCTCCAACACCACAGTTCAAAAGCATCAATTCTTTGGCACTCAGCTTTCTTTAAAGTCCAAGTCTCACGTCCATACATGACTACTGGAAAAACCATAGCTTTGACTAGACAGACCTTTGTTGACAAAGAAATTTCTCTGCTTTTTAATATGCTGTCAAGGTTGGTCATAACTTTCTTTCCAAGGAGTAAGCGTCTTTTAATTTCATGGCTGC
The DNA here is from genome assembly GCA_006410675.1 of Oreotragus oreotragus. NCBI lineage: Eukaryota > Metazoa > Chordata > Mammalia > Artiodactyla > Bovidae > Oreotragus > Oreotragus oreotragus. The sequence continues at coordinate 150,186 of SJYX01000475.1, forward strand.
AGTCACCATCTGCAGTGATTTTGGAGCCCCCCAAAATAAAGTCTGACACTGTTTCCACTGTTTCCCCATCTATTTGCCTTGAAGTGATGGGACCAGATGCCAAGATCTGAATTTTCTGAATGTTGGGCTTTAAGCCAACTTTTTCACTCTCTTCTTTCACTTTCATCAAGAGGCTCTTTAGTTCTTCACTTTCTGCCATGTCTTCTTCACGTGCATTAAATATGGGGGAAAGGCAGCCATTTTGAGGAGGAGGGAGACCTGATTGTTTCATGAAATCACTTAAGTCTAGTAGTTCTGTGGCTGATTCTGTTAGCTATATTCACCTTGGATGTGGGCAAGCTGCTTATGTTCTAACTTTGATGTAGAAGGTGGGGGCACTGAGAAGGATTTAATTAATCTCTAGATTAATTAGAGTTTCCTGTTAGGATAGAGGAATATATCTTTAAAAAACTGAGTCCTTATATTGATTGTAGAAATTAAATTTAGACACTTAGAATTAAATTCATCAATTTATATATTTATTCATTATTTATTTTTGAGTAAAATGTTAATGAAATGCTATTGCCTCTTGAGAGAACCACAACATGAAAGAAAAAAAAAATCATAATACTACTCTGCTCATTTGGGAAAAACGTGTAGTATGCCTTAAAAAATATGAAAATAAAAATAACATTTTTGGAAATAATTGACAGAGGGAAGCTGCACTTGCTGCAATTCATAGATTTTAAAAATTCCCATCAAATGTAAATAAAAATCTGATGTTTTGAAATGTATATAACTCTAAGTAGAGAGTTTCTAAAATTAAAAAGAAAAGAAAAAAAGACAACTCTTTTGGACAGTTAGACCTATCAAATGATTGATGATCACAAGTTATCATCAGGCTTGCATATGTTGTTAAATTAATTCTTATGATATTGATGTGTTAAAAATAAAATATTTTACCTCAAACAAACAAACAATACATCCTACTCACTCATCCTTATTTTGCCTTCAACTCTCTCAAAAAACATTTTCTGCTTCTGATCCCAATCTATAAGAAAATCAAGGGAGTGTTGTGTAAATTTTTCTAGGAGAGACTCTCCATCTAATTCTTTTTTATAGTCCTGAAGTCTTCCTGACACACACTGTCCTTTTAATGCTGTTTTTGAGGTATCTTACTGCTTGCAATGCAGGAGACGTGGGTTTGATCCTGGGTCAAGAAGATCACCTGGAGTAGGAAGTTACAATTCACTCCTGAAGTCTTGCCTGGAGAGCCCCGTGGCCAGAGGAGCCTGGTGGAGGTGGGGTGGTGGCAGGCAGCCAACCTGCGTGACTCCCAGGCTCTTCTGATTCTGGAGGATCATGCGCCACGTGACTCCCAATGGGGTGTGCTGATGCTCCCAAAGTATGGGCCCAAGCAGGATACTTTGACTGATGGTTCCTTTCCCTAGGGGCTGCAGCTGCGGGGAGTTGGAGTGGTGGGAGAACAAGGCGATGGCAGTGCCCGACCCCAGGAGAATCCTGGTGGCTCCCAGGGCATAAGGTCCCAGTATGAGCGGTAAGAAGGATCCCATGGACCCTGTGGGAGAGAAAGGCCAGGGCTTTTGGGGCAGGGACCCAGGGAGGTGGCAAGCAGACTGCCCAAGAGGAAGCAGTGAACAGCTGGCCATGCTTGGAGTATGGGGACTCTGTTGCCTCCTCACCACAGCCATAGAGCCCCCTGGCCCCTTGCCTGTTCAGGGCCTCCTAGCATCCCACAGCGGGGCCAGCTCCCAGCCCTCAGGCTTCAGGACCTGCAACCAGAGAAGGGGAGAGCTCCAGGCGGACAGACTCATGGTCCAGAGGAGTCCACAACCTTACCCATCTCCTTTATGGCTCTCCTGGGACCACCAGAGGGTCTGACTCTCTGTGTTTTATTTCCCAGCAGCCGAGAGTTAAATACACTGGCTGAGATTGGTCTGGAAGAGTTCAACAAGCTGGAGATGGAGATCATGAGAAGACAGGTGAGTGTCTAATTGCCAGGGACCCACTTGAAGGTGGGAGGCAGAATCATGGTGAATGGGTGGGTGGGGCCACCCACCTTGAGGATACCCAGCCTCTCCAATCACATTCACCTGCTAGCAGTGGAGGCGAAGTCAGGCTTGCTTCCCCATTCACCCAGCCTTCCTGTCTCCAGTGTCCTATCTTGAGGCCTAGACTCAACCCCATCTCTCTGCCTGACATGTGGGAAGGGGGAAGGGAGGAGAAGAGGAGGAAGATGGGATATCAGAGGATAAGAGAAGTTTATTCATAGAGAGTGATGCCAAGAGGTCTGAGCCAGGGGTCATGTTCATTCAGGCCAAGTTCAGGTCTCCTTGGTTTGAGACCCCAGCAGGCATGGGCATGGGCAGGAGGGATGTCTTCCCTGGTGGCCCTCTCTGGTCTTGCATGTCACCCCATCCTGAGGCCCTTACTCTGGTGCTGCTGCCCCCATCCCCTTCCCTGGCTGCTGGGATGGGCTGGCTTCTTCCAGACAATGGGAAGAACTGGTGATGGTGGGGGCAAGGTGGCAGGGACTGAGAACACAGACAGCCCAGTCTCTGGGTTCCACTGGGCCCACCCCCAGCCCCTGGTCAGCTGCTCTGCCTGCTTCTTGCCCAGAGGCCCTTTTCCTCCCAAAGCACAGTAGAGGCCCTCCTTGGTCTAAAGTCCTATTTTACCCCCATTGGTGTGCTGTGGACTTCCCTAGAAGAGCCTTGTTCACCAGCCAGCTCTGGTCTCTCTGCAGCTGTTCATGATTACTGAGCGTCTGCGCTACCTGGAGGGCCAGAGTGCCACCTGGCACCAACGGGAGGTGCTGTTATTCACTATGCTGCTGTCTTCCTGCATCGCCAACCTGTGGCTGTGGATGCGCCAGTGATGTTTCCTGCCAGTCCGCCGTGCAGCTAGAGCCCTTCAGTCTTCCCCTTCTTCCCTTCTCTCCCTCAGCCACCTCTGCCCATCCTCCTTCTAACCTTCAGCAGCCTTCAGCAGCATCGCCACCATTTTCCACCTCTGCCCGAGGGAGGCCCTAGCTGCTGGGAGGTGGAGGAAGTGTAGAATCGCGAAGGTCAGAATGGACTGAGATCCAGCCTCTTTGCAGGGAGAGGATGGTGGTTTCTAGTCCCCACAGTAACAGCAGTGGTAGGTGCTTCCTCCTTCCCTTTCAGGGCTCCATGGTGACCATCTTGGAGCTAGACCTTGCCTCTGGGCCCTCAGTGTCTCTTCTGTTCCATCCTTGGCAGGGGCTTGGCTGTGTCTTCCCTGTTTTCTTCAAGGCTGTGCTCCGGGCTCTGCACACAGAATATTCTCAATAAAAGTTTAGTTATAGCAGCAAACCCTGGTGACTGAATTTCTTGCCTCCAGGACTCACGTGGGGATAGCCCCTCTGGACAAAATCCTTGGTTCCTCCTTCCCAGGCTCCTCCTGCCTCTCCTTTGCCAGCCCAGTTGGGGGAGGCACTCCTTAGGGGCAGAGTTTGGCAAAGCCCTTCTGCCAGCAAATGCTTATGGGGACGTGGTTTTGCAGCAGCAGCTTGTCCTGGTTGGACATTACAGGGACTCAGTCAGAGAAATCTCCTGGATAGGACCACAAACTTTTCCATTTGCTCAGGAAAAAAGTGAGGCCCAAAGAAGGGAAACATGGCCCTGGGGTCATCCGAGACAGCCCTAGGGTCTAGGGCTTGGCCTTCCTCCAACAGATCGATTGGGGACCAGCCCCAACTCAGCTTCGGAGGCTGGATGCAAGATCACATAGAGGGACTTTGAACCCTTTGAACCCTTCGAACCCTTCTCCTCTGTGTCCACAGCTCTGAAATGTTCTCATAGAGGACAGGGTGTCGAGTAGGGTGCTGGGACTTGGCCTACGAGGGCAGGAGTGTCACTGCTTTGGGCCTGGCCTCAGGGCCAATGTGCTGGGGGCCAGGAGGCCATCAGAAGAACTGCTGCCCTTTCTCTGGGACCAAGGGTTAAATACACATTTCTCCACGGGCAAGGACCTGGATCATTACATTGTTATTGGCTTTAGTGGCTCAACAGAGCTTATCCCAGCCCCCAAATCGGTCAAGGCTTCTCCATCTCTAAAGGTGAGAGAGTGTGCTAGTCACTAGATATAAAATAAACATGATGGCACATGCGTGTGTGTGTGAGAGAGAGAGAGAGTGTGTGTATGTGAGTGAGGAGGGAGGGTGAGGGGAAGAAAATTGAGTCCTGGAGGCTGCTCTGAGTCCACCCCACCCCCTCTTTTTGGCCCTCATTGGCCCCATACGGTGAAGGGGGGTTCGTCCTCTCCTGACACTCGGGGGCTTGCGGTACTTCTGAGAGTAGAGTGTGGGTCTCCTGTTAGCTCTGTGCCATCCCATGCACATGACCACTGGATCTTGGGCTCTGCTGAGAGCAGAAATAAGAGCATTTGGTAAGGAAACCATTGGAAGATTCCTTCTCTGGTCCCAGAGCAGAGGGGTGGGACTGGGGTGCCAGAGGCAAAGCCCTGCAGAGTGGGGACGAGGCAGTGCCCGGCCACAAGGCCCAGGGAGGATCAGGAGGCCACCCCTCCCTCCCTCCAGCGCTCCTGAAGGTGCTCCTTGCTTCTGTTCTAATCAGGCCATGGCCACGCTCAGAGGCTGCCAGGCGCTGCAGGGCGGGGCTGGGCCTGCCCTCTGGGACACGGTGTGCATGTGTGTGAGCAGACACAGACATGTTTGCAGAAAAAGTCTGTCTGGTTGAAAATATGTTGTGAAATAAAGGTTCACCCTTGGGAGCAATTTAGCTACGATGCAAACAAACAGTGTGGCAGCCCCTGGAGAAACGCCTCCAGGGCCAGGTGGCCACCCCTCCAGCCTTCACAGTGACTGCTCGTTGATCTGGACCCTGCCTGCCTGCACCGTGTCCACTCCAGGCTGGCCACCTCTTCAGGACTCCATGGGGGTCCTATTGTTGGGGCTGGTGTGGTCTGCCTGGCCCTCTGGCCCTAGTCCACCTGGAACATCTGTCCCCTTGCTGATATTTCCCTGTCAAGCTGCCTTGGCCTCGCCAAAGCACTCCAGCAGGTGTGCAAGCCTTTTCCACCTTGAACTTCCTCATGGACAAGCTGGGCCAGTGCGGAGGAGACAGACTCGTTGATAGTTGGGGTAGGGGGTGCTCCTCTGTGGCAGGTTGTTTAGCGCTCTACTGTGCTACTTCCCGTGAGTGGCCCAGGCTTGGTGGCCATGGCCATTTCTCCTCTGGATCAGGAGCTGCTGGAGGGGCGGGGCAACCTTCCATTGCCTTCTTTACCTCGCACCCAGCAGAAGTGAAGGGGCTGGCAGGGTGGTCTCTGACCAGGGTCTCCAGGGAATGATTCCGGCCAAATGGCCTCCTGAAGGGAGGACTGGCCTCGTCTTGCTCACACAGGCCTGTCCTTCTGTGGAAACCTGCAGGAAAGTCAGTCCATTTGGACCTTCACTACCCCTAGCACTCTCACTTCGAGCCAGCACACTGTGTCTTTAAGGTATTAGATCACACGCATCCTGCTTCACTGTGTCCTCCAGAAACAGGTAAAAAACATGGCATGTGCAGCTAACAAAGCCCCTTGTCCTCCCCCATAGCCTCTGCCCGTCAAGTGCCTGCATGGAGGTAAGTCCCATGATTGGCTTGGTGTGCACCCCAGCAGACTCTGACTGTCATGTGCAGACATGTGTCCCTGTGCATGCCCCAAGCTCTGTGCAGGGGAGCCATGCAAGCCCTCCCAGGCAGCCCTTGGAGAGAGGCTAGGCCTTCCAGCTATGAGTCCCTTTCGTGCGTACTCAGTGGTGTCCGACTCTTTGAGACCTCATGGACTGGAGCCCGCCAGGCTCCTCTGTCCGTGGAACTCTCCAGGCCATAATACTGGAGCGGGTTGCCATTTCCTTCTCCAGGGAATCTCCCCAACCCAGGGATAGAACCCGCCTCTCCTACGTCTCTTGTATTCGTGGGTGGATTGTTTACTGTGTGTGTGCAGGTGGGGAAAGCTGTACACCTGCTCCATTGGGCTGGCCCTCAAACCCCCTCCAGCCCTTCCAGAAGCTGGAACTCAACATATTCCAGGTCCTTTGTCTCAGCAGCTGGGAGAGGCGGCATGTGGGGTGAGAGGGTGTGTGGAGGGAGTCTGTGTACCTGGCAGTAGCCAGAAATCCAGGCCTCTTGAGTCACCACCCAAGGGTTCTCACCCACTTTCACTTCCCCAGCTGTGGCCCCTCTTGGACGCCAAGTCCAGGGAGCCCTGGAGGGGAAGGAATGGATTCCCCCCAACCCTGCCCCACCCCAAGTACCTCTTTTCTCTCCCAAGTTTCCACCTGGCTTGCCCTCTGGCCAGGTAGGTGGGCTGAGACTGTGAACAAGGCCAGGAGGCAGGTGCATGGGGGCGGTGAGCTGGTGACTCTGGGTCCCTAGACACAAAGTCATGAGCGATATGAGTTCCATGTAAGGGAGGGCTCCTCAGGGAGTTTGGGAGGGGCTGGCTCCTGGGTCTGGGCAGACGAGCAGCTTCAACCGCCAGGCAGCCTAGTATCCAGCCCTCACCTACTGGCAGCCTGGGGTGTGCGGGTCCCATAGTGAGAAGGTCAGGCATCCAGCCAGTGGGCAAAACTGTTTCTCCAGTGGGCAAGTGCTGCCTTGGGCCAAGGCCTTGACCTTGCCTCAGCTGTGGGCATGGGCTCCTCTGGGCCACTGCTGGCCTCCCCTGCTGGCCTCAGGCAGGGAGGCTAATTCTTTGACTGAGAGGCTGAGAAGCTGCATGGGGATTTGGCGATCCCCCTGGTCTGGGGACAGAAGCTTTGGAAGGTCTCTACTGTCCCTTGGTGCTGATGAGCCCCCGAGGGCTCGTCTCTGACCTAGAAGCTTCTTGGAGAGACCTATAGACTGTGGCCAACGGACACCCTGCCTCAGAAGCCGTCTGACTGGTGAGGAAAGGTCGGTGGCCTCCTTAGGGTCAGGTTTGGAGCCCTATGTGTGTTGGTTCTGGAGCTGGACTTGACACAGGCCCTTGTGTGCCTGGTCTGTCTTGGGAGCTGCGAGAAAGTGGCTGTGTGGGGGGACTTTGTTCCTTGTCCAAGTGCGTGAATGAAACCCTGGGGGCTTTAGGGGTATGGAGGCACTGAGTATGTGTGCTGCTGCTGCTGCTGCTGCTGCTGCTAAGTCACTTCAGTCTTGTCCGACTCTGTGCCACCCCATAGACGGCAGCCCACCAGGTTCCCCCGTCCCTGGGATTCTCCAGGCAAGAACACTGGAGTGTTTTGCCATTTCCTTTCTCCAATGCATGAAAGTGAAAAATGAAAGTGAAGTCACTCAGTCGTGTCTGACTCTTAGCGACCCCTTGGACCGCAGCCTACCAGGCTAGGCTTTCTCCAAGCCTGTGCTCTAACCACCCTCCCTGCCACCTGCTGTTGCTGCTGCTGCTGCTAAGTTGCTTCAGTTGTGTCTGACTCTGTGAGACCCCATTGACGGCAGCCCACCAGGCTCCCCTGTCCCTGGGATTCTCCAGGCAAGAACACTGGAGTGGGTTGCCATTTCCTTTCTCCAGGCAAGAACACTGGAGTGTTTTGCCATTTCCTTTCTCCAATGCATGAAAGTGAAAAATGAAAGTGAAGTCACTCAGTCGTGTCTGACTCTTAGCGACCCCTTGGACCGCAGCCTACCAGGCTAGGCTTTCTCCAAGCCTGTGCTCTAACCACCCTCCCTGCCACCTGCTGTTGCTGCTGCTGCTGCTAAGTTGCTTCAGTTGTGTCTGACTCTGTGAGACCCCATTGACGGCAGCCCACCAGGCTCCCCTGTCCCTGGGATTCTCCAGGCAAGAACACTGGAGTGGGTTGCCATTTCCTTTCTCCAATGCATGAAAGTGAAAAATGAAAGTGAAGTCGCTCAGTCATACCCAACTTTTAGCGACCCTATCGACGGCAGCCCACCAGGCTCCTCCGTCTATGGGATTTTCCAGGCAAGAGTACTGGAATGGGGTGTCATTGCCTTCTCCACTGCCACCTCCCAGGGGACAACACAGGGGCCAAGAGTGCACCTGGTCAGCAGGGGTGGGGTGGGAGAAAGTGGGGAGTCTCTGGGCCTCACCTGCTACATTGGCTTCCACTGCCAACCTGCCCAGGGCATTTATGGGCATCCGAGGCCAGAGCATGGGGACTGCACCCCTGGGAGCTCCCTGGCTCCCTGCATGTGAGGAGCAATGGATGTAGGGCAGGGCAATGTACATGTGGCGCTTCTCCCATAAACTCTGCTGGGACTGCAGCCTTTGCTTTCGGCTTTTTGAGTTGCACCCTGCCCTCTTCAGGAGATCCTTGAAGGAGGGCACCTGTTGTGGGTCTCTCAGGCTTTGGGAGCCAGCCCCACTGCCATTTTGGCAGATATTTCTACAGTGAAGCCCATTACAGCTTCTGCCTGAGGGAAGATTCCAGAACCAGCCTGCAGCTTGGGGCAGGGATAGGCTCCCCATTTTGGCCCTCCAGCTGAGCTTGCCCTGCGTGTCCCCTTGAGCTCAGACCATCCAGTGTCTGCTCCATCCCTGTCAGACTGTGGTCAACCACCAGGCTCCTCCGTCTATGGGATTTTCCAGGCAAGAGTACTGGAATGGGGTGTCATTGCCTTCTCCACTGCCACCTCCCAGGGGACAACACAGGGGCCAAGAGTGCACCTGGTCAGCAGGGGTGGGGTGGGAGAAAGTGGGGAGTCTCTGGGCCTCACCTGCTACATTGGCTTCCACTGCCAACCTGCCCAGGGCATTTATGGGCATCCGAGGCCAGAGCATGGGGACTGCACCCCTGGGAGCTCCCTGGCTCCCTGCATGTGAGGAGCAATGGATGTAGGGCAGGGCAATGTACATGTGGCGCTTCTCCCATAAACTCTGCTGGGACTGCAGCCTTTGCTTTCGGCTTTTTGAGTTGCACCCTGCCCTCTTCAGGAGATCCTTGAAGGAGGGCACCTGTTGTGGGTCTCTCAGGCTTTGGGAGCCAGCCCCACTGCCATTTTGGCAGATATTTCTACAGTGAAGCCCATTACAGCTTCTGCCTGAGGGAAGATTCCAGAACCAGCCTGCAGCTTGGGGCAGGGATAGGCTCCCCATTTTGGCCCTCCAGCTGAGCTTGCCCTGCGTGTCCCCTTGAGCTCAGACCATCCAGTGTCTGCTCCATCCCTGTCAGACTGTGGTCATAGGAGGCAGCTAGTGTGGGCAGCCAGCTCGGTCTATCTCTTGCCAGTGTCTGGACCCTGCTGCTGGTGGAGCATGCACAGAACTTTTAAGTTCACTTGTCAAATGATGGCTGACTTCTCCAGAGGGAGGGTCCCTGAGTGCTTGCGCTGTGCACAGCCAGCTGTAGCTGACATGGTGTGTGCCTGGTGGGCCCTTGGCCTCAGAACTGCCAGTACTTGCTCGGGCCACCTCCCCCCAACAACAGGCTCCAACATGAGATGGTTTCACAAGAAGCTTCAAAGATGGCTCTGGTCAGATCAGGAAGGGATTTTAATGTCCAAATACAGAGTTTGTATCTTTTATGTAGATGATATTTCAATCCATTCAATGAGTACCTGACACTCTCCTTGGCCCTGGGACCCAGTAGGGAACAAGGCACTCCAGGTCACTACTCACATGGATGTGATCATCTCACCAGGGACAGAAAAGAAGCATGGAAATCGTGATCAGGACATAAGTCTATGATGCAAATAAAGTGGGGAAAAGTGAACATGAAACAAGGAGTGGATTGGGAATGTGCAGAGCAAGTTTAAGGAATTCATTCATTCATTCATTCATTCACACATCCAGAATATGTATGTGCTTGCCATGGGGCTAGGCTCTGAGACTTAGTGATGAAAAAAAAAAAAAAAAACAACAAGTCCCCGCACTGATGAAGTTTATTTCTTTGGTGAGGGCATCTGTCCATGGGTTTTAGAAGCAGGAGTCACACATAGATCTGGATGTGGACTTACTGAACTCACCCTGGGGTATGGAAGGTAGAGGAGAGAACAGGCTGGGTATATGAAGGCAAAGAAGCAATGAGTCAGAAGACTATGACAGGGTTGAGGCCAGGCCTAGGGCAGCAGCAGGCAGGATAGACACAAGAAGGTACTGGAGAGAAATTTCAGCAGTAGAACCAATAGCGTTTGAGGATGGGGAGGAAATGTCAAGAATGACTCCTACCTAGGTTTGTAGATTGAGCATAGGTAGGGAGAGATGTGCCTTTCTTAAGATAAGGCACTGGGGCTGGGGCTGAAGTCAGAGAGTCATGTCAGTCTGGGACACATTGAGTCTAGGGGCCCAGTGACTGCCTCTAGGAGACAGAGCTGGTATGTGGGCACCTGGGGGTGTAAAGCTCAGGAAGGGCTTCTCAGTGAGGACAGCAGAGGCTAGGGGCATGGGCTGCTATCTCTAAGGTCCAGTGTATCCTGAAGGGTGGGGGCTGACTATGACTGGTGTCAGATATACTGCACCAGTCTCATATTGATCTATAAGGAAATAAAGCCTCAGGTGGCAAAAGCAGTCCAAGTTTGGAAAGTTTCTGATGTGATGGTGTCCATACTAGAGGTTCCAGTCCCTTGTCGAAGGAGTGACCCAGCATGGTGTTCCGCCAGACCGGTTGGGCAGAGCCCTGTTTTCTGTGTGTCCCACTGGAGATTTCATTCATTCAGCAGATAGTTGTCAAGCATCTTTTCCATGGAGGTGCTAGCCTGGAGCCTGACTGCAGGGTGGCTGCTGATAGCCAGAGGCAAATTGGCACCAAGGACCCATGCTTACCCATTGAGTGCCAAGCCCTTGCTCTATCCTCAGCTTGGGGCTGCCTGTCCATAGCTGAACCCCTTCTAACTGTCCCTCCAGACCTGGGGCACAGGGGTCACTTCTGTGCCTGCAGCAGCCTTGGACAAGTCTCCTCCTAGTACTAAAGCCCAAGTCCCTTCCAGGCTGGCCCTGTGGTTAAGTGTGCTTTTCGAGCCATGCTGCTTAGGTGTGAATCTGTAAAATGGGGATAGTAATAACATTAGCTTTGCCAGATTGCTGTGAGAATTAAAGAAGTAGATTTAGGTCAAGTGCTAGTAGCCCATGGTAGCTGCTTCCTGAACAAGAAGTTGCTCCCTACACCCCACCCCTCTTCTAGCTTCCTCTTGTTTCTCCTTGTCAATGTCTGCCTGCCTGCCCACCTCCCAGCTACCCGTGATGCACATGACCCTCCCATTGGCACTGTTCTCTGCCTGCTGTTCAGGATTTTTTCTACTGCATTGGCTAGAATTAACTATCTGGGGCACTAGTTTCTGGCTGGGACTTAGCGTCTGCTTCTCTGGGCTGTCTGTCATGGAAGAATTCCCTTCTCAGTCAGTGGAAATATTTTGGCTGGTATTATCTTGAATCTGAGGCCAGAATGGCCTGAATTATAAAAGAAGCTGATAAACCTGGTCACCTGGAGGGTTTTATCAGCCTTTTGGGAAGACCCACTGAAACCAGTGTCACTCACCAACAGTTAGTTTCCTCTTCTGAGCTCTGTTTTCTAAGATTCCTCAGAACTGTACCAAGATTTAGCCTGTATGTCTCCCTCCCCACCTCCCTGCTTGCCTTCCTTCCTTTCCTCCACCGTTATGTATGGAATGTTTCCCAGGAGCCAGCCCCAGTGCTGTGTAGGGATGCAGAGCATCACGAGCAGACACTGATGCCTGTCCTCAGGCGTTGCTTGTACCTCTCCAGTGGGTACTGACAAGGGGGGTGGCGTAGTCTGGACTCAGGCTTCATTCCAGGACTTTGAGAACTTGGCGAAGAGGAGAACTTGCATGGGGAGAATGAGCATGGACATACTCTTAGGGGAGAAATTTGAGTGCTAAGCTGCACTGAAGGCCAGAAGCTGAAGGCTTGAAGTCTCAGTCAGTCACAAATATTTAAAGGTCGACAGTGGTGATGCACTGAGTGTGTTTTGGGACAAAGTAAGCTGTCCTTATTCTTCAGGAGATGGGAATACCAGACCACCTGACCTGCCTCTTGAGAAACCTGTATGCAGATAAGGAAGCAACAGTTAGAACTGGACATGGAACAACAGACTGGTTCCAAACAGAAAAAGGAGTATGTCAAGGCTGCATATTGTCACCCTGCTTATTTAACTTCTATGCAGAGTACATCATGAGAAACGCTGGGCTGGAAGAAGCACAAGCTGGAATCAAGATTGCTGGGAGAAATATCAATAACCTCAGATATGCAGATGACACCACCTTTACGGCAGAAAGTGAAGAGGAACTAGAAAGCCTCTTGATGAAAGTGAAAGAGGAGAGTGAAAAAGTTGGCTTAAAGCTCAACATTCAGAAAACGAAGATCATGGCATCCGGTCCCATCACTTCATGGGAAATAGATGAGGAAACAGTGGAAACAGTGTCAGACTTTACTTTTTTGGGCTCCAAAATCACTGTAGATGGTGACTGTAACCATGAAATTAAAAGACGTTTACTCCTTGGAAAAAAAGTTATGACCAACCTAGATAGCACATTGAAAAGCAGAGACATTATTTCGCCAACAAAGGTCTACCTAGTCAAGGCTATGGTTTTTCCAGTGGTCATGTATGGATGTGAGAGTTGGATTGTGAAGAAAGCTGAACGCTGAAGAATTGATGCTTTTGAACTGTGGTGTTGGAGAAGACTCCTGAGAGTCCCTTGGACTGCAAGGAGGTCCAACTAGTCCATTCTAAAGGAGATCAGCCCTGGGTGTTCTTTGGAAGGAATGATGCTAAAGCTGAAACTCCAGTACTTTGGCCACCTCATGAGAAGAGTTGATTCATTGGAAAAGACTCTGATGCTGGGAGGGATTGGGGGCAGGAGGAGAAGGGGACGACAGAGGATGAGATGGCTGGATGGCATCACCGACTTGATGGACATGGGTTTGGGTGAACTCCGGGAGTTGGTGATGGACAGGGAGGCCTGGCGTGCTGCGATTCATGGGGTCACAAAGAGTCGGACATGACTGAGCGACTGAACTGAACTGAACTGATCATTGAGCTTCTTATGTCTGTGGATTTGTAGTTTTTTTTTTTTTTAATCAGATTTGGAAAAATTTTGGCCATTACGTCTTTAAATACACTTCCTATCTCTCCCTCCTTTGGGAACTTCAAGTACACCTCTATTAAAGCCACTTGAAAATTTCCCACAATTTGCTGATGCTTCGCTCTTTCTTTTTCTGATTCTTTTTTCCCCCTCTGTGCTTCCCTTTGAATAGTTTTATTGTGTTGTCTACAAGTTCACTGATATCTTCTTGTGAAATAGCTGATATCTTGTTGATCTCATCTAGTATGTTTTTTTATCTCATAGTTTATAGTTTTCATATTTAGAAGTTTGATTTGGGTCTTTTCATATATTCTATACCCTTATGTAACTTTTTGAACATATAGAATACAGTTATATTAACTGTCTTAATACCCCTGTCTAGTAATTTTGTATTTGTGTCAGTTCTGGGTTTATTTTGGTTGGTAGTTTCATCTTTATTTTGGAAAAATTATTTGTATACCTGGTAAACTTTAAGTGGTTGCAACACGTTATGAATTTCATTCTGGAGGGTATATCTGACTCCTGTTATCCATCTTCTTCAGAAGCAGAACTGTTATGTACTCCTTTAAAATCAACAAATTGATATAACAGAGGTCTAGTCTGAGTAGTAGAAGTAGAGAGACAGAGTAATGTACAGGGAAAGTGCAAATATTCATTGAGCACCTACCATGTACCAGGCACTGAGAAAAGATGGTAGCTTGGACTAAAGTGTTAATGGTGGAGACAGTGAGAAGTGGTCGGATACAGGGTATATTTGGAAGGTAGAGACAATGTGAATTGCATATGACCAGATGAATCACATAGGTATGAGGGTATGAAGGGGCTTCCCAGGTGGTGCTAATGTAAAGAACCCGTCTGCCAATGCAGGAGATGCCAGTTCAATCCCTGGGTCTGGAAGATTTCCTGGAAGAGGGCATGGCAACCCACTCCAGTATTGTTCCCTGGGAAATCCCATGGGCAGAGGAGCTTGGTGGGCTATAGTCCACGAGGTCACAAAGAGTCAGACATGACTGAAGTAACTTAGCAGCAACAGCAGCAGAAGGTATGAAAGAAAGGGAGGAGTGAAGGATGACTCTAAGCTATTTTAAAACATTTTTATTGGAGTATAGTTGATTTACAATGTTGTGTTAGTTTCAGGTATACAGCAATACCAGTTATACATATAACATATATTCATTCTTTTTCAGATTCTCTTCTCATATAGGATGTAAGAGTATTGAGTAGAGTTCCCTGTGCTATACAGTAGATTCTTGTCAGTTTTTGACTTGGGAGAACTGCATCACCTTTATTGAGATGCAGATGTGTACTGGAGGATAAGGTTTTGAGGGGAAAGATCAACTATTCAGTTTTGGACATATTCAGCCTGTGATGTCTATTCACATGGTAATGTCCAGGAGATAAACTGGATTCCAGGAGAGAGGCTGGATAGGTGTTGAAATTTGCAAGTCATCAGTATACAGACGTGTTTAAAGCCAGAAGACTAGATGAAGAAATGATGAAGAAGGAAAATATAAGACATCTACTTAAACACTGAGTTCAGGACACTCCAAAGTTCAGAACTAAGAAAGAGGAGGAGGCTTCATCAGAGGGCGCTAAGAAGAAGTGGCCAGTGAGGCAGGAGGAGAATCAGGAGCACGGAACCCGTTATTTCAAGGAGAGAGTGTCTAAACTGTGCCGAATGCTGCTGAGAAACACGTAGATGTGGACAGAGAACTGACTCTGAGGATGAACTGTGTTCACGGCTTTCCCTTTTATTCTGGAAGAAATACTGAGGTCAGAGACTCTGCAGACTCCAGCCCCTTGGAGGCCTGGTGCACAGCAGGTGTCTTGGCCATATGCATGGAATGGATGAATGAATAAAAGGGCACTGGGCAGCAGTGAGACATGGATGAGCCACAGACTGGAAGGTAGTAGCTCTGGCTTCTAGCCTTGGCTGTATTTCTAACTTGTTTCTCCTGTTCCTGGTTTTAACATCTCTGAAGGAATCAGCCTCAGAATGCTTTCAGCCAGGGTCCGAGAGACTCTTGGGGCCAGGCTGGTGTTTCTGTAAAAGTCTTGAGCTGGATGTTCAACTTGTGGATGAGGAGAAAAGAGGCCCAGAAGTGCACCACGATTGATGTGGGTTTTTGTGGAAATAGGGTGTCTTACTCTTGGTTTGGGGCTTCCCAGGTGGCGCTAGTGGTAAAGAACCTGCAGGAGACATAAAGAGACATGGGTTTGATCCCTGGGCTGCAAAGATCCCCCAGAGAAGGAAACGGCAACCCATTCCAGTATCCTTGCTTGGAGAATCCCATGGACAGAGCAGCCTGGTGGGCTACAGTCCACTGGATCTCAAAGACTCGGACACAACTGAGTGACTTAACATGCACACACACATTCTTGGTTTGAAAGCCTCCCTCCTATCTACGCTGTCCATCTCTTATCTTTGCCAACTATATCTGCTGTCTTCCTCATGCAGCTTAGCCCTGCGTGGACACTTGCTTGGTTTCCCCAGCGCATCTACTGTTGCCTGATGCCTCTGAAGATGAAACCCTTTCTGTTTCACTGAAAATGCTGGGGGTTGGCATGAGTGAGCCTCTTCACCTGTCTCTCACTCTTCCCTAGCTGCATCTAACATGTTTGCTTATCACCTCCTACCCTTTCTGGCCTGTTCATCCAGCCCCTCTGCTCCGTGTTCTTCATAAGTCACCTCTCACATCCTCATCTGTCATGAGCTCCATCCCTAACTGTGGTTATGTGTGTGCTAAGTCACTCAGTCATGTCTGACTCTTTGCGACCCCATGGACTGTAGCCCTCTAGGCTCCTCTGCTCATGGGATTCTCCAGGCAAGAATACTGAGTGGATTGCCATGTCCTCCTCCAGGGGATCTTCCTGACCCAGGGATTGAATCCTCCTCTCTTCATCTCCAGCATTGGCAGGCAGGTTCTTTACCAGTAGCGCCAGCTGGGGTTAGGAGCACAGATATTTTCACTGTCTATCGAATCCCTCCTCAAACCTTTTAATTTGCTTCCTTATTTCCTTTCTGTACAATGGTAAAAATAATAGCAACACAAAAAGTTTACAAATTTACATCTCCCAGTTTCCGCTCTCTCTCCCTCAATCTTCTAGAAAGAGTTAGCTACATTCCCCATCTATTGTTCCTCACCTCTTATCATTCAATCAGAAACCTTGCAAACATGCCCTCTTTGCTTTTGATGAGGTAACCAGTGAGGCCCCTAGCATTCGACATAGGGCCACTCCAGCTCTCATCTCAGGCTCCTCCCTTCCTGAGACTCCCTCTCCTGGGACCTGTCCTCCATAATCTCCTAAGAACTCTCCCCTCAGCCTCCTCCTCTGCTCTTATGCTACAAGAGTGCTCATCCCCTCTGAGAGCTTGAACTGCCAGCAACCCTGATGGTGTCCACATCTCCCCTCCAGTCCAGACCCCACTGAGCATGGGGCTGGTCAGACACTGCTGCCTCAGGCCTGGAAGGTGACTGGAAAGGCTGAGACTAGATCGGGGCCTTGGGGACAGAGGGCAGTGAATGGAAATATTTTTGACACTTTGTAGAGGGGATAATCAACTGAGAAGGAAACTGCTTAGCCATGGTGACTCAAGGTTTCTGGCTTGGGTGACTGGGTAGAGGGTAGGCCATGTTCTGAGGTGGGGAAATTAGAGGAGAAGCCACTTTGTAGGTGAAGGTGTCAAGCTGAATTTTAGCTAGGTTGAGTTTGAGGCACTTCAAAAACAAAGATGCCCAGCAGAGACTGGAGAGATGGGTGGGCACCTTGGAAGAGATGCCTGGGTGGGGTCATGATGGTAACTGAAGCCTGGACCTGGATAAACTTTCTGAAAGAGCATGTAGACCAGAAGCACTGGCTTAGCTACCTGTGGGCCATGGATAGCTGACCGCCCAGGTGCCCACCATGAGCAGCCCAAGGGGCAGTTCTCCTGAAGGGCAGTGTGGGTGGCAGCCAGATGGAGGGAAGAGCTTGTTTCTGGCAGAGAAGAAGCAGGGATCATGGAAGAGGAATCTGTCTTGGTGCCAGAAACTCAGAGAGGGCATATGACTTGTCATGTGCCCCCAGGGCTGCCCCCCTGTGGGCTCAGGGCCACTGCTATCCCAGATGACCAGGAAGGATGGGAGGGGTCCGAGTGCTGGCAAACAGGGCCGATGCTGGCTCTCTATCAGCAAGAAGCTATCCCGAGTCCTCGGCCTGGAGTTTGTAGTCTCCCTGGGCTGGCCTTGGCCTCCTCTGCCTTCTTCCTATAAGCAGAGCTCACTCTGTACTCTGGGTCCCGCCTCCCACACCAGTGTCCTCTACACCCCTGCCGTGGACAGGACCATTACTTCCACTGCTCCACCCCAGTCATTCAGCCACTGAACAGGTCTCCACTGAGTACCACTTTTGAGCCAATGTTCCAGCCCCACTTCAGCTTCAGGCTTCCAGGAGGCCAGCCCTGAAACCCTGCTTAGTGCAGGTGGCCCCAGCTTTGTTTGCGTTGCTTGGAACTTTCTGTCACCATGGTTGGCCACCTCTCGGGTCCAAGTGAGGACACAGGGATGCCAGTTCCTGTCCCTCAGGTGCCCTCATTAGCATCCCGGTGACGCATTCCCACAGGGAGCAGCGGGTGAGAGGCTCTGAAGCTGCTCGTTATTACCGCTCACTGCAGAGCTTGACGTGCCTGCTGTCGCCATGGGGACCGCTTCCGAAGCTGGAGAAGGCTGGGCTCCAGTAGGAGCTCCAGCAGTTGGGGCCACCGGTCATCCGTGGGATGTGCTCATTTTTTCTAAGCAAATCTGGCAGGGCAGTCTCAGTGGGGAAGGGCTGTCCCACCCTCCCTGACCCTGCGCAAGACGCATGTGGAACACCAGGCCTCTCTTCTGGACTGCCTTTTCAGGATGCTCCTTCTTGGTCTGTTTTGTGGCTCTCTCCTCCTCTTTTCAATTCTTAAATGTTGGGGTTCTCCAGAGATCTTCCTGTGTGACCTCGCCCACTTGTTCTCCCTCAGTCTCCACCCCCAATGGCTTCTTCCTTCTCTCAGGCTTCATCTGTACCGCCTTCTCCAGACTTCTCCACTGCACATCTCTCCACCTCTCTGCTCCCTCCAAGCCAGCCTCCACTTAGCAGTCAGAAGGCTCTTTCTCTAATATAACACTGTCCTTGTCATCCTCCTGCTTAGCCCTTGCAAAGCTCCCCATAGCCCAAAGGAGAAAGTACTCACTTGTACCACTTCTTATAGAGCCCGTGGGTGCTCCCTTTTCTCTCGTCTCACCCTCAGTCCCACTCACTGTTTGTTCCTCAGCTTCAGGGTGCTTGAAAGAATGTGATTGAAGCTTAAAAGAAGGGTCTCCAGAGTCCACGTCCCTGGTGAAGAAGTCAGTGGGAGGCAGGACTCTCACCTGCGGACAACCAGAGAACTGAGCAGGCAGGTGACAGCTTTTTTGGGCCAAGGAGGTACATCTCTTCTCATGGGGCAGGAATTCGGGGGCAGTGACTAGTTTGGAGGTGTTCAGTGGCTTCAGTCTCTGCCAGATAGCTGTAAACAGCATCACTGGAAGATGGCTGAAATAGGTTTTTTCTTGTTTTGTTTTAGCTTGGTTAGTTCATGTGTCAGAGAATTCATTCTGGTAAAAGAAAAAGAAACACATCTTGCAGTTTAGCACAGTTTGCCTTTTAAATAACCTGTCAGGGTGGGGAGAGCACCAGCATCTTGCCCTGTACCACCATAGCAGTACTGCAGGGAGCCGGGGTTTGCCACCTGGGCCCTGGTGCTGTTCTCAGTGCTCACCTGAGCTTCTTATGTGGGGTCTTCTGTGAACTTTCTTTGGGTTTCTCCCTGGCAGGTGAGAGTCCTCGTTGTACATGGAGGATGACAGAAAAAGCCAATGGCGTGAAGAGCTCCCCAGCCAATAACCACAACCACCATGCCCCTCCTGCCATCAAGGCCAATGGCAAAGATGACCACAGGGTCAGCAGCCGGTGAGTCTGTTGAGGCTGGACCATTTCAGAGATGGCCTTGAGCCTGCTACTTCCTCCCAGCTCTGCCTCATTGTCACAGAGTAAACAATCCTCGGCTCAAGTGCAGCCTCTAAAAGGACCCTGGGATTTCTAGGTTATCTCCTAGGAAGGGGGAGTGCTAATAGGAGATGAAGCATGCACAGAAACAAACAAACAAAAAAAGCCTTCGGTCAGTACTGCTCCTTCCTCTGCAGGCCACAGTCTGCGGCCAATGATGACACCTCCTCAGAGCTACAGCGACTGGCAGAGATGGACACCCCCCAGCAGAGGAGGGGTGGCTTCCGCAGGTGGGTCTCACCGCTGCCCTGCTACCACCCCCTCCCTCCCATGGGGCCTGTCAGATCATGTGGTCCTCTTGGTCCCAGGGGCCTTTCTAACAAGAGCTCTAGGAAGCCCTGTCAGCCCTGCCCTAGCTCAACTTTTCTCTCTAGAGAAAGCTCCTGTCAGCAAGTTTGGAGGGGCTGGTGGAGGTTTCTCTTCAGACTTGTCTGTGGCAGTGTCAGGAAAAGACTGTCTTCCCAGCAGAGGGGCTCAGGTGGAGGGCTCTGAGATTTCCAGCTAAAAGTTGTAGGCTCCATGCAGAAATCAGAAAGTCTGAAGCAATCTTTCTCCTAACTTGTCCTCCCTTAGCACCATCTCCATTTTACCCCAGAGACCCAGTGTTTGTTCTTCAGAATCGACAGAAATGACACCTCCTACAGGAAGTCTTCCCAGAGTAGCCTCTTCGGTCTGCTTGGCTGAGTCATGCCCAAGCCCCATCCCCTGTCCTGGGCGTGGGTCCTCTCTCCAAAGCACAGGTCTCTTATGCCTCATGCTCCCTCTCTCTGCTCTAGGATTGCCCGCCTGGTGGGGGTCCTCAGAGAGTGGGCTAACAGGAACTTCCGTGAGGAGGAGCCTAGACCTGACTCATTCCTTGAGCGTTTCCGGGGGCCTGAGCTCCACACCGTGACAACACAGCAAGGGGACGGCAAAGGCGACAAGGACGGCGAGGGCAAGGGCACCAAGTACAGCAGTCCAGCCTGAGGGATGGGAAGGGCCCCAAGCATGTGTTGGGAGGGCTTGGTGGGGTGGGTTCCTCAGACCACAGCCAGGGAGGCCTGCTGTGCTTTCAGCTCTAAAATGTTCTTTGGTCTGTGCCCAGAGTCTTTCTAATGGCCAGTGACCCACTGGCCACAGGATCCCCTGCTGGCTCCTCTCACCTTCGCCACCGATTCACAGAGCTTCTCCTGCTGCTCAGGAAGCAAGGGGCAAGGGCACGTGGATGTGGGTGGGAAGAGGACTCAGCCAAGGGTGCAGAGGAGGGTGCAACTAGAGAGTGCTGTGGAGCCCATGTCAACCCCAGCGCCCATGTGAGTGCAGAGTGGGGGTGTGAAGAGGCCATGCTGGGGGCTGCCTGGCTGGTGGTGGGGGGAGGAGGCCCTGAAACAAGTGAGCAAGACAGAGTGAGTGGGGAGGCCAGAGAAGGCAGGTCTGGAGGGCCTCTTCTTTGAGGAAGGAGTAGGCGATGGGGGATGTCTGGTCAGGCCGACATTCCCTACCTCTGACCAGTAGAGGAAAAGCGCTCCCGCCAAGGCAGGACCCAGCATCTGGAAAAGTGATTCGGGAGCTGGAGGCCAGACCAAACAGCAGGGACGGGCAGGAAGCATATTCGCTCAGAGGCACTCTCTCTTCCCAGGAGGGATGTGGGGACCTGCCCTGAGCCCTCATCACCATGCTATGTAAGTCCCTCCCTGGGGCCCGAGGCCTGCCTCAGTGACAGCACTCTCCCTCATGCACCCTCTCGGCAAGAGGCCTCCAGAGAGCACAAGAGCCAATAGGCCCATGTAGGGTCAAAATCAGAAGAAGGCCATTTCTTACCCACCAAGCTCTAGTTAGATGCCCAGTGCCAGGCTGTGGCTTCCTCATAAATGAGGCCCTAAGAAAACCCATGCATCACCCTGGGCATCCTGCAAGGCATTGCATTTTCAGGGTCCTCTGGCCTCTGGGAGCCAGGGTGCTGCCACATCAGGGAGCCGGTTCCCAAGCCTGGTCTCTGTGTGTCTCCTCAGGAAGAAGTTTGAACTCTTTGTCTTGGACCCAGCTGGGGACTGGTACTACCGCTGGCTTTTTCTCATTGCCTTGCCCGTCCTCTACAACTGGTGCCTATTGGTGGCCAGGTGAGCAGAAAGTGGTCTGGGAGGGGGTGGCCCGAGCAACCTGGTCCAGCTGTGGACACAGAGCTCACCCTACCTCAGTCATTCATTCACCAGAGGTTTAACCGAGCACCTAATGGGTGCCAGGCTCAGTGCTCAGGGCTGGGGACCATGTGTGAAGAAGGCACACATGGTCTCTGCACTCCTGGAGCTCTCAGGCTTATGGGAACACTGACAGTGAACCTGAATGCACCAGTGCCCAAGCCAACTTCAGGGACTGGAAACAGGGAGCTACTGATACTAGCGAAAAGGCAGTCAGGGTGAACCTCTCTGAGGAGGTGGTGCCTTCGCTAAGACCTGAGTGATGAGAGAGGGTCTGGAGGACTGCAGGTAAAGTGCTGGAGAGGCAGGCGCCAGCCGGTGCTTCAGGCTTTGTGCACCAAGGAGGGGGCTGGGTTTCATTCGAAGTGTAACCAAGTAGTCAGAGTAAACTGCTCCTATTTTTGGCTTGTACACTCACTGAGTCATCCTGGGTTCTATCCCTCCCTTTGCCCTCCCCCGTGGCCCCTACCCACCCAGGCAGCAAGACTCAATTCCTCCTGACACTTTCCTGCAGTCTCCAACCTCTCTTCATTCCCACTGCCCTGAGTCTAAGCCCAGCTACCATTCTCTCGGGTGGGTTGGCCAGTGCTCCGCGTTGGGTTCTCAGTAGGTGTGTGTTGAAGAGCCAAACATGGAGCCTAGTCAGCTGTGTATTGTGGGCATTCTTCCAATGACTCATTTCTCATTCAACTCACTTCTGTTGAGCACTTGAATCCTGGGCTAGGATATGCTCTGGGCTAGCACACGGGGCACCAGGTATGTCGTAATACTACGAGGTGGTCTCTGTCTCCATGGAGCTCACAGTCCAGTGGGTCAGACAGACAAGTAATGTTCAGGAGCAAAGTCTATGTATAATAAAGGTTGGAGTAGGAGTTACTTGTGAATCCGTGTCTTCCGGGCAGCAGACTGACTGACTCCCTGGTGGCCTTCCCAAGCTCTGCTTGTGGCCAATCGGTTTGGGGACTTCAGGAGTCATTGGATGGCTTTGAGGGTGAAGCCCAGCACTGTCTTCCTGCAGAGCCTGCTTCAGTGACCTGCAGAAAGGTTACTACATAGTGTGGCTGGTGCTGGATTACGTCTCAGATGTGGTCTACATCGCAGACCTCTTCATCCGACTGCGCACAGGTAAGTGATAACTGGGATGCACAGGCAGGAGCATGACCCCTGAGTCCAAAGGCTTGAATCCAAATTCTCAGGAAATCCCCTTGGCATGGTGTTAGCCTCAACCATCTGGCTGGGACACAGGCTGATGCCTTTCTCTCTTTCAATCTCAACTTCCCTACTTGCTCAGTGAGTTTTGGATCTGGGGGTGATTTCTTAGGATACTTATGGCCAGCTATACTGTGTGAGCCTCCTATACCCTTCTTGGGAAGGAGGGCTCAGTGATCATTTGCTCCTTCCTGAGCGTTAGTCTATTAGGAGGGACAGGTACAAAGTCAGAGGTGATATACATTGGCTTGTGTCTCCACTAGGTTTCTTGGAGCAGGGGCTACTGGTGAAAGACACCAAGAAGTTGCGGGACAACTACATCCACACCATGCAGTTCAAGCTGGATGTGGCCTCCATCATCCCTACAGACCTGATCTATTTTGCTGTGGGGATCCACAACCCTGAGGTGCGCTTCAACCGCCTGCTACACTTTGCCCGCATGTTTGAGTTCTTTGACCGCACTGAGACACGCACCAGCTACCCCAACATCTTCCGAATCAGCAACCTGATCCTCTACATCTTGGTCATCATCCACTGGAATGCCTGCATCTACTATGCCATCTCCAAGTCCATCGGCTTTGGGGTAGACACCTGGGTTTACCCCAACATCACTGACCCTGAGTATGGCTACCTGTCTAGGGAGTACATCTATTGCCTTTACTGGTCTACACTGACCCTCACCACCATTGGGGAGACACCACCCCCTGTAAAGGATGAGGAGTACCTGTTTGTCATCTTTGACTTCCTGATTGGTGTCCTCATCTTTGCCACCATCGTGGGAAATGTGGGCTCCATGATCTCCAACATGAATGCCACCCGGGCTGAGTTCCAGGCCAAGATTGATGCTGTCAAACATTATATGCAGTTCCGAAAGGTCAGCAAGGAGATGGAAGCCAAGGTCATTAGGTGGTTTGACTACTTGTGGACCAATAAGAAGAGTGTGGATGAGCGGGAAGTCCTCAAAAACCTTCCAGCCAAGCTTAGGGCTGAGATAGCCATCAACGTTCACCTGTCCACACTCAAGAAAGTGCGCATCTTTCAGGACTGTGAGGCTGGCCTGCTGGTGGAACTGGTATTAAAGCTCCGGCCTCAGGTCTTCAGCCCTGGGGACTACATTTGCCGCAAGGGGGATATTGGGAAGGAGATGTACATAATCAAGGAGGGAAAATTGGCAGTGGTGGCTGATGACGGCGTCACTCAGTATGCCCTGCTCTCAGCTGGGAGTTGCTTTGGAGAGATCAGTATCCTTAATATTAAGGGCAGCAAGATGGGCAATCGGCGCACAGCCAACATCCGCAGCCTTGGCTACTCTGATCTGTTCTGCTTGTCCAAGGATGATCTTATGGAAGCTGTGACTGAGTACCCTGATGCCAAGAGGGTCTTGGAGGAGAGAGGTCGGGAGATTCTGATGAAGGAGGGCTTGTTGGATGAGAATGAGGTGGCAGCCAGCATGGAAGTAGATGTGCAGGAAAAGCTAGAACAGCTGGAGACCAACATGGACACCTTGTACACTCGTTTTGCCCGCCTGCTGGCTGAGTACACAGGAGCCCAGCAGAAGCTCAAGCAGCGCATCACAGTTTTGGAAACCAAGATGAAACAGAATAATGAGGATGACTACCTGTCAGATGGGCTGAACAGCCCGGAACCACCTGCTGAGAAGCCATAATGGCTTGGCCCAATTTCCCCTCCAGCCTTGGCCTTGACCCCAAGGGCTGGAAAAGCTGTGTAGGTCCCCACATATATATATGCATTACCACATCCCCTTGAATTCTCCCAGAAGCCTCTCTGCTGGGAGGTTTAGGGCTCGGTCATCCAGAAGCCCTCCTCCAAGTCCGACTAACAGCTAATCTTGTGCAGGTCACAGACTGTGCTTAGCCTGGCTTCCAGAAGCTTCAGCCTGTCTAAGTTTGAGGAAGAAAGAGAAAAGGAGCTGCTCTCCAGGCTCTTTTGCATCTAGTTACCTCCCATTTGGTTTTTTTCTGAATATGTGAATGGTTCTGAATATGTCCATTTCCCTGCAGCAGTATGTAGTTAGAACACTGGCTGCAGACACCTAGCACTGGTCCCAGTGTCCTTTTCCCAAGGCAGGCAAAAGGTGTGGAGCGGGGAAGGGAGGAGATGCTCACTCCAAGTCCTGCTCTGCTGATTCCTCTGTCTGCCAACCCAGAGTGGGAGCCCTGTGGTCTTCTCTGGACCAGGGGGAGGAGGATGCTCCTGGTCTCCAATCCACCCCAGGGCACAGAGTGAGGAACTAGCAGTAGGCCAGCAGGCAAGGCACCCGGAGAAGGCGGTGGGCAGGAGTCTGGCCATCACCCCTCTATGCAGAGCATTTCTCAGGAGGCCCTGAGGCTGATGGTGGGTGGATGACTCTTCAAGTTAATATCTGAAGTAGAGACACTTACAAGTTAATAAATTCCTCTGAACTCTTTGTGGTGATTGCTTCACTCTGCTGTTAAGATTCTCTCCCTTCCTCCCTCCCAACCCATCTCTTTTCCCCTTATTTCTCTCTTCCCTTACCCAAGACTCTGCCTGGAATCCCCTCTGCTGTTGTTTGCTGCCTGTCTAAGTCCTACTAGGGCTTCCCTCATAGCTCAGTTGGTAAAGAATCTGCATGCAGTTCAGAAGACCCTGGTTTGATTTCTGGGTCAGGAAGACCCCCTGGAGAAGAGCTAGGATACCCACTGCAGTATTCTTGGGCTTCCCTTGTGGCTCAGCTGGTAAAAGAACCTGCCTGCAATGAGGGAGACTTGGGTTCAACCCCTAAAATCAGTATGCCCTGCTCTCAGCTGGGAGTTGCTTTGGAGAGATCAGTATCCTTAATATTAAGGGCAGCAAGATGGGCAATCGGCGCACAGCCAACATCCGCAGCCTTGGCTACTCTGATCTGTTCTGCTTGTCCAAGGATGATCTTATGGAAGCTGTGACTGAGTACCCTGATGCCAAGAGGGTCTTGGAGGAGAGAGGTCGGGAGATTCTGATGAAGGAGGGCTTGTTGGATGAGAATGAGGTGGCAGCCAGCATGGAAGTAGATGTGCAGGAAAAGCTAGAACAGCTGGAGACCAACATGGACACCTTGTACACTCGTTTTGCCCGCCTGCTGGCTGAGTACACAGGAGCCCAGCAGAAGCTCAAGCAGCGCATCACAGTTTTGGAAACCAAGATGAAACAGAATAATGAGGATGACTACCTGTCAGATGGGCTGAACAGCCCGGAACCACCTGCTGAGAAGCCATAATGGCTTGGCCCAATTTCCCCTCCAGCCTTGGCCTTGACCCCAAGGGCTGGAAAAGCTGTGTAGGTCCCCACATATATATATGCATTACCACATCCCCTTGAATTCTCCCAGAAGCCTCTCTGCTGGGAGGTTTAGGGCTCGGTCATCCAGAAGCCCTCCTCCAAGTCCGACTAACAGCTAATCTTGTGCAGGTCACAGACTGTGCTTAGCCTGGCTTCCAGAAGCTTCAGCCTGTCTAAGTTTGAGGAAGAAAGAGAAAAGGAGCTGCTCTCCAGGCTCTTTTGCATCTAGTTACCTCCCATTTGGTTTTTTTCTGAATATGTGAATGGTTCTGAATATGTCCATTTCCCTGCAGCAGTATGTAGTTAGAACACTGGCTGCAGACACCTAGCACTGGTCCCAGTGTCCTTTTCCCAAGGCAGGCAAAAGGTGTGGAGCGGGGAAGGGAGGAGATGCTCACTCCAAGTCCTGCTCTGCTGATTCCTCTGTCTGCCAACCCAGAGTGGGAGCCCTGTGGTCTTCTCTGGACCAGGGGGAGGAGGATGCTCCTGGTCTCCAATCCACCCCAGGGCACAGAGTGAGGAACTAGCAGTAGGCCAGCAGGCAAGGCACCCGGAGAAGGCGGTGGGCAGGAGTCTGGCCATCACCCCTCTATGCAGAGCATTTCTCAGGAGGCCCTGAGGCTGATGGTGGGTGGATGACTCTTCAAGTTAATATCTGAAGTAGAGACACTTACAAGTTAATAAATTCCTCTGAACTCTTTGTGGTGATTGCTTCACTCTGCTGTTAAGATTCTCTCCCTTCCTCCCTCCCAACCCATCTCTTTTCCCCTTATTTCTCTCTTCCCTTACCCAAGACTCTGCCTGGAATCCCCTCTGCTGTTGTTTGCTGCCTGTCTAAGTCCTACTAGGGCTTCCCTCATAGCTCAGTTGGTAAAGAATCTGCATGCAGTTCAGAAGACCCTGGTTTGATTTCTGGGTCAGGAAGACCCCCTGGAGAAGAGCTAGGATACCCACTGCAGTATTCTTGGGCTTCCCTTGTGGCTCAGCTGGTAAAAGAACCTGCCTGCAATGAGGGAGACTTGGGTTCAACCCCTAAATTGGGAAGATCCCCTGGAGAGGGGAAAGGCTATCCACTCCAGTATTCTGGCCTGGAGAATTCCATGGACTATATAGTCCATGGGGACGCAAAGAGTCGGACATGATGGAGCCACTTTCATTTTCATTTTAAGCCCTACTGGTCCTTCTGTACTCAGCTAAGGTACCACATTTTGGGAGAAGGTTCCCTTGTCTGAATCAGCTCCCATACTACGCAATCTTGAGTCTAGGCTCTAGGCTGCTCTAGGCTGCTCGTGAGTTAGTCTTGGCTCTTTATCACACGGTGGGGTCTGTTTTGATGCATCTGGTTTCCACTGTGGGCTTTCTGAGGGCAGGGCCGAGACAACCTCTCTCACTGCTCTGCTGGCAGCCTTGGAGACATGCCTGGCACAAAGGAGGTGTTTGGAGAAGTTTAGTCACTGGGGTGATAAGCGAGCACATCCAAACTCCTATGCTTGCATTTGCCAGCAACCATGTCTTTACAGTCATGCAGGCTACGTCTGGGGATTTGGGAAGGCTCTCCTGAAGGTGTAGATACTTGAGTGGGTACCACCAGGTGATCTGGGACCTGAAGAACATTGCTAACTAGTGTACAGGAAGATCTAGCTGCAGACTTGGGTGTCTCTGTGCATATCAGTTATCTCTCTCTATCTCTCTATTAATAGTGGTTCAGCACACACACAATTTTTCAATAATTTTAACATTTATCTTTGTTTTTAAAGTGTACAATTTGGTACTGTTAAGTATATTTACGTTGCTGTGCAACCAATCTTCAGAACTCAGTTCACGCTGTGAAACTGAAACTTGGCCTCCAGTAAGCAGTCTTTCCTCATTCTCCCTCCCACCAGCTCTAGCAATCACCATCCTGCCTTTCGTCTCGAAGAATTTGACTGCTCTGGATACGTCACATAATGGAATCATATAATGTAGGCCCTTTTGTGACTGACTTATCACACTTAGCATAATGTTCTCAAAGTTCATCATGTTGTAAAAGGTGTCAGAATTTTCTTCCTTTTTTAAGGCTGAATAACATTCCATTGTATGGATAGACTGCATTTTATTTATCTACTTATCCATCAATGAATACTTGTATTGTTTTCATAATTTGGTTACTATGAATAATGCTATTATGCATATGAGTCTACAATTGTCTGTTCTAGTTCCTGCTGTCACTTTTTGGAGTGTATACCTAGAAGTAGAATTGCTGCATCATGGAGCAATTTAATGTTTAATTTTGAACGGTATGAAACGCCATACTCTTTTCCACAATGACTACAGCATTTTACATTCCCACTAACAGTGTACAAGGGTCCACATCCTCACCAGCACTTGTTGCTTTCTGCTCTTTTTTTCTTTTGCAGTAGCCATCTTAATAAGTGTGAGTTGGTATCTCTTTGTAGTTTTGAGATTCACTTCCCTGATGTAATTATTGACATTGAGCATCTCTTTGCATGCAGCTGACTGGACCATTTGTATGTCTTTTGTAGAGAAATGTCAATTTAGTTCTTTGCTCAATTTTTAATTGGATTATTTCTTTTGTTGTTGTTGAGTTGTAGCAGTTCTTTATATATTATAGAAATTAACCCAAACCAGTTATATTATTTGCAAATTTCCTCCATTCCATGGGTTGCCTTTTCACTCTGTTGATCATGTCCTTTGATGCACAGAAAACTCTAGTTTTGATGTAGTCCAGTTTATTTTTTCTTTTGTTGCCTGAATTTTGGTGTCACCATTCATTTTTATTGGAATTAATTCTTTTAGCTAGACTTCTTTTAAAATTTAATGTAATTTCTTGACCTCTTCTGTAGCTTACAGTGGTAAATCATAATCGGGGGAAGACTTACTTGCAGAGATCTGGAACATGTTCCATGCCTAGGCCCTGGTCCCTAAGAGTGGCAGCAGCAGGGTGGCAGCATTTGTGATGGGCCAGTGTTCTCTGAATGCCCTCCCTTAGGGTATAGGACTGAAAGAAAAGGCTCTCCCCTTCACTTCCAGAGAGGCTGGGCCACTAGGAATTGGAATCCCTGGAGACCCAGCCAGATGTTTGCCCAGACTCTCATGGCTAAGGCTGTGCTAAGGCCATCAGTTTCCACAATCTGCTAAAACTGGAAGTAGACGTTAGTTTTGTAGCCCTAGGATGGCACTGGGCCCAGAGGCAAGGGGATAACTGCACTGAAGAATATGGCCTTGGTTTCTGCAAGACATCTGCAGCATTTCACCCTCAATCCAGCACCAATGGGTGCCTGATTTCCAGTCCACATCAACCAGGTGAACATTGCATTTTGGATCTGGTTTTCCCCCAGGAACAGCAAGTGACACATCTGGGTCACAGAGGGAGCTCACTGGTTTGAGATGCAGACTTCAGGGCTCTCAGCTCTCACTTGCTTCCCCAATTCCCTTTCCCTAGACCTCCTTAAGTTTAATCACCCATTTCTGTGTGTGTGTGTGGTGCCTTGAATGCCTATGTTCTCTTAGGTCTCTTGGATTTTTCTCATGCTGTTCCCTCTTCCTGGATCAGTCTTTTCTGCCTTTTCTTCTAAGACTCAGCTCCTCCTTCTCTGAGCCTTCACAGACTCAAAGCCTTCAAGGTGAGACCCCCTTGTACCCAGACTGCCAGTGACTGTTTGGCAATTGGTCTCTTCTCATCTAAACACAGTTTAAAGTGAAAGTGGCTCAGTCGTGTGTCGGACTCTTTGCAACCCCCTGGACTATACAGTCCATGAAACTCTCCAGGCCAGAATACTGCAGTGGGTAGCCTTTCCCTTCTCCAGGAGATCTTCCCCACCCAGGGATTGAACCCAGGTCTCCCGCATTGCAGGCGGATTCTTTACCAGCTGAACCATCAGGGAAGCCCAAGAATACTGGAGTGGGTAGCCTATCCCCTTTCTAGGGGATCTTCCTGACCCAGGAATTGAAACGAGGTCTCCTGCATTGCAGGTGGATTCTTTACCAACTGTTCATTGAGAAAAGGATGAAGGAGCAACAGCAGGAATATCCGTGCAGCTTGTGGTGTGGGAGCGTGTGAATGTGTGTATGTGGGCACCTATGTTAAGCCCCATGTGAACACCTGGGTGTGGACCCTAGGCAGACAGTGTTCCTCTCTGCACGCTCCATCAGCCTGCCCAGCCACCTCCTCAGTTGCTCTCTCTGCAACAACGTGACTGTCTCCTGCTTGTCTCTGGCCACCACCCCCGCTTCTCTCCCATAACTGGCTGTAATATAAGAACTGAAGTACATTTTCCATTATGTGTCGTTTTTATTCAGCACAGTATGAAGTTCCCTGCTCTTAAAAAGTGTTTAAATTGGAATGTTTTTTCTTTTCCTCTGAACACACCCACGAAGGTAAATTGCCCTCTTGGTATATGGTCATGAATTTGTTTTCCTCTGCATTGATGACCTTCTATAGAAAACAGAAGCCCTTTCTCCTGCCCACCACTTTCCCTCCCCTTTCAGTCTGACCCTCAGTGGCTCCTGCCTGGCTTGCAGACTGCCGCCCCTATGTTGGCCCAGCCCAAGTCTCAGACTCAGCACTATCTATCTGTCTCTCAGTCTGGAGCCTAAAGCAAGTGTGATCTCTTGCCCCCTTCTCCGGGCGGGGGGAGGTGTGGGTGCGCGGTGGGCAAGGCAGAAGTTTCCTCTCTTCTGGAAACAATGAGCCAGGAAGCCCCCCGGTGCACAGGGACAAGGAACCTGGCCACCAGAGGGCGCATGGACCTCAAGAAAGTGGGGTGGGCTCTCTTCAGTGAACCCTTAAGCAGACGGCTGAGGCGTGCCCGCAGAAGTAGCTAGGTGGCTCCTCACGGAGCCTCTCTGAGCTGTAGGACCACGTCTGTCTCCCTGAATGCCCTGCTGTGATCCCTGTAGATGCCCTCAGATGGTCCTGGGTTTCAAAGCCAACGGTTCTGTCCAAGTCTGTGTGCCAGGTGCCCAGACCTGGCTAGAAGCTGGGTATAAAAGAAATATCAGGATTGAACTGCAAGGGGACCTGGTTGTTACTATTTTAATGTGTATTCAGAAAAAATACTACTAATCCACAAAACACTCGTTGTTATGGATATTATTCTTTCAATTCAGTTCAATTCAGTCACTCAGTAGTGCCCGACTCTTTGCAGCCCCATGAATCGCATCACACCAGGCCTCCCTATCCATCACCAGCACCCGGAGTTCACTCAAACTCATGTCCATTGAGTCGGTGATGCCATCCAGCCATCTCATCCTCTGTCGTCCCCTTCTCTTCCTGCCCCCAATCCCTCCCAGCATCAGTCTTTTCCAATGAATTAGCTCTTCACATGAGGTGGCCAAAGTACTAGAGTTTCAGCTTTAGCATCATTCCTTCCAAAGAACACCCAGGACTGATCTCCTTTAGAATGGACTGGTTGGATCTCCTTGCAGTCCAAGGGACACTCAAGAGTCTTCTCCAACACCACAGTTCAAAAGCATCAATTCTTCGGCACTCAGGTTTCTTCACAATCCAACTCTCACATCCATACATGACTACTGGGAAAACCATAGCCTTGACTAGATGGACTTTTGTTGACAAAGTAATGTCTCTGCTTTTGAATATGCTCTCTAGGTTGGTCATAACTTTCCTTCCAAGAAGTAAGCATCTTTTAATTTCATGGCTGCAGTCACCATCTGCAGTGATTTTGGAGCCCCCCAAAATAAAGTCTGACACTGTTTCCACTGTTTCCCCATCTGTCTGCCATGAAGTGATGGGACCAGATGCCATGATCTTCGTTTTCTGAATGTTGAGCTTTAAGCCAACTTTTTCACTCTCCTTTTTCACTTTCATCAAGAGGCTTTTTAGTTCCTCTTCACTTTCTGCCATAAGGGTGGTGTCATCTGCATATCTGAGGTTATTGATATTTCTCCCGGCAATCTTGATTCCAGCTTGTGTTTCTTCCATTCCAGCGTTTCTCATGATGTACTCTGCATATAAGTTCAATAAGCAGGGTGACAATATACAGCCTTGACGTACTCCTTTTCCTATTTGGAACCATTCTGTTGTTCCGTGTCCAGTTCTAACTGTTGCTTCCTGACCTGCATATAGGTTTCTCGAGAGGCAGGTCAGGTGGTCTGGTATTCTCATCTCTTTCAGAATTTTCCTTAGCATGGACCTAAAAAAAGAGAGCTGATTTAAAGGAGTACATAAATAACTATTCCAATGACCCATGAAGGTGAAGCATGGATGATGGTGTTTCAAGATGAAGATGGTCATAACTCACGTCTTAATTACTTTTCTCCAAGCCAGCTATCTCCCGTCACATCAGTCATGACATGTACACTGTTTCAGTTGCTCAGGCCTAAGCATTGGAGCCATCCTGAACTCCCTTCTTTGTTTCATTCACCATATCCAATCAGCCTGGAAACACTCTAAACTCTCAAAATAAAATCAGAATCCATGCACTTCTCCAACTTCCACCAGCCCCACCTGAGTCTGGGACTTTGCCAGCTTTCTCCTGGATGCCACAGTCACCTCCACACTGGTATCCCTTGTTACCACCCTGAAATCCGCTCAGCTAAACAGGGAGTGCACGTAGGCAGGCATGGGTGCCATCTGGTCCCACTGTGAGCAATAGCTTGCTATACTGGCTGTGGGTTCAATTGCCGGTCACCTCCCCCTCGCATGGACAGAGCTGCCAAGGACTAAATGATTTTGCTTCTTAGTCTGCTTCGAGGCAGACATCTCCTTAGAAAGACAAGACAATCCTGATTTAGGGCCTAACACCAGCTAGCCCTGATCAAGATGGTGATGAAAATGCATCTCTAGCTAAAAGGTTTGCTAAGCATAAGTCCAAACTTGCTCAGTTCTCTGGTTGGAACTAGGGCCGTGCCTGTGGAGGGCCTGATAGTGGCCCTGCCCTGAGAGCCCAGGAACATTCTGGGGGCCTGGAAATATCTACCTTTGGAAACCTGGAGTTTACCACAACAGGGAACTTGAGGAAGAAGATGCTGTCTTTATTTCCAATTGAATCATCCTTTCTTGGCTTGGTGAGGCTCTGTCCTTTTCCAGAACCTTCCACTTAGTTGTATGCACATGAGTCAAACTGGACAGTGCTCTAAGGGGGTCTGAGCAAGTTGCTGTTTTGTCCTCCATGGACAGATTTGTCCTGGAGAACCTTAAATTTGCTTAGGGTCTTGAAGGATGCAAAGGAGCTGTCTGGGCCAGTGAGGTGACATTCCAGGTCCAGGTTCAAGTTGCTAACAGGGAAAGGATGCTGAAGAGTGAGGCAAGAGTCCCAGTCTGTTGCTGGAGTGTTGCATGAATCCAGTGAATGCTCTCTTGGCTCCACAGACCCTAGAATTAACTTGGCCTCACTGGTTAAACTTGGACAAGTTTCTTTCTGTTTTGAGTTCAGTTTTCAACTTATTTTAAAAAATGCATTTCTCAGGGCCCCCTGCAGCCCTTCTGGGGGTGGGAGGAGAATGGGTTTGTCTTATTTCCACTCATATCCTTGCATCACTCAAATTTGTCAAGTGGCTAACATCCAGGCAGACTTTCAGAGTTGCCAGTTTCTACAGATCAATGTATTTAATTAGATGGGTTTTCTTTTTTCTCTTTTACTGAATTGAGTAAGCAAATAAAATTTGGGCAATTTATTATTAGGTCATTTAAATGCCAACTCAGTTTCATAATCTGGACTTGTGCCACATCCAAGTCCTTCCAATTTCTTTCCAGAGGGGTGGAATCTGAAGCCAGCTGGAGGAGTGGGTATTACTGGGGTCTGTAGTACTCCTGAGGGTCTGAGCATCTGCAGTCTAGCCGGACTCTCTGTTGATCTAAGAGTGCAAGCAGGGTGGTTAGAGAGTTTAGGGCTAGTGTTGGATGGGGGCAGTGGTGACATGGTAATAATCAGATGTTCTTGGCGTTCTCCACGAACAAAGGCTTGCTTTGAATCTGCAAGCTCTGTTTTCTTATCTGTACCACCAACAAAGTCTCTGCAACACTCTAGTTCTGGGGAGGTAGAACTGCCCCAGCCCCACCAAAGTATAGCTGGTCCCTCCAGTGATGGGAGGAGACAGCCCTTGGGACCCAGGTCTTGGAGGCCCAACGAGGAGCGGTGGGGAGGAGACTGGGATCGGGAGGGCAGCCGCCTGGGCTCGGCCTGAGAGGTGCCGGGTCTGAGAGGTGCCCACTGGCCAGGCTGCATTGGGCTCAGAACCGCTCGCCCCGCTGCTGTTCCACCTCTGGCCACAAGGCAGGGTGGGGGCGCTCTCGCTCCGCCGATGGAGCGGGCCGCGGCTCTTTCCAAGCCCTTGGCCACCCTCCCCGTCGCGGGAACACTTTTGCTGGTCCTGGGCTCCCGGGAGCGCGGGCACCTCAAGACCCCCGGGCGAGAAGGGGTTTGGATGTTGAGAGATGGGCAGCCGTAGGCACCGAGCATGGCAGAAGGGAGGTCTCCCTGGGCGCCCGACCTAGGTCTCCACATTCCCATCCCCTTTTCGAGCCTCGCCCCTTGCTCCTTCTCTCCCTCCCTGTTGACACCCCGCTCCTGCCGAAGAGAGGCAGGAGGGAGGTAGCCGTGGGTCATTCCCCTCTGGGACCTGCTCTGAGAGGGTGAGGCTGGGGACGCTAAGCCACCTTCCTGGCTCCTGCAGCCCAAAGAGTGAGCAGGCAAGTCTGTAGACAGGCTGCTCAGACCTGTTGAACTCAGGGAGGCCGTGAAAGGTGTGACGGGCGTCTGGAGGCAATGGTTGGAGGGCTCTCGTATGGGTCCGGGGACAGGCATTTGGGGCATCAGGCTTGGTAGATAACATTAGCAAGGCAACAACCCCGAGCAGGCAAATTGGGAATGCAGACAGGGCTTGGTGACCACGCTGGCTGTCTGCCTGTGAGTCATCTCTGCCGATCGATTCATCGCAGAGTGCTTGGATGGGCAATGTGCTTAGAAAGAGAGGCCTACTAGAGCCCTCCTGCAGACCACGGAGCTCTCTGGGTGGCCAGGAACGCTGCCTCCTCTTGCTGGGCACAGAAGCCACTCAGGGCCCTTGTCTTTTCCCTACTTGCCCCTCTTTTGCAAGGGTTGGTACGGGTTCCCCAGTTTTCAAGTTGAAACTGACCTTTCCTAAAGCTACCCTGATTTGGGGGACTCCAGGGATCCCCCAGCCCCACTGAATCGAGTCCCTTCTTGTGGCTCCATCTCCTTGTCTATGTCAAGTGCTTGGTGCAGAGTAGATGCCAATGAATATTAGTTGTCAGAATGAAGAAACCACTGTATTTCTCTATTTTTGAACGTGCTTGGCTTTGTGTTTCCTTCTAAACCTAGGAAATAAATGGATGGCCCTTTAAGAAACAAGTGGGTGTCCGGTGTATACATAGCAGAGAGTGGTTTCAGGAGATAAACCGTTCTGTGCAGATGTGGGGTGGAGGCAGGGGCCAGTGGAGTGGCAAACAGGGTCTGGGAAAGAGGAAATTTGCCTGCAAAGAGTCCCGGGAACACAGCTTATTTCACAGGCTCTTCCTTCCTGCACTTCCTTTTCAGTTCTGACCCTGTGAAACAGAAAACAGCTTTCTTTGACCCAGAGACAAGGCAGGCTATGACTGTAGTGTGCAGACGTGCTGAGAGCTAATTGTGCCCTCTACGGGACAGCTCCAGCACTCTCCACAGGAGATCCCTGTGGTGTGGGCAGGTCAGTGCCCTGGTTGCTGAGGGCATGTGACCTGGAAGCTGCTCCTGAGACCCTTCTACCCTCCACCCTAACCCAGGTTTCTGATGGGTTGTTTACCGAAGTCCATAGATAACATCCGAGCCACATGGAGAAACCACTAATGGGTGACATTTGAAGATTCTGAGCTGAATCAGCCTGGAATTTGATTTTTGCCTCTTAAAACAAAACAAAACAAAACTTTCCACTTTATATTTTCCAGTCTTGCTGTGCATTGAGTCATTTCTTAATGGCACATAAATCCCATCCATTAGTTCGTATTTGCCTGTTGTTTGAAGAGGATATTTTTTACAGCCAGTGACCATAGCTAGTTTTGTGTCATGCCCTCTTCGCATTTGTGGACATGTAGTCCTTTGGGCTCGTGGCCCTGCAAAGCCACAGCTTGGAGCTGGAGGCAGCTTTGCCCCTGCTACACAGAGGAGTGGGGCCTGCAGGGGGCGGCCAGCTGTGAAACATGCCCCACACAACTGGGTTCTGCCTGGCTTCCATTGTGAGGCTCACTGGGGGATGGAGGGAGTTGCAGGAGAGGTCAGGCTGTGGCCAGTTCTGAGTGGAGGAAGAAAGAAGTGGGGGAGGAGAGAGGGAGGGAAGGGAGAGGCAGGAGACTTCTAGTGACTCATGGCCACAGTGATGACAGCTGACACAACTTGACTTCCTTGGAAGCCAGGCAGCACTCAATACCCAGCACTGAGTGCACAGCTCTGCAGGGTGGTGGGGTTCACCCCAAAGGGAGGGGTGGTGCAAGTGTCACTCTGGAGTGAAGACAATCTTGGTATCTTGTGCAAGTATGCTGGCTTTACTCTTGGGGAATGTCACAGTGTCTCCCAGGAGCCTGGCCAGCCGGCCATGGCCACATCCTCTTTGAAATGGGTCTTCACAGGCTTGGCCGGTCGTCCCTCACACCCAGGTCCCAGGTGCCACCTGAAATGGTCCTCCCCTGCCTTTAACCCTCTTTGGCTTTCTTTTCCTGGATCTCTCTCCTCTGCCGTCTACCTCCTCCCTCCCTTCTTCTGGCAGGTCCTTCTCTTCTGTCTGGTCCCTGCGCCCCTAGCCCTCTTTCTCCCAGTTCTCCTGCCCCTCCTCCCTCCTCTCATCTTTCTCCCTCAATAGCTCTCTTGCTGTCACTGCACCTTCCGGCCTTTCCTCTGCCTCTTTCCTGCTCCTTCTTTCTCCTTCCTTTCTTCTTTCCCCCTTTGCCTCCCTCCCCCTCCTTCCTTGTCTTCCCCAAGGCTGCTCTCCGCTCCTTACTCTTGTCTTCATGCCTGTTTTGCACTCCTCATCCCATCCTTTTTCTCCTTTTCTTCCTCATCCCTTATTCCTCTCTGCCTCCCTGTCCTCAGAATCCTTTACCCATGTCTGCTTGCCTTTGGTCATTCTTTCAGCTCTCTGCCCTCCTTTCCCAGTCTCTCCCCTCCCTCTCCTCTCCTCTCATTGTTCCTGCTGCTCTGTGTGGGTCTCTCTGCCTTCCACCATCCTTCCTTCCCTCCTCACAGCTCTTCCCTCCACCGTCAAACTCTCTTCATCTTTCATCTCTCCACCAAGCTGCCTCTCCAGCTCCTTCTCCCTGCCCTGTGCGCCTCTGTCTTTCCTTTCCTGTTTCTTGAACCCCTGCCTTTCCCTTCTACTTCTCCCAGCATCCCAAGTGGCAGAATCCTGGGAGCAGCTAAGCCCTCCCCTACCCCTCTAACTGTTCTAAGCACTGCCTCAGGGACACTCATTGGGACACAGGGGAAACAGCAAGCCCTGGGAGTCAGGCAGGAGGGGGAGACCGGCTCAGAGCTGATGTGCCATATGGGGCTGCTGATGCTTGTAGCCCAGACAACAGGGAAGGGGATCCTTGAAGGTTGCTAGGTTTTAGTGAGTTGCTAGTCAATGTGCTGTGAATGGGAGTTGCTTCTGATGGGCACCCCCAGAGATAAGCCATCTGTACGGGAGCACGGTTGAACGGCAGGGCAATCTCGTGTATGATGACCCTTTGTCTCTAAGATCCTCCCTTGGGTGTATGGCCCTCCATGCCAGCCTCTTCCCATAGCGCCTGGCCATCCTTGCCCATCACCTACATCCTTAGCTGCCCGTTGCCCCTGCCTGTATCTCTTAGCCCCAAGGCCCATGTCCCAGCCCTCCATTTCCCACTGACCTCATCCTCCACCTCCATTCAGTTTGCTACCGTATCCGTCTGCTCATAGCTGGCTGTGGAGCAGTAGGGCACGTGTCCTTGGGAAGCTACTGCCTCTGCTGTTCACCATAAAGGAGGCAGTGGGGGACGGGGGATTCCTAAAGGTGGTGGGGACCCTGGAACAACCCAGTCGTGAGCTCTGCATCAGAGGAGGAAAAGCTGTGGACCCCTACAACTACATCCCTAGCCAAACGAGGATTCTGCCCTTCACAGAGAGCCCCCCGGGGCCCAAGGGAGCTCCTGTGAATGTAACTCACACATCACCTACTGTGTGTGTTTCTGTCTTTGTGCCAAGCCCTGCCAGAGGACAGTGGCAGCAGCATTCTGTCGACTCAAGAAGGACCCAAAGGAGCGGGGGTGGGAGTGGCTGCACAAACACAGTCTCAAGCCTCTTGTGCAGGAGACATTGAGGGCCAACCAGGGCCTATGCCTAGGTTGTCCAAGACCTGGGGCCAGAAGCAAATCTAGGGTGACACTTGGCAAGCCTGGGCCTCGGGGTCCTCATGTTAAGCAGAGTAACAGACTTCCATGGTCTTTCGGCTGGGGTAACACTAGCTTATCAAGGTGCATTTTTCTTCAGGCCCTATATTCATACATAGGTGCTTTCACTGAAGCCTCTTTAACTCGACAAGCTGGTTTCTGGTTTTGCCCAGACAGTAACCAAGGTGCAGGACATTTAAGTGATCCGTCAGAGATGTGCGGTGAGTAAGTGGCAGAGTCAGACCTGGCACATGGGTCTACTGTCTCTGCATCCCCTCGCCAGCTCTGTCAAGGTACTTCCTGTTGGAGGGCCAGGGCTCCAGCCCTCTGAGCTCTTGTCCACCAGAAGCAACGGGATGAATGAAAAGGCAAACCCGAGGGGGCAAACCTCCAAAGCCCTGAAGGGAGGGGGTGGCTTTTTGACTGTTGTTTTCTTTTCATCTCTGCTACAAGCTGGGCAGCAGGGTACTTTGCCCAAGGCACTGTGTGTTTTATCATTGTTTTGTGGTAGCAGAGGTTCTGTAATGTTTGCTTAATCACTTGCTGTTCCCGTTGTCTGCATCCTCTGCCCTCAATCTGTATATTACCAGTTTCTTCTTGACATTCCTCAGCTTAAATGTCACCATGTTTGGCCACCCATTCTAAAGTGGCCATTTAGCCACTCTATTTCATCATCCCATCTTAATTTTCTAGCCAGCACTGCTTGTTTCTATTGTCCTCCTTTATTTCTTCCTTTGTGCAATCTCTCTCTCTCTCTCCTAACTAGACTGCCAGCTCTGTGAGTGCAAGACCACATATGGATCCCTTTTGTATTCCCAGGTCCTGGCACTGTGCTTGGCACCTGGTAGGGGCTCAATGAATAGTTGCTATGAAGCCCAGGGAAGCAGGGACCAACCTTGTCCATGAGAATTAGGGGAAGTATTGAAGGATGGTTAGGAGCTGTCCAGGCAGAGAGATAGGACCAGACATTTCTAGTAAGAGAAGCACACATTAGAATGTTAGCATTACCAGCTCCAGCCTTGATCTTCCCCGACCAGAGGTTCTGGACTTGAACACTAAGACCTTGGGAAGGGCTGCTTTCTTAAGCACCCTGAGCCCCAGTAGTACCAGTGAGAGAGAGCTGCAGGGACCTCCAAACAATTCTAGACCTGCCAGTGCCCGTCTTATTGTTGTTCAGTCACTCAGTCATGTCTGACTCTTTGCAACCCCATGGACTGCAGCACGACAGACTTCCTTGTCCTTTACCATCTTCCAGAGCTTGCTCAAACTCACGTCCATTGAGTTGATGATGCCATCCAACCATCTCATCTTCTGTCATCCGCTTCTCTTCCTGCCTTCAATCTTTTCCAGCATCAGGGTCTTTTCTGATAAGTCAGCACCCATCTAAAGAAAGGAAATATCCCCAAACCTCTCAGCAGCTTGTCCTATAGCCTCGAAGTGTCCCACTTTACCAGAGCTGGCCCCTCTAAGGTCATCTCTGAGCAGGGTGAGGATGAAGGCCCCTGGGCATGCAGCCTAGTGCACGGACGTGAACCTGCACACACATGCTGTAGGTTTAGAGCTCTGTCCTGTGTCTGAGGGATGGACTCTGAGCTCTGGCCCCCGACCACCCCCCTGAACCGCGTGCCTTTCGGTCGTTGTTTTGACATCAGGAGGATGACCAAATTTTTGGCAAGCCTTGGGGAAGAGGGTCAGGATTGCGATACTGCAGTCCCAAGTCACAGAAATGGAAATTGGCTGCCATGTTAGTAAAGTATAAGGGAGAGGAAACTGCCTTGGGAGCAATTCTGCATGGTCATAAAAATCCCCAATAATCCTTTACACCAGTGTGGCTCTCTATCAGGTGCTGAGTACCTTCCCACACATCAGTCCACCCAAGCTTTGCCATAGCCTGCGAAGCAAACAGGGCCAGGATTAGCTCCCCAAGGAGGCACTGGCCAAGCTAGGGCCAGAAGCCAGGCCTCCTGCCCCAAGCCCAGGGCACTGCCATCAGTTTTGCACAGGCCCTTGCCCAGGCCCAAGAGGTTGTTGTGCTGCAGTGGGGCATCTGGCTTGGAGCACCAGTGGACTGGAGACAGGGTTTTGGTTACGAGAGTCAAGGTCAGTGGACTGCATTCTAAGGAGCCCTGAATGGCTGATTTGTCTTCTTTTCTGCTCTTCTTCTGCCCTCCCTTTTTTGCTTGTATTGTGGTAAAATTCACATAGCATGAAGTTCATCATTTAATAATTTTAAAGTATATACTTCATTAGCATTTAGTACAGTCATGGTATTATACAACCATTACCCGTGTCTAGTTCCAGAACATTCTGGTCACCCCAAAAGTAAACTTCACATTCATGAAGCATCCATCCCCAATTCTCCTGTCCCTTCTTTACACTTAAAAAAATAAACCCTTATTACTGTGATTTATTTGTGGACTTCGGGTGTAGAGAGTTGAAATTAAACGCGAATCTCATTTCAGGGCTGGCTACTAAAATCACCTATGGGGTATATGAGGACCCTTTCTCCTTTTATGTCGTTTCCCTTTTATTTCAGATCCTCACCTCTTTTCTTCCCTTTCATGGACACCCACTCTAATGCATTTGAGATGCATCTTTGAATATGTATGTGTTCTTGTAAAATATAGTGTTGTTTTGTGTATGTGTTCTTAATTTGCATAAATATTATTGTGCTATAAATCTTGTTCTGTTTCTTGCTTGGAAAAAAAACCAGCACTATAATTTTGAGATCACTCTATGTTGCACTTACATCTGGTTACTTCAAACTGCTGCTTAGAATTCTATTTATGCTATCCATTCTCCTGTGGATGGAAAAATGGCCTGTCCCCAGTTTCATGCCATGGCTCTCCTTGGACATGTTCCAGTGGTACCTGCATTGAGATAGACCCCCAGATGTGGGCTCAGTGGATCACAGAGTACACGTGTACTTAATGCTACTAAGCCTTGTTGGTTTCCTCTCCAAAAGAGTAGGTCAAAAAAAGAATGAAATAGTGCCATTTGCTGCAACATGGTTGGACCTAGAGATTATCATACTAAGTGAAGTGAGTTAGACAGAGACACACAAATAACATGATATCACTTATATGTGGAATCTAAAAATAGGCTACAAATGACTCATTTACAAA
Source organism: Oreotragus oreotragus (assembly GCA_006410675.1). NCBI lineage: Eukaryota > Metazoa > Chordata > Mammalia > Artiodactyla > Bovidae > Oreotragus > Oreotragus oreotragus. Next base: position 191,431 of record SJYX01000475.1, read on the forward strand.
ACAGAAATAGAGATACAAATGTAGAAAATAAACTTATAGTTACCAGGGACTAAGGTGGGGGAGGGATATATTGGAAGATAGGAATTGACATATACACACTGCTATATATAGAATAAATAACCTATCATATAGCAAAGGGAATTCTACTCAGTACTCTGTAATGACCTATATGGGAAAAGAATCTAAAAAAAGAGTGGATATATGTATACCTGATTCACTGTATACCTGAAACTAACACAGCATTGTAAATCAACTATGCTCTGATAAAAATAAATTTTTTTGCATTTAGATTTAGTTCATTTTTATTTTGTATTTCTATAGTTTTTACATACATGTCCTTTTCTCAATTAAAAAAATGTAACTCTATGAGGTAGATATTATGATCCCTACTTTTCTTTCTTTTTTCAAAAAATAATTAATTATTTTAATTGAAGGATAATTATTTTACAATATTGTAGTGTTTTTTTGCCATACATCGATATGAATCAGCTATGGCTGCACATGTATCAAAAGATAGTTCAGCTTATAGTCCCACCAGGAAGGCACGGGGGCTCTGGTTTCACCTAGTCCTTGCTGACATCTGGCATTTTCGCACTTTCTAATACTTTCCAAACTGATAGGGGCTAAGAGAATCTTACTGTATTTTCCAATTAGCATATCCTTGATTACTAGCGAGTTTGGGCATCCATCCCCAGGTTTATTGGCTATTATGCAAATTGCTTGTTTAAATACATTCTCTGTTTTTTCTTTCTTTAAAATTTGAACTCCTGTCTTTTTTCTGAAAGATTTCCTCTTGTTGGTTTGGTTTTAGACATCACATATATATTCACTTCTTTGTCATTTATCTTTTTATTCCCAATGATATCATTTTATGAATAGAAATCCTTACTTTTATTTAATTGAACCTATCAATTTGTATGGCTTGAAGGTTTTATTTTTAGTCTGATCCCTGTCCTCTCCAAGACCTAATGGTATTCTACATTTTCTTTCAATACCTTTTTGATTTTATCTTTTATATTTAGGTTTTTAAATCCATCAGAAATCACTTTTTATTTGTGGTGTGAAGTGGGAATGTAACG
>SJYX01000475.1:210570-232496 GCA_006410675.1 Oreotragus oreotragus
GTTGTGGGGAGGGGGGGAGGGGAGGGGAGTGAGAGGATGAGGATGAGAAGAGGGCATGAGGGTTCTCTGGTGTGTCTCCTTATAAGGGCACTAATCACATCATGAGTGCCCCACCCTCAGGACCTCATCTAAACCTAATTATCTTCCAAATATCATCATACTGGGGGGTTAGGGGTTCAACATTTGAATTTTGAGGGAGACACATTCAGTCCATTTCAATGATACTGATGAGCTTAGACTGTATATGTGACTCCCTAGATCTCTGAGACTCAGAGTCTACATTTCAAGTGACCACAACATGAAATAAACCTTGAGGCTCTGCTGATTCTTTCTTAAGGTTGCTCACCCTTTCTGAGGAGAGGGTGTTCTGTGGCCCACTTGCCCCAGGATGGGGCATATGGAGAGAGAGGTGGCAGAGTACCTGGTGGGCTATCAGACAAGCCAGACTAGTAAAACTCTTCTATATGTAACTCAAAGCTGCTGTGGCCTCCTTGGGTGACACCTGCTCTGGCACGAGGCCCTTCTGGAGGGTTGTCTCAGCATACTTCACAGACCTCAAAAGGGATAAATCCAAAAGCAAAAATGTATTGACAGTTAATATGGCATTTCACTGAAGGCTTCAAGGAGAGGCCAGGGAGATATTATATATCATAAAGCAACATTTATGAAATAGCTTCTTTAAACATCTTGGCTCTTTTCTCTGAATTTCTCTTCTATGGTGGCTGCTTCATTCCTCCTTTCTCTCCCTTGACCCTGTTCTCCTCAGACTTTCTAGCCTCTCAAACCAGTGTCCAGCTCAAGAACCAGTAGAGTGTATTCCTAGTATTGCATGCCTGGGAAAATCTAAGGTCCTTGTCTGCATGCCTAGCTTCTTGAGCTAGACTCTCTACCTCCTAATCCAAGGCCCAGTCGGCTCTGGGTATGCTATGTGAGTACACAGCCCTTCACCAGGGTATTTTCATAGTGGAGGTGGTTTCTAAGCCTCATTTCCTGCTGGCCAGGTCCCTGTTTCAAGCCCCACCCTTTCCAACCATGTATCCAGTCCAGTACCAATTCACCTTAGAGTTCATGAGGCAACATGGTTGGAATGTTGGAAGGTTCTCAGTCAGGAGTCATTTGGACCAGCTTTCCATTTTACAGATGGGAGGACTGGGGCCCAGGAATAGAAAGGATCTATTACCCAAGGCCCCACAACAAGGTAAGCAGAGGATAGCTGCAAAGGGGTGACCAGTACCAGTTGGGCTTTCACAGTCAGTTCAGAGGCCTGAAGGTGTTGGGCGGGAGCAGTGTATTTCCTGCAGGGGGTCTGCAGGGGGCCAAAGCTGATATATATGAAGCACCCTTTGGAAGCACAGCTAAATCTTCCAGTGTTTAGTCAGATTTGACCCCTCCTGATCCACCAAGTGGAGCACCAGTGGTCCTGGATTGCCAGCATTCATTCTGGCTTTGCTTGTAAATCTTTCCTTGCCCATGTGCCATCTCACACTGTCTCTGGTGCTCACCTAATTGAGCCTGCCTCCTTCACTCTGCTTACTTCTGGCTGTCTTTCTGTCCAGTGCTGTGGGAAAGTGAACTCTGAGCCTTCAGGCAGGAAGAGGAGGACATGGCAGGGAGGTTTCTACTGCTGAGTTGGCAGAAGAGTGAAAGGGATTTGTTCCACTGGAAATGTATGCTTGGGGAGGGAGTTGTGGCTTCCTGCTTCAAAGCCATTCTCTAACTCTTGGTTTCTCTCTTGGAAAGGCCTGGCAGCACTGTGAGGTGGAAAAAAGCATGGAGTTAGGAGCCCAGAAAGATGGATTCAGGTCCTGTCTTGGCTTCCTCCTCTGAATGTGGCCTTGGGATGGCCCAGCCCCTGCCTGGGCCTCCTTCCTGTCTTCCTGGTATGGCAAATCAGACAGAGCCCGTGCACAGATGGGAGATGGCAAGCAGTTAAGAGGTGGGTGGTGCAGCATTCAGTCCAGTGCTTTGCACACAAATGTCCTGCCTCTGTGAACACTGGCTGCCAATCTACTAAGTTAGGTTCTTTCAGACTTTGGCCAGAAGACACAGTAAGGGGAGCCTTGGACCTTTCTGCCTGAAAGAGATGCTGGAAAGAAGTTGTACAGTTGGTGTGTTTCTAGCACCATGATATTGAAATAGCAGAAAGAGGCAGACATCTGGAGATCTTCAGGAGGATCAGGAACCAAGGCTAGTGTGCCTGTGGGAAAAGGGATCTCATCTCTTGACTCCTTATTCCACTTATTTTCTAGCTTTCAAGTTGTTATTGTTTAGTCGCTAAGACTTGTCTGACTCTTTGTGACTACATGGACTGTAGCCCACGAGGCTCCTCTGTCCATGGGATTTCCCAGGCAAGAATCTTGGAGTGGGTTGCCATGCCCGCCTCTAGGAGATCTCCCTGACTCAGGGATCAAGCCTGCATCTCCTGCATTGGCAGGTGGATCATTTACCACTGAACCATCATGATAGGATTAGTGTCCTTTTAAGATGAGATGTGAGAAATTTTGCTTCTGCTCTCCCTGCTCTTCACCATATGTTGACATAGGAAGAAGACTGCCATATGCAAAACCAGGAAGAAGGCTTTTGCCATGAACCCAACCGTGCTAGTACTCTGATCTAGGACTTTCCAACCTTCAGAACTGTGAAGAATAAATCTATTGTTCAAGCCGCTTAGTCTGTTGTATTTTGTCACGACAACCTGAGCAGACTAATATACTCTTGACTTGCCTCCCAATCTGCTCTTTGTTTAATAGCTAGTGATTTTTAACCACTTCAATGACATATAACTGACATAAAGAAATTTTACATATTCAATTTATACAAGTTAATGATTTTGGAGTGAGGTATACAGTGTGAAACCACCACCACAGTCTATACCATAAATATATGTCATCTCCAAAAACGGGCTTCCCAGATGGTACAGTGGGCCTCCCTGGTGGCTCAGAGGGTAAAGTGTCTGCCTGAAATGCAGGAAACCCAGGTTTGATCCCTGGGTCAGGAAGATCTGCTGGAGAAGGAAGTGGAAACCCACTCCAGTACTCTTGCCTGGAAAATCCCATGGATGGAGAAGCTTGATAGGCTACAGTCTATAGTGTCACAGAGTCGGACACTACTGAGCAACTTCACTTTTCACAAGTGGTACAGTGGTAGAGAATCCGCTTGCCAATGCAGGTGACATAAGAGAAACGGATTCCATCCCTGGGTTGGGAAGATTCCCTGGAGGAAGGCATGGCAAAGCACACTAGTATTCTTCCTGGGAAATTCTATGGACAGAGGAGCCTGGCAGGTCCCAGTCCATGGGTCACAAAGAGTCAGATGCAACTGAGCATACACACACCTCCAAAAGTTTCCCTTTGCCCTACCTATTTATCTATCATCTACCTATCTACCTATTTACCAATCTATTTTGATAAGAACACTTAAAATAAGATCTAATTTCTTTGCAAATTTTTAGGTATATAATACAGTATTATTACTTATAGGCATTATGTTACACAGTAGGTCTCTAGGGCTTATTCATTTTTATAACTGAAACTTAGTACCCTTTGACTAATAACTCCCTGTCTTCCACTTCCTTCAGCCCTTTGGAAACCACCGTTCTACTCTCTGCCTCTATGAGTTTGAGTATTTTATTCCTTATATAAGTTGTATCACGTAGTATTTATCCTTCTGTGTCTGGCTCATTTCACTTAGTATAATGTCTTCCAGGTTCATCCATGTTGTTGCAGAAGACAAGATTTCTTTCCTTTTTAAGACTGAATAATACCTCAATGTGTGTGTATATATACACTGCATTTTCTTCATCTGTTCCTCTGACAGTGGACATAGAGATTGCTTCCACGTCTTGGCTTATTGTAAGCAATGCTACGATGAATGTGGGAGAGCAGATAGCTCTTCAAGATCCTGATTTCAATTCCTTTGGATATACATACCCAGAAGTGAGATTTCTGGATCACATGCTAGTTCTAGTTTTAGTTTTGTGAGTGATCTCCATGCTGTTTCCTACAATGGATGCACCAATTTATATTCCCACTAACAGTGTACATCTCATCAAAACTTGCTTATCTACATCCCGTCTTCACCAGCACTTATTTATTTTTTATTTTTCAGACAATAGGCGTTTTAACAGATGTGAGGTGATATCTCATTGTGGTTTTGACTTCCGTGATGATTAGTGGTGTTGAGCACCTTTTCCTGTACCCATTCATCATTTTAATATTTTCTCTGGAGAATAAGTGAATTCAGGAAAGTTGCATGATACAAAGTCAAAGTACAAAAGTCAGTTATGTTTCTGTACTGTAACACTGATCTATCAAAAGAGGAAATAAAGAAAGCAATCCCATTTACATTAATATCAAAGGGAATAAAATATTTAAGAATAAGCTAATCCAAGGAGGTGAAAGACTTGTATACCCAAAACTACAAAACAGTAATGAATGAATTTTAAAAGGCACAAATAAATGGAAAGATGTCCATGTTTATTAATTGGAAGAATTAATATTGTTAAAACATCCATATTACCTAGAGTGAATTACAGATTCAATGCAATCTCTATCAAAGTCTTACTGGCATTTTGTTTAGAAATAGAAAAAAATCCTAAAATTCATATAGAACCACAAAAGACCCCAGCAGCCAAAGCAATTTTGAACAAGAACAAAGCTGGAACTATCAAGTTTCCTGATTTCAAAATAATTTGCAAAGCTACTATAATCAAAAGTGTGGTATTGGCATAGAGGCAGATACATAGATCAATGAAATAGAATAGAGAGACCAGAAATAAGCCCTCATATATATGGTCAAGTGATTTTTGACAAGGGTGTCAAAAATATATAACAGGGAAATGCTATTGGGGAAAATTTCATCCCCAAAGAATGAAACTGGACTCTAATCTTACATCATACACAAAAATCATCTCACAATGGATTACAGACTTGAAAGCGCAAAGCTCCTAGAAAAAAGCATAGGGAAAAATCTTCTTGATATTGGTCCCAGGAATGATTTCTTGAATATGACAAGAAAAGCAAGGCCACAAAAGCAAAAATAAACAGGTGGGACTACATCAAGCTAAAAGGCTTCTGTACCACAAAGGAAACAACCAACAAAATGGAAGGTAACCTACAGAATGGGAGAAGATATTTGCTAACTACATATCTGATACTGAGTACTTTTGAAATGCAAAATAACTCTCTATCTTTCTAAAATATCCCATGGCTGCTTATTGCAGGGTGAAAATAAAACTCATCCTTCTTATCCTGACCTCAAAGTCTCCATGTTACCTGGCTCTACCTACCACTCCGACCTCATCTGGTATCACTCTCCTTTGATTCCCCATATGCCAGCCCCATGAGCTTTCTTTCCTCTTTGTCCTTAAGTAGACCAAGCCCAGTCCCTCTTTAGAGCCTTAGGATTTACTTTTTCATTTGCATTAAAATCTCTACCTGTTGGATTATGTGAATGACTCTTTCTAGTTAATTACTCTCAGCTCAAATGTCATGTCCTCAGAAAAGCCATCTCTGAAATAGTCAACTTAATGCAGCTATTAAGATTGCCCTGATCTTTCTTCCCTAGGACACTTATCACACTCTGAATTCTTTCTGTATATGTATTTGTTTACTTGCATTTTGTGCATCTCTTTCACTTGAATGTAAGCTCCACAGGGCCAAGACATTGTCTGCCTTGACCTTCACTGTATATCCAGTGTTTGACAATTGGCATGCACTCAGGAAATGTTTGGGGAGTGAATGAATGATGTGTATTATAGTGTATTGTAGTGAATGAGTGATGTGTAGAAGTTATACAGGGAAAGGGATAGATGAGAAAATCAACGTTATACAATCCCCCAGTCAGAGTTAGACACCCTGGTCTCATAGTCCTCATGTTGTAATCACAATGTTTGATAATGTACTTAGTGCATGGGCACCCTACCCCCAACAAAGATGTTAAATCTCATGTGGGTCCAGATCATTTCTGTGTTATTCACACTGTATGATTTGTGTCTCAGTATACCTGGTACAAGGCCTTCTCTGGTGGCTCAGCAGTAAAAAAAAATCAACCTGCAATGCAGAAGACACAGGAGACCCAGGTTCGATCCCTGGGTTGGGAAGATCCCCTGGAGGAGGGTATGGCAATACAATCCAATATTATTGTCTGGAGAATCCCAGGGAAGAACCTGACAGGCTGCAGTCTATAGGTCACAAAGAGTTGGACACAACTGAAGTGACTGAGCATGGATGCACGCATATGGTACAAAGGAGGTCTTCAGTAATATTTTGTTGGTAATCTATCCTTCTCAAGTGATGGAGCATAGATGGAACAAAATCCAACACAACTATCTTTTACAAATGAGAAAAAATGAGGCCTGGAGAGACTTGTTCACTGTCATACCCAAGTCAGTCCCTCTTAGCAGTAGGACTATTTTCCTGTAAAAGATTTAAAAGTTAGCTCAACTGAGATGGCTTTTCAGAGCTGAGTCCCTAAGCGAACAGAAGGCCAATCCATCATTTCTGCTTGGAGATGAAGGGAATCTCGTTACAGAGGCAAAGGGCATACTCGATTAAATGCCACATCATCCAGGGCGGGATTAACCTGGACAAGATACAGGAATTAGAGCAGCTATGTTGAGCCCTGTGTGCACCTGCCCATACTAATAGGATCCAGACTATCTTTCCACTCTGCCAGTGGCACCCTTCCCAGAAATGCCAAACCAGATGCCCCCATCCTGTAGAAGGTGTTGTCACAAGCTTCTGATATAGGGGTCACTGGCAAGGTCAATGTTTGCAGAGGCCAGCTTTGCAGAGTACTTAATATGATCGTAAGAAGACAGGCTTCAGAGTCAAATAGATCTAGATTTGAATACTGTATTTTCTACTTACAACACTTATCCGTGGTCAAGCAATTTTCCTCTCTGAACCTGTTTCCTCCTTTGTAATTTGCTTATAGTAAGAATGAGATCTATTATGCAGGGCTTTGTGAGAATTAGTTAAGATAATGTGAACACTTATGGAGCTTTTGGTTCATATTCTTGGATCTTTAGATGTCTTCCCACTTTGTATTCAAGTGACTGTTTATGATCTTTAAGGATAGAACTGCTGTGTTTAAATCTCTGGTAACCTCATTTGCACCCAGTACAGAGCTGAGCATAGAGTGGGTACCGTTACAGGCTGCCAAGTATCTGGGATCTAAGACTCAATCAAGATAGGAAGAGCTGTTGTCAAAAGCTGGCACACTTGGTTCTTTATATGTGTGCAGTTGGAGCAGTGGGTTCCATGCCCAATTCAGAGACAGGCAGACTACATTTCTAAGGGGACAGGCAGCAACATGGTTTGATTTCAGCTTACCCCATGGCAGTTATGGTACATGAAGGCAACTCTAATTCTGGACCCACAGTGTTTTCCAGAATAGATTCATGTGTTGTTTTGGTCGCTAAGTCATGTTCAATTCTTTGCAACCCCATGGGCCGCAGCCCACCATGCCCCTCTGTCCATGGGATTTCCCAGGCAAGAATACTAGAGTGAGTTGCTGTGCCCTCCTCCAGGGGATCATCCTGATCCTGGGATCAAACTTGAGTCTCTTGTGTCTCCTGCATTGGCAGGTGGGTTCTTTACCACTGGGCCACCAGGAAAATCCAGATTCACAGACAGGTACATGCAGTTACTAAGCACTACCTCTGCCCCAGCCTAAGTCAGTTCTGAGGACCTAGGCCACTAGGTATCAACCTAATGGGAATGGAGATGGGCCAGGAAGCCATGATTCCTGTGTTCTTAGCTACTGGAAGGAAATCCCTGGCTTGGTTGTCTGAAACACAGGCAAGAGAAGAGACAGTATTGAGGTTGTGGAGAAAGGATTGGTTTAGGGCACTGTTGTATTAAAGATTAAATGCCACATCATCCAGGGCAGGATAAACCTGGACAAGATACAGGAATTAGAGCAGCTATGTTGCTTCCCAAAGAAGGAGCCAAAAACAGAGCCTTCTCCTTGGCTGAAGCCTGAGCTATTAATACAAATTACCACTCAATCAACTCAGAATTACTCTAAAAGCAAGACTATAGTAGATTCAAAAGCTGCTTCTTTATTGCCTGAAAGGGAGGCAGGACTGACTTTGGAGAAGATGCTTACTTCTTTGGAAGCATCACTATGAACAGCTGTATGGATTATGCCCAGAGTAAATACTAATGTATGGTACTTCCCAAAGCAACACCTATATTTGTACAGTCTCCCCATCTATCATAAGCCCAGCCAGTTCACAGCTATGTTTGTGATGAAGAGCAGAGTAAATCATTCATTGGTACCCATTAAGGAGGGGAGAAGATAGTCATCAAATGTGGTGATGTCCAATCAGTTCAGTTCAGTTGCTCAATTGTGTCCAACTCTTTGCAATCCCATGGACTGCAGCATGCCACACCTTCCTGTCTATTACCAACTCCTAGAGTTTACTCAGACTCATGTCCATTGAGTTGATCATGCCATCCAACCATCTCATCCTCTGTCGTCCCCTTCTCTTCCCACCTTCAATCTTTCTCAGCATCAGTGTCTTTTTAAATAAATCCATTCTTCATATCAGGTGGCCAATGTTTTGGAGTTTCAGCTTCAACATCAGTCCTTCCAATGAATATTCAGGACTGATTTCCTTTAGGATGGACTGGTTGGATTTCCTTGCAGTCCAAGGGACTCTCAAGAGTCTTCTCCAACACCACAATTTAAAAGCATCAGTTTTTCGGTGCTCAGCTTCTTTATAGTCCAACTTACAAAGGGAAAGGAGAAAAGAAAAGATATACTCATTTGAATGCAGGGTTCCAAAGAATAGCAAGGAGAGTCAAGAAAGCCTTCCTCAGTGATCAGTGCAAAGAAACAGAGGAAAACAATAGAATGGGAAAGACTAGAGATCTCTTCAAGAAAATTAGAGATACCAGGGGAACTTTTCATGCAAAGATGGGCACAATAAAGGACAGAAATGTTATGGACCTAACAGAAGCAGAAGATATTAAGAAGATGTGGCAAGAATACACAAAAAAACTATACAAAAAAGATCTTCACGACCCAGATAATCATGATGGTGTGATCACTCACTTAGAGCCAGACATCCTGGAATGAGAAGTCAAGTGGGCCTTAGGAAGCTTCACTACAAACAAAGTTAGTAGAGATGATGGAATTCCAGTTGAGCTATGTCAAATCCTGAAGATGATGCTGTTAAAGTGATACACTTAATATGCCAGCAAATTTGGAAAACTCAGCAGTGGCCACAGGACTGGAAAACGTCAGTTTTTAAGACTTGGTTTCCAATAAATGAACTGAAATTTGGTACCCAGTTCAGTTCAGTTCAGTCGCTCAGTCGTGTCCGACTCTTTGCGATCCCATGAATCGCAGCACGCCAGGCCTCCCTGTCCATCACCATCTCCTGGAGTTCACTCAGACTCACGTCCATCGAGTCCGTGATGCCATCCAGCCATCTCATCCTCGGTTGTCCCCTTCTCCTCCCACCCCCAACCCCTTCCAGCATCAGGGTCCCTGTCTCTTATACACATCTAGATGTGTATAAGAGACAGGAGTCAGATTGGGTGACTTGTAACATCGCTTTTAGTCCTAGTCATTCATGATTCCAGGATTGTGAATTATATTCATTAAAAAGTCTTTAAGAGTAAGCAATGGCAACCCACTCCAGTACTCTTGCCTGGAAAATCCCATGGATGGAGGAGCCTGGTAGGCTGCAGTCCATGGATGGGGTTGCAAAGAGTCGGAACACGACTGAGCGACTTAAGAATAATATGTATGTGTTGCTGTGTCTATGGAATTAAATATAAACTATATAAAACTGTTTATATATATATATACAAAATAAACTAATAAATTCAAAATGCAACTTCTAGGGAAAAAAATTAGGCAAACTGTGTGTGACTTTTGGCATTAAAGGGGAAAATAGTTGATTTTTTTGATCTTGAGAATTTCATATAGCTGTAGCCTAAATCACACTATATTAATTACCCACTCCAGTACTCTTGCCTGGAAAATCCCATGGATGGAGGAGCCTGGTAGGCTGCAGTCCATGGATGGGGTTGCAAAGAGTCGGAACACGACTGAGCGACTTAAGAATAATATGTATGTGTTGCTGTGTCTATGGAATTAAATATAAACTATATAAAACTGTTTATATATATATATACAAAATAAACTAATAAATTCAAAATGCAACTTCTAGGGAAAAAAATTAGGCAAACTGTGTGTGACTTTTGGCATTAAAGGGGAAAATAGTTGATTTTTTTGATCTTGAGAATTTCATATAGCTGTAGCCTAAATCACACTATATTAATTTCCATTTGAAAAGTAACAGTTGTCTTTTTAAAAAAATGAACTTCTGTTAAAGAAAAAAGAAAGAAAGCTATATTGTATAGGATATCAAGTTGAAATTTTTTAAACTGAATTTTGTGATAATGAAGTATTTATGGAATTTTTCTTTGATATTTTTTCCAGCTGAACTTTATAATAAAACTGCCTGAGATCACTGGAATGTGCTAGCCCTAGAAATATTTAGGCTGACTTGTAATTACTTGAAAATTAAAAAAAAAACAAATTGAAGTTGTTGTGAATGAGTGTGTCTCCAAATGTAAAAAGTGTGCTTGACAAACTATGCCAGATCCTGCTATGGGAAGGCAAATCAGTGTTGTTAGGAGATGTGCAGGGGCATTCAGTTTGTTTACTTTGGTTTCTATGTCTGCCTGCCTTCTCAGAAAACTTGCTTGGAGCCAGACTGTAGCAGCCCTCTCTCTGTCTTTTCATAATTGATCAGGGGATGACTGCCTTCCCTGAGGGTTAAGACGTGGCAACTTTTTCTGTTTGCTCAGCATCTCAATGCAGTAGTTCAAACATTGTTCACACCAGCTGGCAGTGTAATGCCATATGCACATCTTGTCAAAGCAACTGTTGTCATGGATACTAGAAACTCTCTTAAAAACCAGCTCATTGATTCCAATCAAATTTGTACTTTTTATCAGCTTAGAATCTGAATTATTATAGAAGAATATTGATTTAAGATATTTTTCCCATCAGGAAAAATTTACCTAGTACCTTAAAATAGTGAATAACAAAGTAGGGTAATGATTTATTTTAGTTTTGTGTGTTGAAAAATTTTATCATCTAGTGTTCATTGAACTCAGTTGTTGAGAAAAATAATGAGTTTGTAGAGGCTCTCAAAAGTTTTTTTTTTTTTTAATTAGTTTACACTGCTACCTTTAAAACATCTCAATATGTATTTTATATGACATTAGTTTTTATATGATAAATTTATAAGGTCCGGTCACCAAGCTGTCCCTCCTCGAATAAGCGATATGCTTACATAAATTCCTTATGTTAAGTTTTATCTTCCTGAGTGGGACAGAAAACATAAAAATAAATGAAAACATCATCTATTTTGATTGGTATTCTGTCACACATAGAAACAAACCTGATTGGTTGAGTGGTAATTTCTTTGTTCTCTGATTTTGCTAAGAATGCAAATGAAAACCACTCAATTTTATTTGGTATTAAAACTGCACTTTATTTTGTTAAAGAAGAGGTTTCCCCTTGAATTGTAAGTACAGAAAAAGTGTTTTTAATCTTTAGTGAAAATCCTTATTAATTCACTTTCAAGATAATCTGATGTTGATTTGTCAAATTTAATTACAGCTTCCGGTAACACTTGAAGTCTACTGCTTATGGTTCAAAATTGTAATATGAAAATGCAAATTGAATGATAATTTAAAAGGGACTGGGCATTTTGGTTGAACACTCGAAGACAAGTTCCATGTGGAAATGAGGTTGTTGATGTGGTTTATGATTTCTTTCTCTTTAAGCACTTTAAACAAATTAACTTTATTTTTTCCAGGATTACATTTTTCTCTATTATTTTAAGTAAAGTTGTGTAATGTGTGTTATGTGATTTTTTCACATTAGAAGAAAAATAATATTTAATAATTCTCTAGAAAGGGAGGTTGGGGGGGTGGGATTGCCATACATTGAAGTTTATTGCTATTGACCAAAGAATAGCTGGTAATTTACCTTTCAAAAAATATTTAGATGTTGCTCACTTTTCACTTCTAGGCTCTCCAAGCAGCAAGACAACTTCTCTTACAGCAGCAGACAAGTGGATTGAAATCTCCCAAGAGCAGTGATAAACAGAGACCACTGCAGGTTAGTAAAGCAGCACTCCTATCCTTGAGGTCTTACTTTAAAAGATGTCTGTAATGATAATAGATATGCAGACCCAGATGTATACATACAGAAAATTATTACATTTGCATATGTAAGTAATTTTAATTCAAAAAGAGAACTCATATAATCTTCTTGAAATAGAAAAGAATAATATTCTACTAGCTAAATTTCAGAAGTTCACAAGTTCACTTACTGGACAAATTAAACATTTGTTTAAGAGTTTTGTGTAAAACTTTCTAATGAAATTTTATTCACAAACAGGTTAAGTGTGAAATTTCTTCCTTAAACACAAAGTCATAGTAAAATGGTAGGGAAGGAAACAAAGCAGTCTTAAGACAACCCTTCTGCAGTTGTGTTCAAGTGACAAGTGCAGAAAACCTCCAAAGTTGCCAGAAAAACTGTTTGAGTTTGCCAAGGAGTTATTGCTGTTGCTACAGTTATAAAAACACATTCTGGAGTTTGTTGTCCTTATTCACTATGTTTGTCCTATGAAACTGATATTATGTATGTCTTTTAAAGTAACTTTTTGCCACATAATATAACCATTGTTTTATATAGCCTTAACCAAAATGTATAGGACATTAGGTGGAAGAAACATTTTTAGAGTCATATTTTTGAAATATTTGGAAGGTAGACTCTGGAATTGCATAAAACATTATTCAAAATGTTTATCAGTTCTGTTGAAAGATAAGCAATGCTTTTTTTGAATCATGTGTTATATACATGTCTAATAAGTTGTTATTTTTTTTAAAGTCAACATCATTCTTACCGCTTTGTCTTAAGAAAATAATCTTGAAAGAAAATTTATGGCCTAGCTATCTGTTTTCATTTTCCAGGTATACTTTCAGGTGCTAGTAACTAATTCTCATATGGTACCCTACTGAAGCTTAGTTTGTGTAACAGAATTATTGGCTATTGATCTACATAGTCCAAAAGCTACTTATTACCTAAAAATTGAATTAAATGCATAGTCCCTAGGCAAATGTGAGATGAGTATATATTTTTGGGAACAAACCCATTTGGGGGGTGTGGGTGGGAAGAAGGTGGTCTTGGGGAAAGGTGAATATGATGTACCGATGTCTGCCATGATTGCAAATCAAAGCTATACTAAGTCAGCCTAAGTTTAAGATTCATTTTAACTTTTTTCTCTTGTAAAATGGGTTTCACATTCTTTTAACTAGTAATTCTGTAGTGACAAACTTTCCTCACTATCATATGCCTCCCCAAGTAATTACGGTTTTTGAAGTATTTCCATCAAGTTATCTGATTCTGTGAGAGTCTCTCCATATATTTACATAACAGAGAAATTTGCATAAAAGTCACAGAAGATAGCAAATGAAATGCTTATCCTCACTATAGCTTCAGACTGAGATTTTTGCTTTCTTGTTGGTATAGCAAAGGAAATTTAGATACTGGCAGAAAAACCAAAGGTAGAAAAGATTATTGTTTCAGATATCTGAAAAACACAACATATTGTCCTAATTCTATTTTTATCATAGCTCTTGACAAAACAGACAAAATACTAAGTTGTTACTCTCCAAAGCTAAGTCCAGGAGAAGTTTCTTTATTGTTGGTTACCACGGTATCTTTGGAAAGAATGGCTGGGCTTTAGTTTTTCTGCTTTCTTTTTTTCTTGTTGTATTGGAAGGCAAAATGTGCTACTTTATTTAACTAAAATATACTTTCTATTTTCTTGGAAAATACATAAACACACATAAAGTGGCAATATTAATGAGTCAAATAAGAAAAGGTTGGTCATGTACCAAATGTTGTTTAAATAAAATTTTGAGCAGAGCTCTTCAATTTTATTATCACCAAAGGGTGATTAACAGTATTATAAATACCTTTTAACAATTTCAGTTGCTAATCATCTCCACAAACTTTCACTGTGTCACTTATATTTAATGTTTTGTGATTCATATTATTTAAAATACATATCCATTGTACATATTATAAAATTGTAGCATTTTATTATTGCTTTGTAATCTTAGTGGGATCTCATGCCAAAATGTCATAAGACTGAAGATTTAGTTGGTTTTTATGAATAAAAATTTATAAATAATGAATGAAGATGTATTTTTTCACCAAATATGCCCTGCAATTAATATGAATCTACAATTCTAGTATTTCGTAGTACTTGATAAGCTTAGCAACTGGAAACATGCTGGGATTGTATTAAAAATCTAATAAAAATCTGATAGCATTTTATACTAGCTTACACATTTGTCAAAAGGAGATATAAGGTAATGCTTATTTTTGCATCTACAAATACTGTTTAATGTGAGTTGCACTCTTTTCCACTTATGTTAAAGAAAAGGGTAAAATGTTTCTGTTAAAATTTTTAACCATTTAATATGAAAGTAATACTTCAAAAATTCCATGATTCTCTCACAGCCTACTTCTTTTTCTACTTACCTAAGAGTTTAACCAACCTTTCATAAGAGAGTTAGTGTAGATTATCTTTTAGGATTAAAAAAAAAAAAAGATAATTTAAAATGTTTCAAAATCTGTACTTCAAGGCAAACTATTTGGTGTTAATAATAGATGGTGGTGGCTTGTACTTTATCAGGCATAACATATTTTCAGAAGACCAAAAGAGATATGTGGTTTTTATTTTAAAACATAGTTTTGATGGAAAATGATTTTATAACATTTGAAAGAAAGGACAGATTTTTTTAAAGAATCTGTTTTAATGGCTCAAGTCACAAGAACAATATTTGGTTGCTTTGTTATATTCAACTGGATTTCTTTTAAATGTTTAAAAGTGATAGCCAGATTTGAAGTGTGACATGGCAGACAGAATATTTCTAGTAGACTTGTATTTATCTACTATTCCTTTTTCATTTACACTTTTTCAGGTTTTTGTGCTACACATGGCATAGATATTAGCATATCTAATGCAAAATGGAAAGAGAAAATCATATCTGACAAGCTTGAGTACCGATCATAGTAGTGATTTCACTTTCATGTATAGATATCTGGATATATGTGTTTGAAACATGTTTGCATATTATATTCATTACATGAAATACCAATTGAATAGGTCCGATCAGTAGGTACATTGGTAAATGACATATTGATGAATAATATATAAAGATTGTGATGCAAATGGGAGCTGATATTAACCTAAGAATTACCAGATGTTTCTTCTTTATGTTCTTATTATGTATCCCGGAAAAACATAATCTAATAATAATAGCCGAAGACAGCCTCTCATTTGTTTTATTTATCTATATCTACTCCTTACACTTTTAGACCTGATGTACTCATGGTGTTCCATAATGAGAAAAGTAGCCAAAGGATAATATGTAATACTTTCAATTTCATAAAACTAATTTCCAGATTATAAAAAACAGTAAATGCACACACATGTCTGTGCGTGCACACACACACACAAACACATCTGCATAAACACACATGCACACTTCCATAATCTGTAACTTAAAAAAGTTTTTGTGAAATACATTATCAATTTTCTAGCCTATGACAAATCTACTTAATTTAGTTTAGGTATGAAAATTGGTCGCATTATTGTTCTTGTTACATTTACAGCCATGAGACAGACTTGTGGTTCTTCAACAGCTGTGCAGAGCAGAGACGTAAATTTAAGGTAAATGCCATTGCTTTGCTATCTTAGATGAATATTAGTATATAGCATTGTAATCACTTCCTTCATTGTAGGTATCTTATATAAGGTTCTCTTTCCCAATAGGTCATTTACATTTTTTTATAATTCTGTGTTAAATAGTTCGAGAATGGAATAGTAAAAGGCCAAAGTGAATTAAACCTAGAGGTCTTATTCTGACTCTGGCACAAGTGAATTATATAAGTTTTAGGAGGTCACTGAACATCTTGAAAACAAAGACATTGAGCTACCTGATGAACAAAATATAATATTCTGTGGTTAAAATGTATTTCACTTTTTTTGGAGTGAGTGATAGGCATCTAATTTTTCAGGGTTAGTTGTATCTTGTTGGATATTGGCTTATGCATCAGAATTATGTTTGTTTGTTTGTCTGTTTTCAGTTACAAAGCACTTTATTAATATACCATAGCCAAAAATAATGCTTTGGAATCAAAGTATCAAATCTCATATGTATGAAAATCATGGTACAAGTGTCGTTTTATATAACATCTAAGGAAACTTTATTTAATGCCTTGAAATAATTTTATATGTTCCTTTAGGAAAAAAATCTAAGCTCCGTAAGGAGTTATTTTACCATGTATTTACTTGAAATTCTGCAATGAACTAAGCAGCATTTCTAAAATTTCAAATTCCAGGGGAAAAAAAAAAAACTAAAGTATAATATGTAAATAATGAAATATTTATCCTGGGGTGAAATACTTATCCTTGAATAAAATATTAACTCTGTAAGTTATAGAATTGAACACTGATAAATATGTTTTAGAAAATTATTACAGTCCATCCATGCACTGCTAAAGAATGAAATTGAATACTTCCTTCTAACATTAGTTTCTGACTTCTTGTTATAGGAATTAGAAGGTAAAACACATTTTATTCCAAATACTGAAGGAAATATAAGCAAGAAATCTGCAATATGGGTTTGAGATGGACAATTTACTGTGATGCAGAATATTTAAAAAGAACTTTTAAAAGGTGTTTTTTGCTATGTTTTATGTATATTAAAAATAAGCAGTTATATATTTTATATCATAACCTTAAAAGGGAGTTTCATTTAAAAACTACTATCAAGGACAGACTATGCCTGTATGGTCCTCATTTTCCCATTCTCAGTCAGAAGTTCAGTTGCTCAGTTGTGTCCTACTCTTTGTGATCCCATGGATTGCAGCACGACAGGCATCCCCGTCCATCGCTAACTCCCAAAGTTTACTCAAACTCATGTTCATTGAGCTGGTGATGCCATCCAACCGTCTCATCCTCTGCCGTCCCGTACTCCTCTTCCTTCAATCTTTCCCAGCATCAGGGTCCTTTCCAATGAGTCAGTTCTTCATATCAGGTGGCCCAAGTATTGGAGTTTCAGCTTCAGCATCATTCCTCCCAATGAAAACTCAGGACTGATTTCCTTTAGGATGGACTGGTTGGATCTCCTTGCAGTCCAAGGGACTCTCAAGAGTATTCTCCAACACCACAGTTCAAAAACATCAATTTTTCGGCGTTCAG
The DNA here is from genome assembly GCA_006410675.1 of Oreotragus oreotragus. Classification (NCBI taxonomy): domain Eukaryota; kingdom Metazoa; phylum Chordata; class Mammalia; order Artiodactyla; family Bovidae; genus Oreotragus; species Oreotragus oreotragus. The sequence goes on from SJYX01000475.1 coordinate 227,891, forward strand.
CACACTTTACAGTCCAACCCTCACATCCATAGATGACTACTGGAAAAACCATAGCTTTGACTAGACAGACCTTTGTTGGCAAAGGTCTGCTTTTTAATAGGATGTCTAGGTTGGTCATAACTTTCCTTCCAAGGAGTAAGCGTCTTTTAATTTCATGGCTGCAATCACCATCTGCAGTGATTTTGGAGCCCAAGAAAATAAAGTCTGACACTGTTTCCACTGTTTCCCCATCTATTTGTCGGGTGCCGTGATATTAGTTTTCTGAATGTTGAGTTTTAAGCCAACCTTTTCNATTTCTTACATGATAGTATACATATTTCAATGCTATTCTCCCAAATCATCCCTCCCTCTCCCTCTCCCTCTCCTTCTCCCTCAGAGTCCATAAGTCCGCTCTACACATCTGTATCTTTTTTGCTGTCTTGCATGCAGGGTCCTCATTACCATCTTTCTAAATTCCATATATATGTGTTAGTATCAGTTCTAATAAGATGGATGAAACTGGAACCAATTATACAGAGTGAAGTAAGCCAGAAAGAAAAACTCCTCTTTCACTTTCATCAAGAGGTTCTTCTTCGCTTTCTGCCATAAGGGTGGTGTCATCTGCCTATCTGAGGTTACTGATATGGTAGGACTGCAGCCTACCAGGCTCCTCCATCCATGGAATTTTCCAGGCAAGAGTACTGGAGTGGGTTGCCATTGCCTCTCCGCTGCATATCTGAGGTTATTGATATTTCTCCCATCAATCTTGATTCCAGCTTGTGCTTCATCCAGTCCAGTGTTTCTCATATATATTCTGCATATAAGTTAAATAAACAGTGTGACAATGTACAGCCTTGATGTACTCATTTCCCTATTTGGAACCAGTCTGTTGTTGCATGTCCAGTTCTAACTGTTACTTCCTCACCTGCATTCAGATTTCTCAAGAGACAGGTCAGGTGGTCTAGTATTCCCATCTCTCTAAGAATTTTCTAGAGTTTCTTGTGGTCCACACAGTCAAAGCCTTTGGCATAGTCAATAAAGCAAAAAAATTTTTTTTTCTGGAACTCTCTTGCTTTTTCAATGATCCAACAGATATTGGCAATTTGATCTCTGGCACCTCTGCCTTTTCTAAATCCAGCTTGAACATCTGCAAGTTCACGGTTCATGTACTGGTAAAGTCTGGCTTGGAAATTTTGAGTATTATTCTTTACTAGAGTGTGAAATGAGTGCAGTTATGTGGTAGTTTGAGCATGCTTTGGCATTACCTTTCTTTGGGATTGGAGTGAAAACTGACCTTTTCCAGTCCTGTGGCCACTGCTGAGTTTACAAATTTGCTGGCGTATTGAGTGCAGCACTTTCACAGCATCATCTTTATAATTTCCCATTCTACNTGGCATTACCTTTCTTTGGGATTGGAGTGAAAACTGACCTTTTCCAGTCCTGTGGCCACTGCTGAGTTTACAAATTTGCTGGCGTATTGAGTGCAGCACTTTCACAGCATCATCTTTATAATTTCCCATTCTACTAAAGAACATTTTTTAAAAGGAAGAGTGAAATAGATAGTCTTATAGGAATGTTATAGAATAAAATATTTCTTAATATATTATGATGTCGCCACATGTGGCCAGATGCACAAGGCTAACACCCTGTGCAGGAGGGTCTGAGATATCCAGTCCATCACTGCTAAATGCACTTGAGTGGAAAACTTAGAACTATCTACTCATGGCATGGAGAACAAGAAACATCTGTTTTAGAGTCTGAAGCCTATTTTTCCTCTCCATTTGTAAGACTCTGGGAAGAATAACTGAATCTCTTGAAGCCTATTTCCTTATCGTATTCTTAGGTAGGAATAAGGATACCTACCTTGTGAGATTGTTGTAAAGACTAAAAAAAATACTGTATAGAGTAACCAGCATATATCCTTGCACTTATATTGAATTAGTAAATGATTTTGATTACAACCAGCACCAGGAAATTTATATTTAATCCAAGGTTATGATAAGCATTATATACTACCTTTTATTTGGTCATAATTGTCACAATTCACTATTCGCTTTGATATGAAGTGTGTCTGATTTGTAAGAAAGCAACAGTGAGTTTTTATGTGCTGACTAGAGTTTGTCTGCTTCCTATAGGCCCCCACAACATGTATATGTCACACTTGCCACACACAAACTTACACTTTAATGTTTGTCTTCCCTGCTAGACTGTGAGCTCTTTGCCAGCAGGGATCTTGTATGTCCTGCTCATCTCCAGTGCCTGCTGAATAATAGAGCTCCACAAATACCTGCTGGAACCTCATACCTTTCTCCTCATTCATTAATGAGGAGAGATTGGGCTGAATTGAGAGTAGGAGGAGGTTGGAAGTGGGAAAACCTTCATTCATTCAGTGAAAACTGAGTATTTATAATGTGTAATATCCTCAGGGACTTATAATTTGGCTGAGAAGACAGACTTGCACACAAATATCAAGCCACAGTGAATGTGCTGTGGTACCAGAAAGGCAGAAAGTGCTATAAGCATTTTGTTTTATCTTATTTTATTGAGTATAGTTGACTTACCATATGTTAGCTTCTGATGTGCAACACAGTAATTTGATTTTTATAGATTACATGCCATATAAAGTTCTTATAAAGTGTTGACAATATCCCCTGTTCTGTGCATTACATCTTTGTAATCTACTTGTTTTATAACTGGTAATTTGTACCTCTTAATCCCTTCACCTTTTTTCCACCTCATTCCACCCCTCTCCCTTTTGTTAACCACTAGCTTGTTCTTTGTGAGTCTGTTTCTATTATGTTATATTTGTTTATTTATTTTGTTTTTTATATTCCATATATAAGTGAAAATATACAATATTTGTCTCTGTCTGACTTTTTTCACTAAGCATAGTACCCCCCAGGTCCATATATGTTATCACAAATGGCAAGATTTCATTCTTTTTATGACTGACATATATATATATATATATCAGCCATATATAAACACACACACACACAAACACAAACACACACACATACATACATAGGTCCATTCATCTGTCAATGGACACTTAGGCTGTTTCCACATTTTGGCTATTATATGTAATGTAGCTATAAATATCAGGGTGCATACATCCTTTTGAATTCATATTTTCAATTTTTTGATAAATACCCAGGAATTGCTGAATTGTATGGTAGTTCTACTTTTAATCTTTTGAGGAACCTCCATACTGTTGTCCATAGTGGCTGTGCTGATTTACATTCCCACTAATCATGTATGAGGATTGCCTTTTCTCCACATCCTTGCTAACACTTACTATTTCTTGTCTTTTTGATGATAGTTATTCTGACAAGTGTAAGATGATATCTTATTGTGGTTTTGATTTTAATTTCCCTATTGATTAGTGATGTTGAGGCTATAAGCAATTTAAAAAGAAAATTATTTAATTCAGGCTCAAGTGATCTGTGAAGGGTTTGTGGACACAGCATCTATGTCCAGTCAATGCTAAAGAAAATCAATCCTGAGTATTCATTGGAAGGACTGATGCTGAAGCTGATGCTCCAGTACTTTGGCCACCTGACGCAAAGAGCTAACTCACTGGGAAAAATTCTGACTCTGGGAAAGACTGAAGGCAAAAAGAAAGTGAAAGTGAAGTCTCTCAGTCATGTCTGACTCTTTGTGACCCTGTGAACTGTAGCCTACAGGCTCCTCCATCCATGGGATTTTCCAGGCAAGAATACTGGAGTGGGTTGCCATTTCCTTCTCCAGGGGATCTTCCCAACCCAGGGATCAAACCCAGGTCCCCCGCATTGTAGGCAGACGCTTTACCATCTGAGCTACCAGGGAAGTCCTTCCCATCAGGGAATGCAAAAAGAAAGAGNTGGGTTGCCATTTCCTTCTCCAGGGGATCTTCCCAACCCAGGGATCAAACCCAGGTCCCCCGCATTGTAGGCAGACGCTTTACCATCTGAGCTACCAGGGAAGTCCTTCCCATCAGGGAATGCAAAAAGAAAGAGGGTGGCAAAAATGAGATGTTAGCATCACTGACTCAATGGACGGGAATTTGAGCAAACTCTGGGAGATAGTGAAGGATGGAGGAACCTGGCATGCTGCTGTCCATAGAGTCTCAAAGAGGCGGACTTAGCGGCTGAACAACAACAAGCATCTATGTTAGGCTTAAAGAAAGAGGATTCGGTAGAGAAATTAAAGGGCGATTTTTCATGGAGAAATTTTCAAAAGATGTCATCAAAGATGTAGAGATGGCAAATTGTGAGATCAGTTAGGCAAGAGTAAGTAATAGGTAGTTTGTTTTTTTTTTTTGATCAGCATAGAGGTGTCAAATTAAAGGAAACATTAAGAGATTGAAGAGCTAAAAAATATACATTGCCAGTTGTATAGAGCCCAAAATGTCAAGCTAATGAGTCTGTACTTTATGGTTTAGGCAGTTCAGTTCAGTTCAGTTCAGTTGCTCAGTTGTGTCCGACTCTTTGCGACCCCATGAATCGCAGCACACCAGGCCTCCCTGTCCGTCACCAACTCCCGGAGTTCACTCAGACTCATGTCCATCGAGTCCGTGATGCCATCCAGCCATCCTATCCTTTCTCTTCCCCTTTTCCTCCTGCCCCCAATCCCTCCCAACATCAGA
>SJYX01000476.1:0-13505 GCA_006410675.1 Oreotragus oreotragus
TCTTCACTACTCCAAGGGAGACCTTAACACTCTTCTGGTGAACTGGAAAAGAGTAATTCAGGAAATTACTCCCTGAAATACGATTAGGTCCCAGCACACTGAGAGGACGCTGAGATCCCAAAGGGACCTCAGGATCTCTTCAGGTTTTCACCTTGGTGATCAACACCCCCAATAGAGACCCAGCCCATCTTTATTGCTTCACCTTCCCGTCTCCCAGCCACATGGCCCAGCTCCAGGCCTTGGAGCTTGTTTCCAGTACCTCCTGAGTTGTCTGGTGTTCCTGACCGGAAAGCATTTCCTTTTTCTGAGTCCTGTTTTAAAGATTGCTTCTCCTTGAATGCTCTCTCAGTCCCCTTGCTGGCTGTATTCTTTCTACCGCTTGGAATCCAGGAACATTTGATGTCTCTTCATATACTGTCACATGTGGCATCATCATCATTGTTAACACTATAGCAGTGTAATAACCTTGGGTTATTTCTGCGTATTGGACACTGGTACTAGTTGCTTTATTGTGCTTTGATCATTTAATTTTTCATGAACTCACTGAGGTATGTGCTACTTTTGAGGGGAATTACTTTGTCTAAGGTCCCAGAGCAAGAAACAATCCCAATGCAGTTGAAGTACCATTATAGCCTTGAGGTTACCAATTCTCTGGGTTGAAATCCAGGCTCTTTCTTCTAGCTCTGCAACTCTTGGCTAGTTAATTAATCTTTTTATGTACAGATTTCATGACTATAAAGTGAGGATAATCGGTAAAGTACTTCCTTCAGTATGCTATAGAAAGTGAAAGTGAAAGTCACTCATTCCTGTCTATTTTTGACCCCATTGACTGTACAGTCCCTGGAATTCTCCAGGCCAGAATACTGGAGTGGGTAGCCTTTCCCTTCTCCAGGGTATCCTCCCAACCTAGGGGTCAAACCCAGGTCTCTCTCATTGCAGGCAGATTCTTTGCCCAAGAATATTGGAGTGGGTAGCCTATCTCTTCTCCAACAGATCTTCCCACTCCAGGAATCGAACTGTGGTCTCCTGCATCGCAGGCGGATTCTTTACTAGCTGAGCTACCAGGGAAGCTTTAGTAAGCTATTAAGAATCTAATAAGTGCTCAACAATCTTGTCTGTTATCAGGGTCTGTTCTGTCTGACCCAAGTTCATGCCCTCGCCCCTGGCTCTAGCCCCTTGTTCATGCTCAGTTGCGCAGTTATGTCCGATTCTTTGGAACCCTGTGAACTAGCCCACCAGGCTCCTCTGTCCTTGGGACTTCCCAGGCAAGAATACTTGAATAGGTTGCCATGTCCTCCTCCAGGGGATCTTCCCAACCCAGGGACTGAACCTGCTTCTCTTTGCCTCTCTTGCATTGCAGGCTGATTCTTTACCCCTGAGCCATCAGGAAAACCCCTAACCGCTTGTGGACTTTTCTGCCTCCACCCAGCCTAGCATGATCATGGACTCCTTGAGGCCATGAGCTCACTCTCTTCCTCTCTTTGGAGTTCCTGTAACATCCAGAACAGTGGTTTACATAGAACAGGTGCTCATTAAATAAGTGCATTAAATTCATTCACCCCCAGTACTTTGAAATAAAACTAAAAGTGGATTATTTCCAGGACTTTGATTACAGAAGACCTACTTTAGTCTCATCTGTTAGCTAGCATATTTCAGCATCTCCCTAAAATGTTAGCAGTGTAGAATGAAGTAAGTGCTCTTTGTTTGTGGATATTAGCCATAAGAAGATACCTGTTAAAAGCAGAAAGAACAGTAGTTTCCACAAGAACCCAGATCTCTTTGTAAAAGCTGCCCCTTCCCTCCCCACTCAGTTCCATTCTGCAGTCTTGTTCAAGTCATCTCAGATTCTCCCTCCTCTGTTAAATAGAAATAACAGANTCTTTGTTTGTGGATATTAGCCATAAGAAGATACCTGTTAAAAGCAGAAAGAACAGTAGTTTCCACAAGAACCCAGATCTCTTTGTAAAAGCTGCCCCTTCCCTCCCCACTCAGTTCCATTCTGCAGTCTTGTTCAAGTCATCTCAGATTCTCCCTCCTCTGTTAAATAGAAATAACAGATCACATAGCATCTCCAATAAAGGCATGATATGGAGAAACAAACAAAATATTATAGTAATTTTAAAAATCCTTAAAACTTCTTAAAACTGCAATTTTGTTGGGAAAGTGTGTTTATTTTATTCTTAGTAACAGGTTTGAGATATAGTTCACATACCACACAACTTACCTGTTAAAAAGTGTAAAGTTCAGTGGGTTTTAGGTGTATAGAGTTTTGCCACCATCACCACAATCAGTTTTGGAGTATTTTTGTCAATTCAAAAAGAAATCCTGTGTCTCTCAGCTGTCTCCACTGAATTCTCCCGTCTTCCTCTCCCCTGAACAGCCACTAATCAACTTTCTGTCTCTGTAGATTTGCCTNTGGGTTTTAGGTGTATAGAGTTTTGCCACCATCACCACAATCAGTTTTGGAGTATTTTTGTCAATTCAAAAAGAAATCCTGTGTCTCTCAGCTGTCTCCACTGAATTCTCCCGTCTTCCTCTCCCCTGAACAGCCACTAATCAACTTTCTGTCTCTGTAGATTTGCCTGTTACTGACATTTCATGGAAACGGGGTCATACACGGTTTAAGTGGCTGGCTTATTTCACTGAGCATAATGTTTTCAAAGCTGTGCTACATTCATTCCTTTTTGTTGTCTGAATGTGCCACATTCTGCTTATCCATTCATCAGCTGATGGACATTTAAGAGTGTTTTGATTTTTCAGTTATTATGAACGATGCCACTTTGAACATTTGTATTACAGGTTTTTGTGGGGTCATCTGTCTTCTTTTTTTAATCAGCTCAGTTGAAATGCAGTGCACAGACCATGCTGGTCACCTTTTTAACGTTTATAGTCCACAGGTGTTTACGATATCCACAGGTATGTGTTACCATCACCTTGTTGATACAGAACATTTCAGTTTCCCAGAAAGAAACCCTGTGTCCTTCAGCAATCACTGCTCCGTCTTCTGATAACCCCCAGTCCTCTAATCTACTTTATGTCTGTATAGGATTGCCTATTGGGGATATTTCGTATAAACAGAAGGAAAGCACACACTGGAAACAAAATGTGTTTGCTACAGTTTATAGGAAAAATACCGTGATGCCAGTTCTCCACAGCTTTGTGTCCAACCTCCTTGAAATGTGTAAGAAATGTCAGAAAGTTTCTTTTCTAAGTGGAACCTCCTCCCTCTTGCTCAATTAGCTGGTTCCCAGGGACTGGGCCTGAGGAGGGAGCTCAGGCATCATCTGTTTGTGGAATTCCCCTGAGGACAGGGGCTGTGGTCCCTCCTGTGGTGAGCCAGGGCTCTGTTTTTCCCTGGTAAATGAGCCATGTCCTCCTCCAGGGGATCTTCCCAACCCAGGGACTGAACCTGCTTCTCTTTGCCTCTCTTGCATGGCAGGCTGATTCTTTACCGCTGAGCCATCAGGAAAACCCCTAACCGCTTGGGACTTTTCTGCTCCCACCGAGCCTAGCATGATCATGGACTCCTTGAGGCCATGAGCTCACTCTCTTCCTCTCTTTGGAGCTCCTGTAACATCCAGAACAGTGGTTTACATAGAACAGGTGCTCATTAAATAAGTGCATTAAATTCATTAACCCCCACTGCTTTGAAATAGAACTAAAAGCGGATTATTTCCAGGACTTTGATTACAGAAGACCTACTTTAGTCTCATCTGTTAGCTAGCATATTTCAGCATCTCCCTAAAATGTTAGCAGTATAATATGAAGTAAGTGCTTTTTGTTTGTGGATATTAGCCATAAGAAGATACCTGTTAAAAGCAGAAAGAACAGTAGTTTCCACAAGAACCCAGATCTCTTTGTAAAAGCTGCCCCTTCCCTCCCCACTCAATTCCATTCTGCAGTCTTGTTCAAGTCATCTCAGATTTTCCCTCCTCTGTTAAACAGAAATAACAGATCACATAGCATCTCCAATAAAGGCATGATACGGAGAAACAAACAAAATATTATAGTAATTTAAAAAATCCTTAAAACTTCTTAAACCTGCAATTTTGTTGGGAAAGTGTGTTTATTTTATTCTTTGTAACAGGTTTGAGATATAGTTCACATACCACACAACTCACCTGTTAAAAAGTGTAAAGTTCAGTGGGTTTTAGGTGTATAGAGTTTTGCCGCCATCACCACAATCAGTTTTGGAGTATTTTTGTCAATTCAAAAAGAAATCCTGTGTCTCTCAGCTGTCTCCACTGAATTCTCCCGTCTTCCTCTCCCCTGAACAGCCACTAATCAACTTTCTGTCTCTGTAGATTTGCCTGTTACTGACATTTCATGGAAATGGGGTCATACACGGTTTAAGTGGCTGGCTTATTTCACTGAGCATAATGTTTTCAAAGCTGTGCTACATTCATTCCTTTTTGTTGTCTGAATGTGCCACATTCTGCTTATCCATTCATCAGCTGATGGACATTTAAGAGTGTTTTGATTTTTCAGTTATTATGAACGATGCCACTTTGAACATTTGTATTACAGGTTTTTGTGGGGTCATCTGTCTTCTTTTTTTAATCAGCTCAGTTGAAATGCAGTGCACAGACCATGCTGGTCACCTTTTTAACGTTTATAGTCCACAGGTGTTTACGATATCCACAGGTATGTGTTACCATCACCTTGTTGATACAGAACATTTCAGTTTCCCAGAAAGAAACCCTGTGTCCTTCAGCAATCACTGCTCCGTCTTCTGATAACCCCCAGTCCTCTAATCTACTTTATGTCTGTATAGAATTGCCTATTGGGGATATTTCGTATAAACAGAAGGAAAGCACACACTGGAAACAAAATGTGTTTGCTACAGTTTATAGGAAAAATACCGTGATGCCAGTTCTCCACAGCTTTGTGTCCAACCTCCTTGAAATGTGTAAGAAATGTCAGAAAGTTTCTTTTCTAAGTGGAACCTCCTCCCTCTTGCTCAATTAGCTGGTTCCCAGGGACTGGGCCTGAGGAGGGAGCTCAGGCATCATCTGTTTGTGGAATTCCCCTGAGGACAGGGGCTGTGGTCCCTCCTGTGGTGAGCCAGGGCTCTGTTTTTCCCTGGTAAATGAGTGCTAGAAACCCACCTGCAGGGTGATTGTTAAATCCTCCTTCAGACCAGACAGTTCAGTCCAGTTCAGTCGCTCAGTTGTGTCCGACTCTTTGCGACCCAATGAATCGCAGCATGCCAGGCCTCCCTGTCCATCACCAACTCCTGGAGTTCATTCAGACTCACGTCCATCGAGTCAGTGATGCCATCCAGCCATCTCATCCTCTGTGGTCCCCTTCTCCTCCTGCCCTCAATCCCTCCCAGCATTAGAGTCTTTTCCAATGAGTCAACTCTTTAGCCAAAGTATTGGAGTTTTAGCCTCAGAATTAGTCCTTCCAATGAACACCCAGGACTGATCTCCTTTAGAATGGACTGGTTGGATCTCCTTGCAGTCCAAGGGACTCTCAAGAGTCTTCTCCAACACCAGTTCAAAAGCATCAATTCTTCGGTGCTCAGCTTTCTTCACAGTCTTCACATTCATACATGACCACTGGAAAAACCATAGCCCAGACCAGACAGAGGCAATGAGAATTGCTGATGAGGCCTGGGAGTTTGTTAAGAAATCCAGGTCAAGCGGTGCTCCCTGGAGCTGAGACTAATGCATCCTGTTTCCACATCCTGTTTGTGGCAGGGCTGTGGGGTGGGGAGGGGAAGGCCATTTGTTTCCCTTGGGGAATGTGCATGTGTGAGGAGTGAGAAAACCTGTGGAGGCACATCCTTCAAGGATAGCTCGCCAGTCGGTTCTGCCCATTTCAGGAGGGTGTGTCTCGCCATGTCCCCACTGTCCCCAGGATGGGTGGCAGGCACTGTGGCCTGTGAGGACAGCACCCAGGGTGACTTGGGCTCCTAGCGTCTGGCCCTTGGAGCTCAGCAGGCAGGGAAAATAGGCAGACGGCAAGCTTAGGTTTCAGAAAATACTGGGTTGGCCAAAAAGTTCCTTCTGGTTTTTCCATGAGAGGTAGTGGAAAAACCTGAACAAACTTTTTGGTCAACCCAATAAATAGGCTGCACCAGGAGCAAGGCATAGGGATATGTAGTCCATATTCTTTTGCTCTGATAAGTTGACTAGTAGCCAACTGCCAGGCTTCCTTGGTGGCTCAGGGGTAAAGAATCCACCTGCAATGCAGGAGCCATGGGACACTGGTTCGATCCCTGGGTTGGGAAGATCCCCTGGGGGAGGGCATGGCAACCCACTCCAGTGTTCTTACTTGGAGAATCCCATGGACAGAGGAGCCTGGCAGGCTACAGTCCATGGAGTTGCAGAGTCGGACATGACTGAAGCAACTTGGCTCGCAAGCATGCATCTATCTGCCAAGGCTGTGGGCCTGAGAGCAGGGGCACTGTCCAGGGCCTGGGCCCCCAGTCTGTCTGTGACAGTCAGCCCTCCAGCTTCAGCTTCCAGGGACATGGTGGTGAGTTTGAGTCAGGGTCTCCGGGTTCCTTCTAGCCTGGGCCATTTCTCCCTTTCTGACCAAATGCAAAGCCTGCTCTGTACACAGCAACGTTGCATGGACTCTGTGTTTGCTGTTACTAATGTCAGCTTTGGTATTGCACAGGGTATGAATTTAAGCTCTGCTAGTTCTGGGAGTTAAATTCTCCAAGCCTCAGGTTCCAAATTGATAAAATGTGCAGGATAATAGCTCTTTCTGAGAGTGGTTGTGCGAAATACCCAGTGCCATGCCTTCCCCGGGTACACGCTGTGTCTCCCCCCGCCCCCACTGCCAGCCACACACACACACTCCTGCGTTAGGGCGGTGCTCTGCACACAGTGTGCCTGTGGTTCCCACTGTCCATTGCATTAGACGGTGTCGCACACGCAGCTCGTGGTGGCCACAGCCACTTACCCTGTGCCCCTCCTACCTGAGCTTTCCTGTCCTTTCAACGCCCCAGAGATGGGAGGGGAGGGGAAGGGCTGGGAGACAGCCACTGCTTTCACAGAGCCCTGTGCTCACAACGTGCTGCAATATGTGTTTGTGTGGGTGGGTCTGTGTCGCACACGTGTGTGCTCCATCGCACAGCATATTTGAAGGGCTCAGCATTCCAGAACACAGGGGCTCGGAGCAAAAGCAGCTGTGTCAGAATTCTCCTCCTCAGCTGTTCCCCTCCGAAAACTCTATGGCCCTGAACTCCGTCTGGTGAGCGACCCTCTGGCTGACCGTGCCCAGCTTCAGGCCACGTGCCTGGGCTGCATCCAGCGACTGCCAGGAGGTATTTACTATGCGGAAGTGGCCGCTGGTTATTGTCTGTCCTGCAGGACAGGTGACCAGGACACTGGGGCAGGGAGGAGGGTGGGAGAGGAGAGGGCTACCAGTATAGCATTCCTATCCTGGCAGATGACTAAAGAACCCACCTGCCAATGCAGGAGGCATAAGAGACGTGGGTACGATCCCTGCATCAGGAAGATCCCCTGGAGGAGGGCATGGCAACCCACTCCAGTATCCTTGCCTAGAGAATCCCCATGGGCAGAGGAGCCTGGCAGGCCACAGTCTACAGGGTGGCAAAGAGCTGGACACAACTGAAGTGAGCACGCAACCTGGCAGGAGCAGGGGAGGAAGCCAGCCTGCAACTTGTGTGTAAATCCTCTTAACAGAAATGTGATGTAACTGGTAGCTGGCAGATAGGGAAACAAGAAAGACTAGATGACACGGCATGATCATGGTTATGAACTCTGAGTGAGGCAGAGGTGAAATCCAGACCTGCTGATCCACCAGTGTCAGGCCTTTTATCATAGACTCCACCATGGGCACCTCGGAACGGCGGACGCATGTGGGGAGGACCAGCGATGGGCTAGATGGCAAATGACGTTTAACTGAATAAACACTTTTCATGTTTCTGCTGTCTGGACACATATGCTCGGCCCTGGGAAGATGAACAGGCTAGGGAAGGTCGCTGTCCTCTGACAACCTGAAAGAGACACGACGCAGTGAGGTGATACCCTGTGGGTACAGTGCATAGGGCCTGGAGGAGGGACGGCCCACCCCAGCAGGGCAGGGCATTGTGATCACGTTGTTCTAGCATTTTGGACTTACTGTGTCTATGGGGGCTGGTTCCACAGCCCAGTGAGGCTGTCCCTCTGTGTCCAGTATTGTGACCTGAAGTCAGCTCAACTGGCGACAGAGGACAGATGGTCACCTACGAGGATGAGGTCATCCTCACCGCCGCCCAGCCATCCTCCAGCGTCAGGAACCTGCAGGAGGAGCTGCTGGCATCCTTCCTTGGGAGGGAGACAAGCCACAGGCCAGGACTGGAGACCCTGAGCAGGAATGCGAGCCCTGCGGCCCATCTGCTACCCAGTGACCAGGGGACACTCTGCCACATGCGTTAGCCCCAGCTCAGGGCCTCCTGCCCTGCACTGACCCTGAGGCCCAAAGAGAAAACCGCTTCTGCTTCTGCTTTCTTCATCTCATAATGAAGCATCGCACTGACCCAGAACCATGCGGTGAAGGGATTTTGGGGAAACGTGATCCAGCTGAGCTCAGCTGACAGAGTACGAGTTCACCGCAGCTCCCTGAGTCCGGCTGGACCCTGCCCTCAGCCTTGTCTAAAAGCTTTAAACAAAACCTCGCAGAAGGGTGACCCTTGAAGCCTACCGGCCACTTGTTTTATCTTAGTGTATTCCATATTCTTTTCTGACAATCTCACTGGGATGATGGCTTTCTGCATTTTGGAGGATGGGAGGAGATTGCACTCTCTCCTGGGTTAGCCTGGGGGTATCCAAGCACATCCCCACAGCAGAGCTAGCTGGGAAGTTTGCTGAAGACAGACCCTCAGGGCTTGCCCAGCTCCAGTGAATTGGATTCCCCAGATGTGGAGCTGTGGAGCCTGTCACAAGTTTCCCAGGGGTTTTCAGGCAGCCAGCGTGGGTTTATGAATCTCTGTCCAAACCGGCTTCCTGTCAGTCCGGTGGAAGCTCCGGGCTTCTGCTCCACGTCTCGGTCACCAGCGGATTTGGGGTCTGCTCAGAGGATGCTGGTGGGAGTCGGCTGTGGTCGCGGGGTCCCTGGCAGCGCTGCTTGGAGCTTGTGCATCACTGGCAGGTGTTTGTGTGTCACTTCAGATAAAGCCGTGAATCAAAAGGAGGAAGGATGTGAAGCAATTCGAGGGCAGAGTCAGACCAGCCAGCGGAATGACAAAGTACGGGGGAAACATCAGCAGCTGCCTAGTGGCTGCGCATGTGGAGGGTACAAGGATGTGACGAAGACATGAAGAGATTTAAACATGAGATCTGAATGGTGACAAATGTTAACTAGACTTATTGTGGTGATGACTTCACAGTATGTACCGACCCTTTGTGACCCCATGGACTGTAGCCCGCCAGGCTCCTCTGTCCATGGAATTCTCCAGGCAAGAATACTGGAGTGGGTGGCCATTCCCTTTTCCAAGGAAGTGGATCTTCCTGACCCATATATACAGATATCATATCACTGTGTTGTGTATCTGAAACCAATATAAGGCTATACGTCAGTTATGCCTCAGTTAACACAAGTGAGATCTGGAAAGACAGGAAAGCCTGTTCCCATTTTCATGGTGTTTATAACAAGCCCAAGTTTCTCATCAGCTTTGCTTCCCTGCTGGCTCAGATGGTAAAGAATCTATCTGCAGTATGGGAGACCCGGGTTTGATCTCTGGGTGAGAAAGATCCCCTGGAGAAGGGAAGGGCAACCCACTCCAGTACTCTTGCCTGGAGAATCCCATGGACAGAGGAGCCTGGCGAGCTATGATCCAGGGGACTACAGAGTCGGACATGGTTGAGTGACTCACACACACACACCTGAAGGAATTAAAAGTGAATACAACAACAACATCAAAAAGGCTATGGTGGCAGCCGCTGTGGAGAGGACCCGGTCCTTTGTGCTGCCAGCCAGGAGAAGTAGGGCAGGCGGGCAGCGCCCACAGCCCTGTCCAGGGGGTGGCTGGTCCCTGTGCGTCCAGCACATGATCAGGAGGCCAGAAAGGGCCCTGCATGCCCGCAGCTCCTTCAGCTTTAGCCTTCAGAGGCAGCTTCACTGAGACGCCTCAGAGCAGCCAGCAGAAGAAAGGCTGGCAGCCTCGGCCCCCGTGTCCCTCCCTAGATCCGGACATCCCAGCGGCCAGTGTGGCTAGCGTGGTTTGAGTGATGGTGAATGGGAGCTGCTATTTGTTTCCACTGAGAAAGCTCTGACCTGCTTCCGGAGCCATCACCATGGAAACAGACCAAGGAGATCATTCAAAGCTTTTCCGCCTCCTTTCCTCCCATACTACCTCTCCCCATCCTGAGGCCCTGGCTGGTAGCGGCCAGCTCTTTGCAGCCTGGGTTCCCTGCTGGTCCGTGCCAGTTTGATAAGAATATCAAAGGCCGGTTTTCCTTACCGTGCCAGCCTCTGCTGGGATGAATTGCCCCGTGTGCACCCCGTACCAGGCAGAGTGGCAATCCATTTCCACACCTGCTCCTGAGTGGGGGCCTGCGTCATGCATAGTGATGACCAAATGTCCTTTCACAGGAGCAGGCAGGTGCATGCCTGTTGATCCAGACAGCCTGGATCTCAACCACATTTCCTTGCAGAAAAGCCTTTCTTAGACCACATACTTATTACACATATGCAGTAAATTTAAAAGGGGGAAATAACCAAAAGGAAGGAATAATTGTGTCCAATTTACAGAATAAATAGCAGCCGTTAAAAATGTAAGCAAAGCTAGGTATAGTTCTTTTCCTTATTTTATTAAAAAAAACTAGCTTTTGTGGTGAAAATACTGTGCTACAATCCTGTTTTATTTTGGTTTTGACAATAATCTAGTAATTCTGAAGGTATAAAGACTTAAATAAAATATAAAATATGTCACATTGAGGCCATAAAAGGAAGGCGTTCGTTTTTACTGGTTATACCAAAATGACAGTGAAGATGAAGTTCAAGATCTTTTAAAAATTTTTATCTTTTTATTTATTTTTAAGATTACTTGTTATTTATTTTGGCTATGTTGGGTCTTCGGGGAAGGCAATGGCACCCCACCCCAGTACTCTTACCTGGAAAATACAATGGACGGAGGAGCCTGGTGGGCTGCAGTCCATGGGGTCGCTAACAGTCAGACAGACTGAGCGACTTCACTTTCACTTTTCTCTTTCCTGCATTGGAGAAGGAAATGGCAACCCACTCCAGTGTTCTTGCCTGGAGCATCCCAGGGACGGGGTAGCCTGGTGGGCTGCCATCTATGGGGTCACACAGAGTCGGACACGACTGAAGTGACTTAGCAGCAGCAGCAGCAGCATGTTGGGTCTTTGCTGCAGTGCACAGGCTTAGTTGTGGTATATGAGATCTTAGTTCCCTAACTAGGGATCAAACCTGGGCCCTGTCCCTTAGGAGTGTGGAGTCTTATCCTCTGGACCATGAGGGAAGCCCCCCCACCCCTTTCCTTTTGAACAGCTTAATATATATGCCTGTTGAGGAAACATCAAAAGTCAGAGCTTGACCTGGGACTGCAGACTCTCTTGTGGCCAAGCCACTAACTTAAATTGCATCTTCAGTGCCAGGAATGAGAGAAAATGCACACCGTTTTAGCTTTGGGCTCACAACATTGTGCATCCAGTTTCTAGTGGGAAGGACATTGGATTTGATGTCGGAAGAGGTGAGGTTAAGCCCCAGCTCTGTGACTTATTAATACTATTGGACAAGTCACTTCCATGAGTGTGCCAGGCCTCAGTCTCTCCATCTGTATAGTGGGGCTAGTTCTTTTCAGGGTCTGTATGAGCCTGAAATCCAATGAAATGTATATGAATGCGCTTGGTAAACCCACGTCAATGTTTTTTAGAAGTTTGTCATTTTTACTTCTTAACAACCAAGTCTGCAGTGTTGAGGCCAACAGGGGTGTATATATGTATGTGTGTGTGTGTATCTCCCCCCCGCCCCCATATGGCAAGTAATCTGGAGGTAGGTATTCTGAGGAATTATTTTCTCTACTCCTCTATCCTTAGTGTGTGACTTTCTTCCTTATAGTAAAATGACAACTGCTTGGGCATTCTGCCCATGTTTTAGGTAGGAACAAGGGGGAGGGCAAAGGGCAAAAAACATGTGAAAACTGAGTCATTTCTTTTCATTGTGAAAACACTAGCTTTCCCAGAAACACCAGGATGTAAAATCCCAGTTATGTCTTCTAGGGCCGTGCCGACACCCGGGCTCCACGTGCTCCCAGGGAGTGCGGGTAGCTGTGGAATTTAAGAGGGCACAGTCCCGTGATCACTGGCTTCTTGGTAGTGCTGCTTATCACGTGCAAGCATGTTCTCAATACTAGGCAAGCCACAGTTCACTGAAACCTCTAGAAAGCCCGTATGTTCCATAATATTAGTGTGTCTGTTTTGCATACTCTGAAACTTGGATTTAGTGGGACTAAGTGGCTGGTCCAGGGTTGCTAGTTAGTGAATGCTAGAGCTGTCCAAGGCGGTCGGACTCCAGAACCTGCCTTGTGAGCCACTGTGCTGGGCAGCTTCCTGGGTTGTGGTCTCAGGGGAGACATTAGAAATAATATCATTCACAACTAGAATCCAGTGAGCTGCCCAATTCATCTCCATGTTGACATCTTGTTCAATCATTAGTGTATGTTTTTCTCATTCTAAGAAGAACATGAATCGCTTTTGTAAAGTGCAGTTGAGGAGTGGAAGAGAAGCCGTTATTTTCATTTTAACTCTGTGAGGGCAGCTAATGTTTAAAATAAAAATCACTTGATTTGCAGCAAGACAGACCATGTTTAAATACCTAGAACTTCCACATACCTAATAAAATTAGCAGTGGATTGAGGGATAATAGAAATGATTGTCATTAGACGTCAAGTTCTGCACCTGGATTGGGTGCGTCTTCCTCTCGAAATTTTTCTGAATAAGATGCTCCTCTTGAGATACCTTCTGTGGAAGGAAAAGCTCAGCTACAGTGATTCTGGTGGCAGTTTAAAAACCAAGGATAACATAAAGAAGGAAAAGTTGAAAGGGCCCAAACCTATAGCTGAAAATTTCAAACTTTTCAAAATATTCTTCTAGCACTTTCCAAGTGTTGAGAATTTGATTTGTGTGGTAAGAGACCCTCTTCAAATTGAAATTAAAGACTGGGTAATATTCTTGCTTTGAGACAATATCCACACTTAATAAACCTGAAGCCCCTGCCATTTCTTTTAAGGAGTCAATATTACATGATTGATGGGTCCAAAGTGTTTCCCATGATTTGGTATGCATCCATACTGAAATCTACTCAAAATCAACATAGAATTGTTTTACTATGCACTGTGCTGAACACAGTGAACTAAATTTGTACAGTTGTTACTGCTTAAAATTTGTACAGTTAAATTTGTACAATTCTTTGCTTACATCCTACTGGATGTAATTACATTACATTATGCTGAAAAAAAGGATAAATTGTGTTGTTCAGTTGTTGTGGGTTTTTAACATTTTCAGGGGGAAAATATGAAAAAAAAA
>SJYX01000476.1:15422-27881 GCA_006410675.1 Oreotragus oreotragus
AGCCTGGTGGGCTGCCATCTATGGGGTCACACAGAGTCGGACACGACTGAAGTGACTTAGCAGCAGCAGCAGCAGCATGTTGGGTCTTTGCTGCAGTGCACAGGCTTAGTTGTGGTATATGAGATCTTAGTTCCCTAACTAGGGATCAAACCTGGGCCCTGTCCCTTAGGAGTGTGGAGTCTTATCCTCTGGACCATGAGGGAAGCCCCCCCACCCCTTTCCTTTTGAACAGCTTAATATATATGCCTGTTGAGGAAACATCAAAAGTCAGAGCTTGACCTGGGACTGCAGACTCTCTTGTGGCCAAGCCACTAACTTAAATTGCATCTTCAGTGCCAGGAATGAGAGAAAATGCACACCGTTTTAGCTTTGGGCTCACAACATTGTGCATCCAGTTTCTAGTGGGAAGGACATTGGATTTGATGTCGGAAGAGGTGAGGTTAAGCCCCAGCTCTGTGACTTATTAATACTATTGGACAAGTCACTTCCATGAGTGTGCCAGGCCTCAGTCTCTCCATCTGTATAGTGGGGCTAGTTCTTTTCAGGGTCTGTATGAGCCTGAAATCCAATGAAATGTATATGAATGCGCTTGGTAAACCCACGTCAATGTTTTTTAGAAGTTTGTCATTTTTACTTCTTAACAACCAAGTCTGCAGTGTTGAGGCCAACAGGGGTGTATATATGTATGTGTGTGTGTGTATCTCCCCCCCGCCCCCATATGGCAAGTAATCTGGAGGTAGGTATTCTGAGGAATTATTTTCTCTACTCCTCTATCCTTAGTGTGTGACTTTCTTCCTTATAGTAAAATGACAACTGCTTGGGCATTCTGCCCATGTTTTAGGTAGGAACAAGGGGGAGGGCAAAGGGCAAAAAACATGTGAAAACTGAGTCATTTCTTTTCATTGTGAAAACACTAGCTTTCCCAGAAACACCAGGATGTAAAATCCCAGTTATGTCTTCTAGGGCCGTGCCGACACGCGGGCTCCACGTGCTCCCAGGGAGTGCGGGTAGCTGTGGAATTTAAGAGGGCACAGTCCCGTGATCACTGGCTTCTTGGTAGTGCTGCTTATCACGTGCAAGCATGTTCTCAATACTAGGCAAGCCACAGTTCACTGAAACCTCTAGAAAGCCCGTATGTTCCATAATATTAGTGTGTCTGTTTTGCATACTCTGAAACTTGGATTTAGTGGGACTAAGTGGCTGGTCCAGGGTTGCTAGTTAGTGAATGCTAGAGCTGTCCAAGGCGGTCGGACTCCAGAACCTGCCTTGTGAGCCACTGTGCTGGGCAGCTTCCTGGGTTGTGGTCTCAGGGGAGACATTAGAAATAATATCATTCACAACTAGAATCCAGTGAGCTGCCTAATTCATCTCCATGTTGACATCTTGTTCAATCATTAGTGTATGTTTTTCTCATTCTAAGAAGAACATGAATCGCTTTTGTAAAGTGCAGTTGAGGAGTGGAAGAGAAGCCGTTATTTTCATTTTAACTCTGTGAGGGCAGCTAATATTTAAAACAAAAATCACTTGATTTGCAACAAGACAGACCATGTTTAAATACCTAGAACTTCCACATACCTAATAAAATTAGCAGTGGATTGAGGGATAATAGAAATGATTGTCATTAGACGTCAAGTTCCGCACCTGGATTGGGTGCGTCTTCCTCTCGAAATTTTTCTGAATAAGATGCTCCTCTTGAGATACCTTCTGTGGAAGGAAAAGCTCAGCTACAGTGATTCTGGTGGCAGTTTAAAAACCAAGGATAACATAAAGAAGGAAAAGTTGAAAGGGCCCAAACCTATAGCTGAAAATTTCAAACTTTTCAAAATATTCTTCTAGCACTTTCCAAGTGTTGAGAATTTGATTTGTGTGGTAAGAGACCCTCTTCAAATTGAAATTAAAGACTGGGTAATATTCTTGCTTTGAGACAATATCCACACTTAATAAACCTGAAGCCCCTGCCATTTCTTTTAAGGAGTCAATATTACATGATTGATGGGTCCAAAGTGTTTCCCATGATTTGGTATGCATCCATACTGAAATCTACACAAAATCAACATGGAATTGTTTTACTATGCACTGTGCTGAACACAGTGAACTAAATTTGTACAGTTGTTACTGCTTAAAATTTGTACAGTTAAATTTGTACAATTCTTTGCTTACATCCTACTGGATGTAATTACATTACATTATGCTGAAAAAAAGGATAAATTGTGTTGTTCAGTTGTTGTGGGTTTTTAACATTTTCAGGGGGAAAATATGAAAAAAAAAATTAAAAACTCTGTTGGAGGGACTTCTCTGGTGTTCCAGTGGCTAACGCGGTGCTCCCAAAGCAGGGGGCCCAGGTTTGACCCCTGGTCAGGGAACTAGATCCCACATGCCCCAGTGACCATCAAAGATCCCGCATGCTGCAACTAAGACCCAGCACAGCACAGCCAAATAAAGAAATATTATTTAAAAAAGAACTTTATTGGAGTATAGTTGACTTGCAGTGTTGTGTTAGAGGGTTTTTTCTTTTAATTCTAGGAAAAACATGAGTTGCTTGTATAAAATGAGATTGAAAGCGGAAGAAGAATCACTGCATCCATTCAAATTATTTGAGGGAAGTTCTTATGTAAGAAAGGGAAGTTCATGTAAGATAGTGGAGGACAGGGAGGCCTGGTGTGCTGCAGTTCATGATGTCGCAAAGAGGTGGACCTAACTGAGCCGATGAACGATAGCACCAGTGTAAGAAAAATAAAAAAAGAGGAACTTCGGTGATTCGGAAACTGCTGGAGTCTAGAGTAGGGGCTGAGCAGTGACTGGGCTTGGTGGGATGAGGATGGCTGATAGTCTGCAAAGACCAAGTGAATGCATCTGATTGGGGTGGCTCCAGGGGGTGGTCATATGCACTGAGGACTCACCTGTGGCCAGGCACCGCCCTAAGCCCTTATTGCCTCCTGTAATTCCCCTAACAACCCACTGAAGTGGGTGCAGTTTTGCATCGCACTGCTTTACGTCGTGGGAAGAAGGAGCACCCGGCCTAGGTTTGTGGCCGCGCTATCACGGGCGTCCCTGCCTTCTGAGCCTGTGAGCTCCAAGCCTGTGCAGTGTCGGCCACGGCCTTGGACTTGGTTCTTCATACACCTGCCTTGATCACTTAGGAAGGTGACCTTTCAGCAAAAAAGCCAGAAAGTACAGGCCAGGAGTAGACTGTGGCATGAAAGAGAAGCCCGTATGGAGAGTGTTCACCAGGATGACAACACGTCACTGGGGTTGTCACTGATTCTGAATCTTCAGGGAGTTCCAACAGGATGCCAGCCGCTTGGCTGCAGAGTTCCCTTCCGTCCCATCCCGTGGGTTTGCAAGCTAATTTCCATCATGTGTATGAAATACAGCAGTGATTGGCTGGGAAGGGCCCCAGTGAGGGAAAAGCAAGAGATTACAAAGGGTATGGGAGTTAAGGAGGTACTTGCTCCCTGCGTTTGTGCCCAACCTCAAGAGTGATCACCCAGCATTGGGGACCCTCCATGTCTGAGGCCTCATCCTAGTCCTCACCCCATGGCTAGGAAAAGGGGTGACCCTTAAATTTTCATGGCCGACAGTGGATAATATGAGCTGAATTTTGTTTCATTTTATTTTGGTTAAATAGAGGAAAAATGCTCCTATATGAAAAAGTATCTTTGATACCTGAAATATCAAACTAAAGAATTACCTATTTTATGCACATTGATTTGTCACTAAATATTCAAAATATGAATATGAGTACTTTGTTACATTTATTTATTTAGCTGTGCCTGTTCTCTGACCAAGGATTGAACCTGGGCCCTCTGCCTTGGGAGTGCAGAGTGTCAGCCACCTGGGCACTAGAGAAATCCCAAGTTTGTCATGTTTAAGTAAAGTAAATATAAAGCAAAAGAAGGGAATTCCCTGGCAGTCCAGTGATTAGGACTTGCTCGATGCTTTTGCTGCCGTGGCCCAGGTTCGCATTTCAGGGAAACTAAGATCTTGCAAGCTGCATCACATGGCCAAAAAAATTAAAAAAGAGAGAGAGAATAAAGCAAAAGTAAATATTAACTGCTAAAAAGGCCCTCACCCCGTTTACCTTCTTCACCCTCTCCTGTGCCTGGTACAACTCAATAGCACAGATGCCTCAGTTCTTTTTCTGGGTCTTGAGGAAAATTGCTCCTGGCTTGGGGTCTGTCTTGGCAGGCTAAGGGATGAAGCAGGCAAGGACCCAGACACAGCAGAAGCCCTGATTCAAAATCCAGCAGGAAATAAACTAATGGGAAAGTGTATTTCCGGAGACTCAAGATAAAGGGGCCTTTAAAGTCTCTTAAGTATAGGTTTTCCAGTAACATATAACACATGGTCTTTTCTTAGGAATGATGATAGAACTGTTTTTCTTTCCTTTTTGTTTGGTTATAATGAAGTTTCTGGGCAGTGCATCAAAACACAGACCTGCAATCTATTTTAGGAATTCCTTTATGCATGGGCGTTTGTTTTACCTTTCTGGTGTGCCAGCCCAAGTATGTAACAGTGAGATGGAGCTGTCTCTGCCTGGAGGTACCTTGGGCTATTTATATATAAATGGACAGAAGGAAACTGGGTTTGAGCTCAATGATGTGGCCTCGTTTTCTTCCAGAAGCAGACAAGAGGACCCTGTGGTAGTAATACAAACTAAATAAGTGTTTTTGAAGTAATTCGTTCTAATAAACCCATAAGCCATGTTCACATTTGGGGTTGAAAGCATGCTTTCTCCTCATAAATCCTTCTGAGGGTTTTCCAGGAATTTACCCAAGAAGCAAGCCAGTGTATCAGGTGATGTGAATTTCCTTTATGTAAATAAGAGGCAATATGTTCAGTGAACTGGATGAAGCTTTGGACTTGGACACACAGCTTCAAAACCCAGTTATGTCTCTGACCAGCTGTGTGTCCTTAGGCAAGGTAAACAAATATAAAGAATTTCATTTTGACCTTTGTTAGTTTCTCTCTGGTCTTCTCTGCTGTGAGGCGATAGATTCAATGGAAAAACAGAGCAATGTAGAATTTACCCTGTCTGGCATTTGAGGTACCTGTGTTAGGTTGATTTTGGTATTATTCTTCTAGCCAGAAAATGTGAAAGTGTACTTTCCTTTTTTCTCACTGACCCCTCTCCTGAAGTCCCACTGCCCACTCCCCCTTCTTTTCCTGACCCCTAAAAATTGGGTTACTCCTGAGCTCTGTTTCAGCATCTCTTCACTGTGTTTGGTTGGTCTCCTGGCTTTAAATATGCAGGTGACTTCTAAATGCTTATCTGTGGTCCTCAGTGAGTCCCCTGAACTCACATACCCAACTATCCCCCTTTGCAGTGGTGTTCAATAAGCATGTAAAACTGAGCATGGGCCAAGGAGACTTCTCACCTCCTCCCCTCTCCTTTCCCCGCTCAGTCTTCCCCGTGGGAGGAGCCAGCGCCATGCCGGCTTGTCATCCAGGTGTGTGCTTGTCTGTCAGCTCTTCAGAGAGCCCAAGCCCATCCTTTCTAGAATTCTCCCCACTTCTTGATCATTCCCCCATCCTCGCTCCTAGAGAACAGGGATCTTACCCACTGTTTGTTTACTGCTATGATCTCAGTACCGCAGAGCATGCTAGACGCAGAACGAGAGCTTGCATAAATATTTATTGAATGAAAGAAACACTGAATAAATGAATGAGTGAAAAAAGGAAGAAAGCAACTTAACAAAGAATTTACTAATGATTGGAGAGTAGAATGAAAAGAATTGGCTCAATTCTAGAGATGTTGTTCCTTAAGTTGATTTTTTTTTTTTTTTAGTCTAATTCATGCATTCCTTATGAATTTTCTTCAGTGAATTTGGGCTTCAGGGAGAACTAGTGTTGTTAAGGGTCTTGAGGAAAAATATTTACGCTTAAGCAGTTTGGGGGTCTAATAGTAGCAGTTATTGATGAAAAAAAAGATCCTGAGGTCAGGGACTTTGAAAGCAAAATTCAATGATTATTAAATGCTTTAATTCTCAAAGTACTGTCGAGTTGCTTCCCAGTCATCAGAATCTTTGTGGAAGTCCCCATCTTTTTTACCCTGTTGACAGTGAGCATGATGGGTGGAAACAGGCTGCCATGTTCAGATCTGCAGTGTCTGGCTGGAAGGATGTCTTACAAGGAGTCTCTTTGGAACTGACTTCTGAGCGTTCATTTCTTCTACCAGGAGATCAGTAAACGACCCTTTCCACCTGCTGCCATCCGAATCTGGA
This sequence comes from Oreotragus oreotragus, assembly GCA_006410675.1. Taxonomy (NCBI): domain Eukaryota; kingdom Metazoa; phylum Chordata; class Mammalia; order Artiodactyla; family Bovidae; genus Oreotragus; species Oreotragus oreotragus. The sequence continues at coordinate 21,647 of SJYX01000476.1, forward strand.
ATTTGGTGGCTTCATTGAATTTTGTTTCTGCTGGATGAATTTTCCTGTCAGTTTTGAGGAGAAAGGAGATGGCATTGTTTTTACATCTCTGCTGCTCTGCCAGCTTCTGTTTGAAGGGATGATTCTCTGCATCCAAATTAAACTTCACATGATGGTATTTTGCCCCTTTGCAAATTGATGAGTTGGGAAGCCTCGTGCTTATGAAAGCACTGGCTTGCTATCTTTGGCCAGTATCTAGATTGTGAACTGGTGAAATTTGAAAACGAAATCCCCGCTGGCCACAATAAGCAAGTTGAATATAGAAACTACAGTGCCATCTGCTGGCATTCTGAGGGAAATGCAAGTGATGCTTAAGAGAGGCTCTCACTTAATAAATAGATAAAAAATGCAAATCCAAGGATAAATATTTGAAAAGCATGGTAATTTGAAGAAAGTATGTAAAAATAATGAAGTTCTAAGTCAGCATTTTAGAGAGGGAAATATTGACTTATTTTGTGATAACTATGTAATAGTGAGAACATAACTTTTCTGTAATGTGAATTTTGGAAAAATGGGTTGAAAAATTAGAAATCAACGTTTGAATTTTTGAGACAACTTTATATGCACTGTATCCAGGTAGGGAGACTTGAGTATATTTTGGAAAGACAACCAAGCTAACAGTGCCTCAGTACAGCTTCTTGCTGGCCTCTAACCAGTCAGGGAGCCTTGTGCCTCTGGAGACTAGGGTTTCCTGCAAAACTGGGGTTAAATTAAACAGTGGGTAAAATTCCTTACAACTTAATAAAGCTTATTATTCTAAATCAGCAAGGGATTGGAAAAAACTACTGTTTCTTTAGACCATTTTCCCGTGAAAACATTTCTTTCAGAAAAAGTGAAAAACATATACATATTTTTAGTTTATTACATAGTTAACTAGTTTATCAAGAGCTAGGGATAGTTGAAATATTTGGTACTAAGCCGTTAGGTCAAGACTTTCCTAGTCCTAAGAGCGAGTCTGAAACTCAGTGTGCCACACTTCCTTTGCCGTCAGAGGTCATCTACAGAAAGCCTGCTGATGGTGCTGGTTGGCCATGGCCGGTTGCCGTAAGGTTGACTGAGCTACAAATGCAACAGAATAAAATTTAAAAAAAAAAAAAAAACAAAGTTTAAAAATTCAAACCTTCAGCATCAGTATTATTTTCCTGCCTTAATCGCCACTCACCTAGCCAGGGCTTCACTCCGCTGTCTGCTGTCATGTGCCTTGCTTCTCCTTTTGCGACCCTGTGCACTCTGCTCGCATGTGTGATTGCTGCTTCTCCCCCACTTCCTCCTCCTTCCTGTCCCTCTCACTTCCACCACCACGTGCTCTCTCCCCTCCTTCCCCCTCGTCCTTCAGCTGTGGCTTCTCCTTTGCGTGTGTTTATTCACGTTTGTCACCCTCCCTCCATTGTGAGCCCCGCTTCTTCATGATCGTCCATGTACCTTACTCACAGTAGCATCAACACTGAGTCATTTTACCGAATGAATGAAACTTTGAGACGGTTGTTTCATGGAAGCCTTTCACGTAAATGTTTGTTTAGGTATTTCCATTGATTGTGTGGATCAAAAGGAAGAGAGTGTATTTTGGAAGCTAAAGCTGGCAAGATGTGTCAAAAGGTAGATTTTCCTTAAGTCTTTTTGTGTTGGCGCCATGGTACTATGGGTGAGAAACTCGGCTACAAATCTAGCTCTTCAATAGTCGAGTCCTTTCCCCTGTTTTCTGTTCTTTGTTCTTAACTCTGGCCCCTCATGGACAGTAGGAGTCAGTCTGGTTTTTGTGCTAGTCAGAAACACTTTTCTCGCAGACTTGAGCTCTGAAGGTGCTTCCATTCTCAAATGTCGGTCAGCAGTCAGCCAGCATCGATGCAGTTATTCCAGAGAGAGATGACTTATCACGGGTAGCTCTGCATGAGAGGAAGTCCCCAGCCCCTGTCTGGTCAACTTAAGTTCTATAGGTTCTTTTCTGGTTACTGTATTGGGCAAAAAGTTCACTCAGGTTCTTCTGTAAGATATTATGGAATAACTCAAGTGAACTTTGGGGCCAACACAGTACTTCTCTTCCTGATGGTTTCCTTGCAACTCTGCCCTTCTCACACTAAAGGGTATTTCACCGGATGCTGCCTCCGCGCTCCACCCTGGGTGGATACAGGTGCAGTGGAGATTCAGGCGTACATCCTCTGAGCTCCCCTGCTTGTGTTCTGATGCAGGTTCCTTCTTCCTGGCTTTCCTGCTCAGCAAACTCAGGGACGCTGTGCTTACCTCTCACTCTGGCCCCACCTGGTGGAAGACGCTGCTCCACCTCGGCTCTTCCCCTTTTGCAAAAAACAATGTGAACCTTCTCCTGCCTTCTTCCTTTAAGTTGGCACCTGTCTATGTATTTTCTGGAGAAAGGTTTAATCACCTGGTCTGGGGCCGAGTTCACATTTCAGGTTCACGCACTGGCAGCCTGGGGAGGTGAGGGTATGGGCCAAATCGGATGCCCAGACATGTATTAAAGAACTTGGACACATTTTTTAAAACGTTGAGTTATTTGCCTTCACTTTGCACTTGGGAAGATCTAGGGAGACAGGTAGCACACTTGCCAGATGGCAGCAAGCGACAGAGGAGCTCCATCCTGGCTGCTCCCTGCCTGGGGCTTCCAGTCTCCTGCGGCTTGTTGTCCCTGAACCTCTGCACCCTCCTGACTTCTCCAGGTGACCACCTTACTCATATACTGGGACTACCTTCTCATTACTACCCATCTGCTGGGTCTGTGTTCTCGCTGGTCTTCTCTTTCCCATTTATATGAAAGACTATTTTTTTTTAAGTATGTATTTATCTGTTTGACTCGTGAGGTCTTGGTTGTGGCAGGCGGGGATCTTTGCTGTGGCTCGGTTGTTGTGGTGCTCAGGTGTGGGCCTAATTGCTCCGTCGCCTGTGGGATCTTAGTTCCTTGACCAGGGATTGAACCTGCGTCCCCTCCCTTGCAATTGGATTCGTAACCACTGGACCACCAAGGAAGTCCCTGAAGGACCTCTTAATGGAAATAACTTAGCAAGTAGATAATGATTCACAGAAATGACAGATACTTCAATGATCACCCAGTCAAGTCCATTCCCTTCATTTAATATAGGTCGTACCCTGGTGTGAATCTTTAATTAATGTTGACAAGTGGCACATTAGCATGTTTCTAGAAAGGCAGCAGATGGCTGGGAAAGGCTGTTGGTTAATATTCTGTAGTAATTTCCCTGGCTCCACTAAGCTGATTGATGCTGGGTCTCACTAGGTTAGGAGGGTCTTCAGGTCTCACATGAAGGTAAGGTTCCTTGATAATCACACTTGTTTTTCCTTTGTAGGAATCCTCTCCATAAGTCAAACTCGGAAGACAGCTCTGTAGGTCAGTACCACCTTTCTTGGTTTAACCATTGCTAATGAATTATTTCCTTTTGATGCTTTATAGACCATATAAATATGTGAACACACAAAACCTACAAAGAACCCTTCCATCCAGAAATAAACGTTGTTAAGATTTTGACAGCTTTCCCCTTATTTTCTGTGTCTGTGTGGGTTTTAAAAAGCATAATTTGGATCATATTCTACAACTGAATGTATCCTGAGCATGTCCCTACATGACTGAGGACTTTTTACAGTAAAATTCTAAAGCCTGCTTAGTAATCTGTCATGTTGAATGTGCCATAATTCAGACAGCCAGTCTCTTCCTTGCTGGGCATGTCAGTTGTTTGCAACTTTTCCTCGATCTCAGGAAAGTGCTGCTGCCCCTGAAAATCCTTGAGCCTCCCCAAAATCATGTCTTGAGGCGGCGTGCTCAGTTGTTCAGCTGTGTCTCTTCACCACCCCATGGTCTGTAGCCCACCAGACTCCTCTGTCCATGGGATTTCCCAGGCAAGAACACTGGAGTGGATTGCCATTTCCTTCTCCAGTCTTTAGGGTAAATCCTTCAATTCGGAACTTTTGAATGAAAGATTATGCACAATTTAGGTGTTCTACAGTTTATTTCCTTGGTTATAAAACCAACTTTTCTGATTTTGTCACATTTTATTCTGTTTCGGTCCAAGAAGGTCTGGCAAAGTAGTCATAATTAGGAGCGTAAGTGCTGAAGTCAGGCCTTGATTTGGATTTGAATCATGACTCTACCAGCTGCCTAGTTAAGACCTTGGGCAAGTTGCTTGTCTCTCTAAGCCTCGGTTTTCTCATCCACCAAATGGACTCAGCTGTATCTGACTCTTTACGACTTCATGGACTATACAGTCCGTGGAATTCTCCAGACCAGAATACTGGAGTAGGTAGCTGTTCCCTTCTCTGGGAACCCAAGTCTTCCGCACTGCAGGCGAATTCTTTACCAGCTGAGCCACCAGGGAAGCATAGCTTACAAGAAAAAAATCCTATTCCGAGATTGCCTGAGAGAGAGGTATTACTAATCCCGTTTCTGCTGCCACCTTTCATGGCTGATACTTGCTGTCGTGTTTAGCCCAAAGGCAGTGGGCACCTTCCAGATGCTGAGAACAGAGGCAGCCTCAGGCCAGCGGGCTCTGGTTTCCCTCCAGTGGTCCTGGGGGTTGTCAGAACGTAGTGAGGGCATCCTGCTTTGACAAATGATTCCCTTAGCATGGGAGCCTCAGGCGTGGGGTTTCCACGGGTCTGCTTCATGCTACACTGCCTGGTACCACCAGTCTAGACCGTGGAAGCCAATAGCACATCACTCCACGGTGCCCTGTTTCCAGTGGCCGTGGAGCAACCGGACCCCACACGGGTGACGAAGCCTCAGCTTCGGGTGTGCCCCATCCCTGAGGGCTGATAGGGCTGCCGCTGCTTCATCTGATTTTTAAAGAGTAAAGGGCCACCCTGTTCTTCCCTTTTCCTCACTTGACCCCTCTCCTCTTGCTTTTTGAAAGGTATTATGTGTTCCTGAGGATCACAGGCCGACCAGATAGGAAAAATGTCTAGCTATGACAGTGAATTTGTGCTTCACATAAAAGTCACGCAGAACCATCTGGGAACGATGGAGGTGTGTGTGTGTGGGGGGGTGCGTGTCGAGTTGAGAGATGTCACAGCAGGGTGGCAGTTTGCTTTTCTCATCACGGTGCCCTGGGTGAGCTGTAGGTAGGTCACCAGGTAACCTGAGTATCAGAGAGGTGGGACTCACACCCCGCCTATGTCGCAGCTAGACCCACACCAATTCCACACCATAGAGGAAAAGGGTGGATCAGCCCCACAGACCTGTGAAACCAGCCCGACTCACCAGCATGCCCAGCACACACCAACCATTCTGTTCTCTTCACAAAGCTGGGATAACAAAAAAATAAAAAAAAACAAGGGTAGATCAACAACAGAAATAACAACAAAACGAAGTTAAGTTTTTAAAGCATCCTATTTGTGGTTCAGTTGAAATCATGTGGCTGAGACCAAAGGGGGGAAACTATACCACAAGACAAGGCAGAATTAGACGCAGTAGTTAAACAGACATCAAAGTGAGTATAAGCATGCATGTTTTGCCTGCCTTTTTTTTTTTTTTTTGATGTTTCTTTGTTTCTCATCTTAACTCCATTGTACCATTTCCTGCTCTTAGGAAATTTGCATTTCTTTTAAACAACTTTATAGGCATTTCTAAGTCTTTTCACAAAACTGAAAGAGAAAAACTGTCTTTTTTGTGAAATCAAAGTATTCTGACAAGCTTTGAATTGTAAGGAAGAGGTTACTTTGGTTATTAATGAATTTATTGCTTATGCCTTTTTTTTTTCTTTTTTTAAAGGAAAAGGAGATTGGAAGAAGAAAAATAAGTATTTCTGGCAGAACTTCCGAAAGAATCAGAAAGGAATAATGAGACAGACTTCAAAAGGTACTGTAACACAGCTGGCGGACAGTAGGTCCTTTCAGCTCTGAAATGTTAAGACGTTTGGGCTGCTAATCAAAACGGATGCTGTAAGTTAGAATAAGTCATTGCGTGTGCCCATAAACTGTTCAGCTTTTCTGACATTCCTATCATTACTTTAAGATTTCATCCCAGTGGGTTTTCTTTCTTTTCTTTCTTTTTTTTTTCAATCAAAGAAAACAAAATGGAAAGAGTTCACAGCCCTTTCTTCTCATAGATCTGACAGCAGAGACCAAATCTTTCCTTTTCTCAGTCACATCAACCTCAGGGAGATCTTTCCTGGCCAAGATCGGCCCTAAAAGGGTCGAGAAAGACTTAGCGTTTGTTAGTTTTGGACCCTCCCCCCCG
>SJYX01000476.1:28593-68359 GCA_006410675.1 Oreotragus oreotragus
ACACGGAAACGAGAACACGGGCAGCCTGTATCCCAGGGGGCACACCTGGGTTCCTTGGCAGTCGTCAGTGGGCTTATTTAAGTTGTCTTGCTCTAAGGGAGTTATTCTTAAACATTCCCAGTTTCTCCTTTTTGGGACACACCCAGCGTCACTTGAGATTCAAAGTAAACCCCGGATTCTAACAAAGTCTTATTTAGAAAGAAAGAAAAGGAGAGAGACGGAGGGAGGAAGCCAACAGTTCATTGGCTCACGTGGATTTCTTTTTAAACGCAAGCAACTCCCTCCACCACTGGAGGCGTTGCAGATAGTGAAATGAATCACTGCCAAGGCTCTCCCTCCCCTCACCTGGCACACACCATCACTCTTCTCACACAAGGGACCGAGTGGCGAAGGGAACTTGAGCGGTGTTTCTGGACTGATTGATTACAAAATGGAAATGAGATAAGGAAACACAGGGGAACATAAATTCCGAGGTAGGTCCTGACAGCGATGCATTCCCACAAGTCTGCAGCCAGACTCATTTAGTCCGTAGCCCAGCATCCTGACGACACTGATGGTGGTGATGTGTGTGTGGGAAAGACGTGGTGGAGGAGAAAGGTGAGGGGTAAGAACGCCAGCCACACGTGACAGCATGTCTGCACCTGACATAACCTCCCCACGTGCTGCTCAGAGGCACCTACGCCAACGTGACTCTTGTACTGAGAGCAGATGGCTATGTTCGCTTTCCAGGAAGACTCTGCCAAAGGGTGCTAATCGAGGAGTTCTCTTTCCCTCTGCAGTTCTGGCTGCCTTCAGTTCCAAACTGGAAGTTGAGTTCCCCTCACAGGGTGGAAACGTATTTATGACAGTGGCACTTGCAGATACCCGCATAGATAGTACTTCCTTCTAATGAAATGAAACTCTTTCACACCTGTGATTATATTTACTTGTGCATGTCCCCTGAAGAATGCCAGTCAAACTGTTTTGTAAAAATCTAGGCTTTTACCCACTCCTATATTCTTGCCTGGAGAATCCCATGGAAAGAGGAGTTTGGCGGACTACTGTCCACAGGGATGCAAGGAACTGGACACGACTGAGTGATTAACACACTTCGCAGGCTTTTACCAGGCTGTGAGCTTTGTTCTGCGGCAGACATGTGACCTTCAAATTATCTGTCTTGAGAGAGAATTCTCTTCCCATCTTCCGTACAAACATTTTCTTCTTGTTAATGTTTGAAATGGAAGGACACGGAGCACCCTTGGCTGAAGGAACCCTGAAGTGCTTGTCCCCTCTAACTGGATCTTTAAATTGGGTCTCTGCCTGAGCGGTCACTCCAGACTCCTTGTTAGTCTTCTAAAACTCCTCCACTATACCCTCTGTCACAAAAACTCTGGTCATTCTGAAGGATTTGTTTCCATGGTAACGTCCATATGTTCTTGGAGCTTGTTTTCCAATGAGATGGGTTCACTGGCTTCCCCAGATGCAGCCCATTCCTGCTCCTGTGGCTCCATCAAGAACAGGGTCCTGAATCACATCCTTTAGTCCTAGATGACATACAGTCAAGACTGGCATCCTGTTTTATCTTTCTATTATCTTTCTCATTCTTACTGTTTTTCTTCTTCGATCTCTAGGAGAAGATGTGGGTTACGTCGCAAGCGAGATAACAATGAGTGATGAGGAACGGATTCAGTTGATGATGATGGTCAAGGAAAAGATGATCACCATCGAAGAGGCACTTGCCCGGGTAAGAGTGTGGATGTTTGGTTTACGTTTGTGAGCACCTGACTGCCTTACATTGAAAAATGTTGAGGGATGGCTATAGACTAAATGTTTTTGTCCTCCCCTCCAATCCCCACAAATATATATATTAAATCCTAATTTGGAGATGAGACCTTTGGAAGGTGATTAGCTCTTCAGAGTGGAGCTCTTATGAATGGGATTAGTGAGTTTATAAAAGAGGCCACAGGGAGTTCCTTTACCCCCTTCCCCTGTGTGAGGACACATGCTGTCTGTGAACCAGGAAGTCAGGCATCATCAGACACTAAATCTGCCACCTCCTTGATCTTGAACTTCCCAGCCTCCAGAACTATGAGAAATTTCTGTTGTTTATAAGCCACCCAGTCTATGGTGATTGGTTATGGCAGCTCAAAGAGACTAGGACAGGGGCATCGAAGGGTAAATGGATAGACTGATAATGATAGATTACTCAATAAACACCAAGGAAAAGTTAAATGCAACCATTATAAATGCTAGTTCTAAAAGAAGCCTTCAACAAATGAAGCTTTGAATAAAAAGACAAGCTTTATCTCTAAACCTTAAACTTTTGCTTGCTTTCATTTCTAAGTAGATATAAACTATAGTTTATTGTGTTTGTTTGTTTGTTTTTATTTTTGCTCTGAGTTAAATTAGGCATTAAAAGAAGCCTTTAGGACCCTGGAGTAGCATTGATGATATCAAGATAGCAGTTCCTAAGAGATTTCCCACTTTGTTGCCCAACTAACTGACTGATTAATTCTTGACTTTGAATACTTGGTTCACACGGTAGACAAGTCATAAATTAGGCAGATTTAGAATTTCAAGTCACTAAGGAATCATTGAATGAGGTGTATGACTTTACCATTAAACAGAATCTTGAAGGTATGAAACCTTGAAATAGTGACAAACATATTGAGAGGTGGTTTAGTCACTTAAGTCATGTATGACTCTTGCGACCCCATGGACTGTAACCTGCCAGGCTCCTCTGTTCATGGGATTCTCCAGGCAAGAATACTGGAGTGAGTTGCCATTTCCCTCTCCAGAAAATCTTCATCACCCAGGGATCAAACCTGGGTTGCGTGCATTGGCAGGTGGATCTTTTACTGCTGAGCCATCAGGAAAACCCAACTAGATTTATAGAATACCCGTCTGTACACATCAGTAATTTTAAGAAACCTTTAATATGTTGCTGAGACAATGCTGGGGGGAAAAAATGCTTGAAGACAGTGGGAGGTGGGACCTGTCGTAGGAGACCTGAGGTCTAAGGTCACCACCAGATGCCCACCTGCCGACTTCTCTCGCTCTTTTGAAGAGGAGCAGGGGTGATCTCAACCGCCAGCATCCCTGGTGGGCTGAAGCTGTGCTGGGGCAATGATGAAGAAGGGGACAAGTGACAACATTCTGTCCATGCTGCTGATCACCTTTGCCTGCCCTTCACCCTCAGTCTGGTCTCCCACTGCCCTACCCTGCTTTTAGCCACCCTACCTAGCTGGGGCAATACGCCCACCATACATCTTCTCTCCCGTACCATTCCTTGAGTGTGTCATAGCACCTGGAAAAAGTCCAGTTGAATTCCTGGAAAATGCATGTGAGAAACACAGAATATATATATTAATTTTACCATGGTGGGCAAGATGTGTACTTACTGTCTGGGGACTGATGCTGTTACATGGCTTGTGTAATCATAAAATGGAAGCTCTGAATGCAGAAGCTGTCTGCATTCATCCTGACAGCATCTGTGTTTGGCAAGAGAGTTGCATAGGATGCATTGAACTCAGTTCTCTTGGAGCAGAAGAAAATATTAAAAGCATCAACTTAGTTAACACAGTCAGAAGTTAACACGGTCAACTTGAGGGGGCACATTTCTATAATTGAAAAGGAAACAAGAGAATACTTTCAAAGTTGGGGAGGAAAAAAAAATTAGATGCTCTTTCTGAGCTGATACCTTTATCAGCTAGCCATTGTTTGCATGGAGTCAAACCAGGAGTCAACTCCATGAGAAGGTGGCGCAGCTGTGTGGACGTGGATGGAGGTTTTAGCCCTGGAGCCTGGCTGTTGCCAGGCTGGCTGCCTTTGCCTATAGAACAGAGCACATCAAGACATCAAGAATGTTTTCTATAAGGCAATCCAGAAACAGATTAAAGAAAAAATTGATAACTTTCTCCAAACTTTATTAGATTTTGCACACAAAGGTGGGTGTCCTTTGACAGTTGATGAAATAGCAGGGAGCCTCGTTGGCTGGCTCTTGGCAAGGCAAGATACGTTCTTGGCTGCTAGCGTCTGGATGGGCTTCCTTTTAGCCAGAGACAAAACAAGGAAAACCAAGGATCTGCCTCCTTTAGCTTATGATCAGCTCAAGGATCTAAGTTTATTTGATCACTGTATAAAAGAAACATCAAGAGTTAGACCTCTGGAATTCCCTGGTGGTCCAGTGGCTAAGACTCTGTGCTCCTGATGCAGGGGTGCTGGGTTCGATCCCTGATCAGGGAACTGGTTCCCACGTGCCACAACTGGGACTCTATGCCGTCAAATAAATAAAAATAAATATTTTAAAAAAAGGAGTTAGACCTCCTATAATGACCATGGTAAGAATGGTCTTTCCTGACGTCATACATGTGTCTCTTCCACTGTCAGTCAGAGACTAAAAGACCCATAGGTATTTAATGCTTTTCTGTTACTAAAGAATTATTATAATCTGTTTCAGAGAGTTGTCTAATTCTGTTTCATAAGACATTCTGCAAGAGGTTAAAATATTTGCACTTAAAAATTTTTATGTGTTTTCACTTTCAGCGTAGCTAAGGAGGAACTTGGAAAATAATGTTAATAATTGGCTCCTCCAATTCATTTTTTTGTATTTGAATTTTCTAAAGTTATGCCCCTTAAAAGTTTACATAAACTAGCTAGTAAATATCTGTGGTATTCAGGGCACTGACTTGCACAGCCCTTGGGGCACATGGAACATAGTTCCGAGTTCCTTAAACACTAGTGTACTTTGATATATATTTCAAAGATTCAGATTATTTTTATCATAAGTCTGCATGGTGCTGTTTAGACACAATTAAATGCACAGTATAATTAATGTACTGTGATCATTTTACCACTCTTTAGATAATGTTGCACAGCCTAGTGCTCTCCTTTTCCAGTTTGAGGAATTCAATTCTGAGACTGTGTGTGCGAGATGGTGATGTGGCCTCTGTGAGAAATTTCTAGGGTTGGTCTTGACTTACTAAGAAAGTGTAATTTTTCTTTAATTTGTTAGGAGGAATCTAATAACTTGTGTCCCGATTTGTTGCTCCATGTAGTTTGTTGTTGTTGTGCAATGTATTTTTGTAATGTTAATGAATTTAAGTAAGTAATTGGAAGGTTAGGGGCAAAAACAGACCCCTAGGTAGAATATCTAGACGTTAGTTGTGACAGGACAGCCCAGCAGCAGGAGAGAAGGTTTTCTCTCATCTGGGCTGGGTGTATCACCCAGTGTTCCTGTATCAGGGCAACTTTTAAAGTGAAGGTGAAAGTGTTAGTCACTCAGTCGTGTCCGACTCTTTGTGACCCCATGGACAGTAGTCTGCCAGGCTCCTCTGTCCATGGGATTCTCCAGGTAAGATTACTGGAGTGGGTTGTCATGCCCTCCTCCAGGGGATCTTCCCCACCCAGGGGTTGAACTCGTGTCTCTTAGTCTCCTGCACTGGCAGGAGACTTTACCACTAGCACCATATTGGGGGAAATTTTGCCTATGTTCAAATGAATACAGTTTGGCCCATGGTGCTTTGTTTATATGGATTTGATCTGATTGATGAGTATTTACCCTCTGTGAAGCGTATGGCCATGATTCACCTTCCCAAAAACCCAGTTATCAATACAAAGATAAAAATGAAAAAGGCTGCAAGGAACTAATATGTGAAACACCACTGTAAGTTGCAAAAGCATTTAAAGAGGATGAAGTTTACGAATTAACTCTATGTAAACAGTATGTGATTTAAAAAGATAGCAGCTTAACTTAACGATTTTTATATATTTTTTTAAACTGAATAGTTCCTTCAAACTATTGACCATGGATAGTTCTCCTGAGAAGGGTATATGCCTGAGTCCATATCTATGGTAACTGGGAAATTGGAGAACAGTTTTTTTTTTTTTTTTAAATAAGCAGGGTGACAATATACAGCCTTGACGTACTCCTTTTCCTATTTGGAACCAGTCTGTTGTTCAGGTTCAATCCCTGTGTTGGGAAGATCCCCTGGAGAAGAAAACAGAAACCCACTACAGTATTCTTGCCTGGAAAATAAATCCCATGGACAGGTGGGGGGCTATAGCCCATGGGGTCACAGAAGAGTTAGACATGACTTTGTGACTAAACAACAACAAAGTGGCAATTGAGTTTCTTATAAAATGCTAAATGTGTTATTCATTACCCTCACTGAAATCAAACAATTACTCTATAGGGTGTCTTTATCATCTCCCTTATCTGTGTAAGGAGGCTCAGGGTTAGTGATTTGGCCAAACTGTTATGGTAGCTTTGGGGCCAAGACACAGCTTAGTACAAAGATCAGAACGCTTTAAAATGTTATATGATAGGGAAAGCTTCAAATGCATACATTGTTTAATTAACAAACATTTATAGTTCATATGCTGCTTTGATAAGGATTTTCTTGAAAAAATTTACTAAGGGATATACTAGATCAGGTAAAATGTTAAAATTCTCATCAAATAACTCTTAATAGTGTTACGCTAGACATATGTCACACTATTATCCTCCTGATCATTCAAAACATGAGTTTAAAGTCTGATCTAAAACCATTTCTTTCATAAACAGGGAAAGATCAAATTTGCCTTCTGGCATTTAACCAGGGAATAAAGGTGTATAACCTTCATAATCTCCCTTCTAATCTTAACAAGGAAGACCAGAAACTTCATTTTTTGAATTTCAATTTTCTTGAAAACTTTCATTTGTTAGTGTTTTATTTTACATGTATTGTTTTAAATTTGTTTTCTGATTTTTAATATCAGTTTTAATATAAGGAGTCATACATTTAAAGCTATTTATACATAGCCATATCTGCCAAATACTTATGCCTTTCATGATACATGATAGATATCAAATATATCAAAATAGTGGTATTTTTGGGCAGGTGGGAAGAGTCCAAGGAAGTGACACATGAGAACTTTCTGAGATGCTAAAAATACTTTGCATCTTGACAGGTGAAAATTACATAAATGTATCATATGTAAAAGTCAGTCTCAATAAATTTAAGATCCATGCATTTCATTGTACAGTATTCAAGAATATTTTTAATGAAATGAACAGAAATAATTTGTTTTATGTGTAAGACAATAATTTTCCTCTGTCCCTTTTTGTAAAAGTTTGAAACATTATTTTGAAATTGCCATCATTCTTTAAATGTCATATATTATTTTAACATAAATACTTATTTAAAATATATTGTGTGTTTCAACTTGGTACTTTAAGATAAGATTCTGATTTAATTTCCATGAATATATAAAGTATTTTGAATGAATCATAACTTTAAATAATGTGAGATGTATATAGGATCTTGAAATAACTTGGTCCAAATTTCCTGAAAAATCTTTTAAGTTACTGAGAAAGCAACCACCAAATAGATACTGGATTTCTTTCAAGACTACAGAAAATAACAGTGCTGAGAAGCTAACTTTATTTTAATCATGCTCTTCACACTCTAATACTTCATATATTTATTGTCTTTCTCAGTAGAAATATAGTCTGTTAATGACTAAGTAAAAATACAGATCTTCTATGTTGGGAATTTATGGATATAATTTAATCATCCCTGAGGAGTCTAAATAACTTTTACATAAAATAACTACTAGGTCATCAAACCCTTAAATATTTCTTTGGAATCACCTTATTAATCAGAATCCTTAGCCAGTGGGCCAGGTATGACAACATGGAAACAGAAAACTCAAGGAATATAGTAAGGCAATAAATTCACATTTGTGGTTTACTGACACTGTCACCATACACACAGGTGAATTTCCTGGAAATACTCTCAGAGCAGTAAAATTAGTGGACATATCTGTGTAGCAGGATGTTAGATCCCAGGTTGGTTTATGTAAATAAATAAATTTTATACAAAACTTTTAGGTAAAACCTTAAAGTTAGCTAACTTCCACATGTTCTTTNAGGTGAATTTCCTGGAAATACTCTCAGAGCAGTAAAATTAGTGGACATATCTGTGTAGCAGGATGTTAGATCCCAGGTTGGTTTATGTAAATAAATAAATTTTATACAAAACTTTTAGGTAAAACCTTAAAGTTAGCTAACTTCCACATGTTCTTTTTTATCTAGTGAACTTAAAAATGGCTCATCTAAGTATCTGCCCTCTCTTGAACTATCATCCACATTCTTCTTTCCCCTTCTTTTGCGCTAATCCATTTCCTTAAGAGATACCTATCACGTTCAAGTTCTTTCCATTAAATCCTCTGCAACAATAGAAAGTTTTTTTCTTGTTTTGGATTCATTAACTTTTCAAACATTTAAAAAATTCTATCCACATTAGGTATTATATTTTCCATCATTAGCAGTTTAAACACTAATATAATTTAGAAAAAAATCATGAGCAGTTCTTATCCTATCTGTTGTATTATTCTATATATATGCTGCCTATTTCCCAGAAAATAGATATGATGATCTTTTTGTGAGTTGTATAAAAAGCAATTATTAATAGAAAGATATTTCTTAGGAGTTTGAAAAAACCTTTCATTAATTATTTTTTACTGAATATTTTATTACTTACCTTAATTAAAATGTGACTCTCAGTTGGAAAGAAAGGGATATATATTTTGTGTCTTCCAAATCATAAATAGTCATTTTTTAGCAATAAGTAACTCATTTTAAAAATCTTAAACACTTCTTATTTTATCTACTCCCACTAATCTTTCCACATTTATTAAGGACATTTGACCTGACTCTTTCTCATTCCTATTAAATGTGTTTCATCATCTTGCATATTTTCAGAGTCCATGTGGTCAATGTATTCAACATTTTGTTTCATAATTCTGTGACATAAATAACAATGACATTTCTTCCATTTTAATTGCTTGAAATGCTCACCTCCCAAAACTTACTTTTTCCTTCACTTGCATATTTTGAAGTAACATCAAACTTAAAAAAAAAAAAAAAAGAAAGAAACATCAAGAATAATACAGTACAGCCACTATGGAAAATCATAATTGGAGGTTCCTTAAAAAACTAAAAATAGAGCTACCGTATGATCCAACAATCCCACTCTTGAGCATATAACAGNTTGCATATTTTGAAGTAACATCAAACTTAAAAAAAAAAAAAAAAGAAAGAAACATCAAGAATAATACAGTACAGCCACTATGGAAAATCATAATTGGAGGTTCCTTAAAAAACTAAAAATAGAGCTACCGTATGATCCAACAATCCCACTCTTGAGCATATAACAGGAGAAAACTGTAATTAAAAAAGATACATTAACTCCAGTGTCCAATGCAGCACTATTTATTGTAACCAGGACATGGAAGCAATGTAAATGTCTATCAGCAGAGGAATGGATAAAGAAGGTGTAGTACACATATACAATGGAATATTACTCAGACATAAAAAAACAATGAAATCATGCTATTTACAGCACCTTAGATGGACCTAAAAGAGATTATCATACTAAGTGAAGTAAGTCAGACAGAGAAAGACAAATATCATGGTAACACTTATAAGTGGAATCAAAGCAAACGGTACAAATGAGCTTATAGATAATACAAAAATAGAGTTACAGATGTAGAAATCAAACTTATAGTTACTAGGGAGTAAGAGGGTGGAGGTGTAAATTGGGAGATTGGGATTGACACATATACACTGCTGTATATAAAATTGATAACTATTAAGAACCTACTGTATAGCACAGGAAGCTCTACTTAATATTCTGTAATGGCCTATATGGGAAAAGAATATAATAAAGAGTGGATAATGTGTATGTAAAACTGATTTGCTTTATACACCTGAAACTAATACAATATTGTAAGTCAACTATACTCCAATAATTATTTCTTTAAAAAGAATAGTACAAAGAATCCCCATGTATCATTCATCAAATTCCTCAAATTTTATTTTACTTGAGGAGAGAATTTTTTTATTTACAATGGGATAGCAACTGATAAATACTGAAGAAATAATATTAGATCATCACTTGACAAACTCTATCAATAATTATTTAGTCAAAACCCACTAATATATGCTATGACTTACGGGTAAAATGTGGATACTCTTGGAAAAGACCCTGATGCTGAGAAAGATTGCATGAAGGAGAAGGGGAAAACAGAGGATGAGATGGTTGGATGGCATCACTGACTCAATGGACATGAGTTTGAGCAAGCTNCTCTATCAATAATTATTTAGTCAAAACCCACTAATATATGCTATGACTTACGGGTAAAATGTGGATACTCTTGGAAAAGACCCTGATGCTGAGAAAGATTGCATGAAGGAGAAGGGGAAAACAGAGGATGAGATGGTTGGATGGCATCACTGACTCAATGGACATGAGTTTGAGCAAGCTCCAGGAGACAGTGAAGGATAGGGAAGCTTGACATGCTGTAGTCCATGGGGTCACAAAGAGTCAGATATGACTGAGCAACTGACCAATAATAACCAATTAAAGAACATTATTAGGATAATTGGAAAAACTTGAATGAGTTCTGTAGATTCAGTTCAGTTCAGTCGCTTAGTCGCGTCTGGCTCTATGCGACCTAATGAATTGCAGCACCAAGCCTCCCTGTCCATCACCAACTCCCGGAGTTTGTCCATCGAGTTGGCGATGCCATCCAGCCATCTCATCCTTTGTCGTCCCCTTCTCCTCATGCCCCCAATCCCTCCCAGCATCAGAGTCTTTTCCAATGAGTCAACTCTTCATATGAGGTGGCCAAAGTACTGGAGTTTCAGCTTTGTCTTTCCAAAGAACACCCAGGACCGATCACATTTAGAATGCACTAGTTGGATCTCCTTGCAGTCCAAGGGACTCTCAATAGTCTTCTCCGACACCACACTTTAAAAGCATCAATTTTTCGGTGCTCAGCTTTCTTCACAGTCCAATTTTCACATCGTATATGGCCACTGGAAAAACCATAGCCTTGACTAGATGGACCTTTGTTGGCAAAGTAATGTCTCTGCTTTTGAATATACTATCTAGGTTGGTCATAACTTTTCTTCCAAGGAGTAAGCGTCTTTTAATTTCATGGCTGCAGTCACCATCTGCAGTGATTTTGGAACCTCCAAAAATAAAGTCTGACACTGTCTCCCTATTTCCCATGAAGTAATGGGACCAGATGCCATGATCTTCGTTTTCTGAATCTTGAGCTTTAAGACAACTTTTTCACTCTACACTTTCACTTTCATCAAGAGGCTTTTTGTTCCTCTTCACTTTCTGCCATAAAAGTGGTGTCATCTACATATCTGAGGTTATTGATATTTCTCGCAGCAATCTTAATTCCAGCTTTTGCTTCTTCCAGCACAGCATTTCTCATGATGTACTCTGCATATAAGTCAAGTAAGCAGGATAACAATATACAGCCTTGATGTACTCTTTTTCCTATTTGGAACCAGTCTGTTGTTACATGTCCAGTTCTAACTGTTGCTTCCTGACATGCATATAGGTTTCTCAAGAGGCAGATCAGGTGGTCTTGTATTCCCATCTCTTTCAGAATTTTCCAGTTTATTGTGATCCACACAGTCAAAGGCTTTGGTGCAGTCAATAACGCAGAAATAGATGTTTTTCTGGAACTCTTGCTTTTTTGATGATCCAGCAGATGTTGGCAATTTGATCTCTGGTTCCTCTGCCTTTTCTAAAACCAGCTTGAACATCTGGAAGTTCACGATTCACATATTGCTGAAGCCTGGCTTGAAGAATTTTGAGCATTACTTTACTAGCGTGTGAGATTAGTTAGAAGTAGTTATCCATGTTACTTTTCTTATTTTTCATTTTGGTTTATTTATTTTACTTTTAATTTTAACTTTATTTTTTTCACTGAAGGATAATTGCTTTACAGAATTGTATTGGTTTCTGCCAAATATCATAACATGGAAACTTACATTACCATATGTAAAATAGATTGCCAATGAGAATTTGCTGTATAACTCAGGGAACTCAAACCAGGGCTCTTTAAAAACCTAGAGGGGTGGGATGGGCAGGAGATGAGAAAGAGGTTAAAAAGAGAGGGGATATATGTATACCTATGGCTGTCTCGTGTTGTTTTATTTTTAATTGGAAGATAATTACTGTACAATATCATATTGATTTCTGCCATATATCAACATGAATCAGGTATATAT
This sequence comes from Oreotragus oreotragus, assembly GCA_006410675.1. Taxonomy (NCBI): domain Eukaryota; kingdom Metazoa; phylum Chordata; class Mammalia; order Artiodactyla; family Bovidae; genus Oreotragus; species Oreotragus oreotragus. The sequence goes on from SJYX01000476.1 coordinate 40,652, forward strand.
CTCTGAATTTTAGTATTTTACCAAGTTAAATATAAATTTTAGATGTTGTTTTCTAAACTATTAAACTATTAAAAAATACTTATTTGTAGTTTAGAACATGGGCTTTTAGGAATTTGCAGGCATTAAAAATAGGATTAAAGATAAATACAAATTTTCTATTGTCTTATCTATACAGTAATAACACAAATCAATAACAGAATTAACATATAATATCAAACATAACCAAAGTTTGCTCCTTTTAGAGAGGATCAGATAAAATGAACAAGTAAAATTCTCAAACCAGTCATGAGTCCATTGTAAGATTTATACAATTTAAAAAATAAAACTAATCTTCTGTTGTTGTTATTTTTATGAAGAAATAAAATGTATCAGCAGTTGGGAAGACAGAAACACTGTGAAGAAATCTTGAGGTGTTTATAGAAGACAAATTTTATAACTTTTTATGAAAATAAAACCAGAATGAATATTCAAAAGACATTGTTGTTGTTCAGTTGCTCAGTCATGTCCAACTCTTTGTGACCACATGGACTGTAGCACACCTCACTTCCCTGTCTTTCACTGTCTTCCAGAGCTTGTTTGAACTCATGCCCATTGAGTCAGTGATACCATCCAACCATCTCATCCTCAGTTGTCCCCTTCTCCTTCTGCCTTCTGTCTTTCCCAACACCAGGTTCTTTTCCAATGAGTCAGCTCTTTGCATCAGGTGGCCTAAGTTTTGGAGCTTCAGCTTCTGCATCAGTCCTTCCAGTAAAAATTCAGGGTTGATTTCCTTTAGGAATGACTGGTTTGATCTCCTTATCAAAATACATTAGAGTTTATAAAACAAACAAACAAAACCTCAGGAATTCAATTAGAGCTTGTAAAAAGGCTCAAGAATTGCTTGGAAATACATTTTTATTTGTCCTCTACTGTGTTTATTAATCTAAGAATTAAGGTGTCATAGTTTTACTGGATGAAACAATGCTAATTTGGGACACTAGAAGATAAATATATTCAAATTGCTCAAAATTCGCTTAGTTCAAAAGTTATTATTGCTGATTCTGTCTGCTAGCTACTATCCAAAGATCAATGCAAGTGGGAAAACAAACTTGTACTGAGATTTGAGAGATTCTACTACTGCTTTTCTTAAGCTGTAACCCTATAATATATCACATAAAATGAAACACATAATCAGCTTTCAGTATATATTTACCTTCATTAATCATAAACTGTAGGCAAATTCTGAGCTTGCAAATTTAGACACTTTATTGTTGTTTTGTGTTAATAATTATTGTTCTTTATTCCCCTTTGGGTTAGCATTTTCAAAAACTACAGAGTGCAGATGGTGGCAAGTCCTTGCAGAAATGTAATCAGCATATGTGAACATGATGCATTCAAACACATGATAAAAGAAAATACTGAGTTACTTTCTGTCCTAGATAATAAATTACAATGCTGTAATATAAATGCATATAGCAAAACAATCACAATTTTATTTTATTACTGGAATTTCAGTTATGTGTATGTAAAATTAAACATTAATTCCCATTAAGTGATTATGTTAGATAAAAAGATATATATTAATCTCCATATTCTAACTGATGCCAATATTAATAAAGTAACCTTATTATATTATTCATAAAAATATAACTAATGATAAAAGCATTTGTAAAATTGTTTTAAAAATTGCAGCACTTTAAACATTATCTTGACATTAACATTCTTTAAGAGTGTATTAATTTATAAAGCCATTAAAATTCCATAAAATTTATATTGTTATGACCATAGTCAGAACTTCAGTCATATATAAATTCTGCCCAAACAAGAACACCAATAAGTTTTGAAATAGATTTTTAATTTTAAAGTGTTTTCAAGGTATTTATAAAAATTTTAAAGTATTAATAATCTTCAAATATATAAAATCTTTCACATTATCCACATTTTTTTTTACTCAGAAATTGATGTATAGTCTTGCAAACCAACCCTTGGTTAAGTCTTTAACAACGTAAAAGAATACCGATTTAGAGGAAGATGTGGCTGAATAATTATCAAGCTTTCTCCAGAATATTTCAAACATTATAGGAGTAATCAATCCATTTCCAACCACACTTCTTTTTTATATAAAAAGCTGTGGGATTTGGGGAGAGGAAATCAATATCCTCCTGTGACCAACTAGATTGGAATCCCACTGATATTTTTGAAATATTAGTGCTTCATGATGTTGCTCTAATAGTTTTAACAAGTTTGATCGATAACAAACAAAAGCCCTTAAATTGAAAATAGCTGCATTTTTGTGTTTTTTTTTAATTGCTTTTCAAAGAGTGAACTGTCTGCATTTGAATTACTCATTCTGCTAGCTAAATATAAAGATTCTTGTTACCATCTCAGTCCTATTAAATCCAAACATCTGACACCATAAAATTGTTTGGCTCTCAACATCACTGCTGTGCTTTTTTTTTTTTTTTAAACTAATTGCCATCTCATGAGTCCACAGATTTAGACACTTTTCCATCTTTTCCATAGCTTTAGCACAAACTATGGATAATACTTTTGTACTTTCTGGAGTGGCCTCATACACAAATTGGGAAAGTTCTCCTTCCTTTTCCTGGATGTACCATATTGTTGATTCACTAACAGTAAATTCACAGCCAACAGCACTATAATTCACATCTGAATAAAACTTTTCTTGATCATATATATTTTCCATAAGGCCCATCACAGTCTTCTCATGCTTACCAGCACTAGACATCATATCAACAATATGCTTGGCGGCATTTTAAGTAGCAAAATGGACAAAAATGCAAAACCAGTTGCACTAAATAAATCTTGTTTACAGTATGAGAACTGAAACAAGAAAACAGAATGCCACCTCATTCAGCATCAGTTGGGAATATAGAGAGCAAACATTTCAAAGTTTCTGCCACTGTCATTGTGAATGACTGCAAAAGTACCTGGAGCATTTGGGATTTAGACATAAAATTTTAGGATTATATATATATATACACACACACACATACATGCAGAAAGGTAACATAATTATGTAATGAATATCTCATAAGAAAACAGTGAGTAGGCAGTGGAGGGATGTTAAAAGACACATAAGACTTAGTATAATAATATCTATTGATAATTTAAATGTAAAAGGAATATAATTGATCTTTTAATGATAAGCTACTTACTGAAGAAAATTCTTGGAATAAAGAGGCACATATTTTGTTAGGCACATTAATTTTGTTAAAAATTTGATAATTAAAATCTAGACTTATAGACTAAGGTTATTAAATAAGAGAAGAGTCTTTATCAATGAAATGCCTTAAGCTGACTATTCCTAGTGAAACAGGAATCAGAGTTCTTGCTCTTGGAGCAGAAGAATGGAATCCACGTACACAAACACTCATGACAGCAAGTGAATAGGATTTATTAGAGAGGAGGAAAGTACAAAAATCTCAGCATAGACACTGAGGGCAGTTAAAGAGTCCAGCAGTTTTTATATCTTTAATCTATACATTTTTGATTGGCTCCTGTCCTTAAAATACATTGATGGTGGTGGTTTAGTTGCTAAGTCATGTCCAGCTCTTGCAACCTCATGGACTGTAGCTTACCAGACTGCTCTGTCCAAGGGATTCTCCAGGCAAGAATTCTGGTGTGGGTTGCATTTCCACCTCCATGGGATCTTTCCAATCCAGGAATCAACCCTGGTTCTCCTGCATTGCAGGCAGATTCTTTACCAACTGAGCTAAAGCCAAAAACTACATTATTTAACTTCTATTCCATCAGTTTAAAGGTCAAAATGTTTAGCTGGACATCTTTATGGCTTCTCTTGATCCTTGGATTAAGTCCCAACCTTTTTCATGCCCCCTGACCATTTTACAGTGGACCAGATGTATGGGTTTAAGATTAATGATCATCAGTTTTCCCTCAGGCATATGTAACAGAAGTAAATTTGTGCCCTTCCCTGCATCTGAGTGCTGACAATTTATCAGATCAAGGAATTAAGGACAGTCCAGGAATTTAGGACAAAGAATATAGCTTTAGGCTAATGGAGCGAGATATTTATTGAAAACAAGACTGAGGTCTCAAAGTCCTACACTGACTGCCTAGCAATTTTACCTCACTAGTGTCTTAGTTTTTGCTATTACAGGTTATCATAATATAAATGCTTTAAAAAATGATTATCTCACAGTTCTGGAGGCTGTAAGTTTAAGATCAGAGCAACAGAACAGTCAGGTTCTTGGTGGGGGCCTTATTTCTTGTGATAGACAGCCAGCTTCTTGCTGTATCCTCACACAGCAGAAAAGAGAGCAAGCTCTATTCCCTTTCTCTTTTAAGGATATTAATCCCATATTGGAAGCCCTACCTTCTGACCTCATCTAAATCTAATTATCTCCCATATCCCCTTATCTCCTGATAACATTCCCTTAAGGAAAGTGTCCCAAAATATGAGTTTTGGGAGGATACACACATGTAGTTCAGGTTTCCTCATAATTCAGTTGGTAAAAAATCTGCCTGCAATGCAGGAGACCAGGTTTTGATTCCTGGGTCTGCAAGATCCCCTGGAGAAGGAAATGGTGACCCACTCCAGTATTCTTGCCTGTAGAAACCCATGGGCAGGAGCCTGGTAAGCTATAGTCCATGGGGTAGTAAGAGTTGGACATGACTTAGCGACTAAACTACCACCACCACAAAAGTAGTTCATGACACTTAGCTTAGAATTCCCTATGGTAAACACATCTACAACCTATGGAGTATGAGCAAGACTACCAGGAAAATTATACATAAGCTATGACTATGATGAATAAAATAAAGATAGTTCATAACTTAAGTGTTCCCAACTGTGTGAGATCATAACTACTGAATTAACAGAGACCTACACTTTTAATATGGCCTATTAAGCACACATGTCCAGTAGTGTCCACTCCAAAACACTACCTTAAAAAAAAAACCAAAAAACTCTGTGTATATGTATTTATAGAATTCAACCATATTATCACATAAAATATATATTATATAGACAAGTACATATGGGCTTGTATACATAAGTGCACAAACATGAAGACACTGCAAGCAGAATCCTGGAAACATGTAGACCCAGGCTTCTTCCAGCTTTACTCATGCCTTTTAATCACTTGTAACTTTGAAATTATTATGAAGGCTTGATACTCTGTAAAATCTGTAATTTGTGTGAGTTTGATTTATAATCAGTGATTTGGTTAGGTTAGCTCATACTGGTGTGATGAATGATATTGTCTTCTGGACCAACAAGCCATTATTTATAATACATTTAGCCAGAAAAAAGAAGGGAAATTATAAAGGACAAATATCACCAGTAAAATTTGGAGAAAATAGATTTAGATCCATGAAGAAGCTAGGTAGAATGATAGAGAAGAATAGCTAGAAAGAAAAAGCAATGGATGAAGGGAGTTAAAAGAGCTGGGCCTGAAAGAACTGACTACTCATTCTTCTTTTCAGTAGGATATCCCAGAAAAGAAAGATGATGCCCTGATTAAAAATAAAGACTGCTGATACTTACTAAGAGTAACATATTAATACTTTATCTCTAAAATACCCTAGAGAATGTCCCTGGCCAAGGATTATCTGATAGAACTCAGAATCTGTAAGTCATGGTTCCCTGGAGAATATCAGTTCAGTTGCTCAGTTGTGTTCGACTCTGCGACCCCATGCACTGCAGCACACCAGGCCTCCATGTCCATCACCAACTCCCGTAGTTTACCCAAACTCATGTCCATTGAGTCGGAGATGTGATCCAACCATCACATCCTCTGTCGTCCCCTTCTCCTCCTGCTCTCACTCTTTCCCAGCATCAGGGTCTTTTCAAATGAGTCAGCTCTTCGCATCAGGTGGCCAAAGTATTGGAGTTTCAGCTTCAACATCAGTCCTTCCAAAGAACACCCAGGACTGATCTCCTTTAGGATAAACTGGTTGGATCTCCTTGCAATCCAAGGGACTCTCAACAGTATTCTCCAACATCACAGTGCAAAAGCATCAATTCTTTGGCGCTCAACTTTCTTTACAATCCAAATCTCACATCCATACATGACTATTAGAAAAACCATAGCCTTGACTAGACAGATCTTTGTTGACAAAGGAATGTCTCTGCTTTTTAATATACTGTCTAGGTCGGTCAAAACTTGCCTTCCAAAGAGTAAACATCTTTTAATTTCATGGCTGCAATCACCATCTGGAGTGGTTTTGGAGCCCCCCAAAATAAAATCTGACACTGTTTCCACTGTTTCCCCATCTATTTGCTATGAAGTGATGAGACTGAATGCCATGATCTTTGTTTTCTGAATGTTGAGCTTTAAGCCAGCTTTTTCACTCTCCTCTTTCACTTTCATCAAGAGGCTTTTTAGTTCCTCTTCACTTTCTGCCATAAGGGTGATATCATCTGCATATCTGAGGTTATTGATATTTCTCCCAGCAATCTTGATTCCAGCTTGTGCTTCTTCCAGCCCAGCATTTCTCATGACGTGCTCTACATATAAGTTAAATAAGCAGGGTGACAATATACATCCTTGATGTGCTCCTTTCCAATTTGGAACCAGTCTGTTGTTCCATGTCCAGTTCTAACTGTGGCTTCCTGACCTGCATACAGGTTTCTTAGGAGGCAGGTCAGGTGGTCTGGTATTCCCATCTTTTTCATAATTTTCAGTTTATTGTGATCCATACAGTCAAAGGCTTTGGCATAGTCAATAAAGCAGAAATAGATGTATTTCTTGAGTGCTCTTGCAGGGCTAAACTCTTCTCTGGAGCATAAAATGAACATCTTTGATAATTTAACTACTGCTGCTGTATGAAATAATCCTTTGAAACCCAGTTACAAAACTCTGGCTTTCTGCACCAGAGGGACAAATTTTGTGTGAGAAGAACCTGAGGAAAAATTGACATACCGTACTTCTCTTTGCTTCATCTAGTCCTTATAATAGATTTTATCTTTCACAATATTTAGTAAAACGATATTGATGAGTGTTACTTGACTATCCAATCCTATAAGTTAAGTTAATAGGTTAAAACTGTACCCTGGCAGTTGCTAGAAGCAGTGGTGATAATGAGACCCTTAAAAGAAGAGAAATGCTGTCAAACTTGTTTTTTTTTTTAATTATTGAAAGGCTCCCTTTTTCTTCTGAGCTATCTGGAGTTATTCAGTATTCATTCACAAAATAAAGTAGTTAAGGGTTACAGTTTCCAGTTCTATTCCTGGGTCTGGAATATCCCCTGGAGGAGGGCATGGCAACCCACTCCAGTATTCTTGCCTAGAGAATCCCAGGGACAGAGGAGCCTGGTGAGCTACAGTCCATAGCATTGCAAGGAGTCAGACATGACTGAAGCAAATGAGCAGCAGCAGCAGAATGCCTACAGATATGAGAAGTTCTATAGCTGAAGAACAAGATCAAGTGACCACTGAATCCTAAGAATATTCTATAAAAGAATTTGAATACTTCAGCAAGAAATGCTAGCTGAAGTCTGATCTGTCTAGACATGAATATATACTCAGTTGTCAAGAAGGTATACTGTTAATTTCAGATACTACATGAAAACAAACAAACAAACAAAGAAATAATAGCACCATAAACACCTAAGAGGCCACAAACTTCTATGAGCAGATGTTTCTGAATAATATGACAGTTAATCTGTTCCCTGGAGTTAACAACAAGCTGTAACAAACCTATTTGAGAAGAGTTATTTTCCACAGTCTTCTCCATGTACAAATGGGATACTTCTTTTAAAGTGGTTGGACTGCTATAAGTACAAGACCTTAGACTGATTAACTGGTGACCAAAGAGAGAGTTTAAGTTGTTGACAGTACTGATTATAGACGTGGTCCTTGAGGGGCTGGACTGGAAGCTCTTTATTTAAGGGTTCCTTATTTAAGCATCTCCTCAAAATATTGTGGAGGCGGCAGCTAAGCTGCTGGCTCAGGTTCTGTAAATAGAATGTGTGTTGTGTAGATGGAGAGCATGAAAATGAAAGAATACATTCAGTTGAAAAATTAAAAGAGAGAAATTAAATTGGTTAAAGGAAGAAATTCTGAGACTAGTAGGTATTTGTGCGTGTGCTCAGTTGCTCAGTCACGTCTGACTGACTCTTTGCGACCCTATGGTCTATAGACCCCCTGGCTCCTCTTCCCATGGGATTTCTCAACAAGAATACTGGAGTGGGTTGCCATTTCCTTCTTCAGAGGATTTTCCTTTCTCAGGGATCAAACCTGTATTGCATGAATTGGTAGGTGGATTCTTTACCACTGAGTCACCAGGGAAGCCCAAACAAACAAAATACTAAACACTCAAAAGTTTGTCACAGACTTTGCTTCAGGAAAGACTCAAAATAAGAAACAGAAGTAGACTAACTAACTAAAGACCTGTCATTTACTCTTTCTAATCCTTGGTTGATTTTCCATAATCTTTTTTCCACTTTAGATGTCAACCAAAGTAAATAAAATTATAATTATAGCTAACAACTTAAATATTATCAGTATTTATATGAATCTAAACCAAGTAAATACTCAATTACAAGATTATGATCTTACATTGAATTTAAGGGTGAGTTTACAGGTCACATAAAAGAAGCACATTAAATAAAAGAACAAAGAAAAAATGAAAAAAAATCATATTATACTACCTAACCAAAAAATTGTAAGAAAATTACATGTAAACTTTAAAAAATTCCTAGAGAAATTTGGAACCAGTCTGTTGTTCCATGTACAGTTCTAACTCTTGCTTCCTGACCTGCATACAGATTTCTCAAGAGGCAGGTCAGGTGGTCTGATATTCCCATCTCTTTCAGAATTCTCCACAGTTTATTGTGATCCACACAGTCAAAGGCTTTGGCATAATCAATAAAGCAGAAATAGATGTTTTTCTGGAACTCTCTTGCTTTTTCCATGATCCAGCGGATGTTGGCCATTTGATGTCTGGTTCCTCTGCCTTTTCTAAAACCAGCTTGCACATCAGGGAGTTCATGGTTCATGTATTGCTGAAGCCTGGCTTGGAGAATTTTGAGCTTTACTTTACTAGCATGTGAGATGAGTGCAATTGTGCGGTAGTTTGAGCATTGTTTGACATTGCCTTTCTTTGGAATTGGAATGAAAACTGACCTTTTCCAGTCCTGTGGCCACTGCTGAGTTTTCCAAATTTGCTGGCATTCTAACTGTTGCTTCCTGGCCTGCATACAGATTTCTCAAGAGGCAGGTCAGGTGGTCTGGTATTCCCATCTCTTTCAGAATTTTCCACAGTTTATTGTGATCCACACAGTCAAAAGCTTTGACATAGTCAATAAAGCAGAAATAGATGTTTTTCTGGAGTTTTCTTGCTTTTTCCATGATCCGGTGGATGTTGGCAATTTTATCTCTGGTTCCTCTGCCTGTTCTAAAATGAGCTTAAACATCAGGAAGTTCACGGTTCACGTATTGCTGAAGCCTGGCTTGGAGAATTTTGAACATTACTTTATTAGCATGTGAGATGAGTGCAATTGTGCGGTAGTTTGAGCATTCTTTGGCATTGCCTTTCTTTGGAATTGGAATGAAAACTGACCTTTTCCAGTCCTGTGGCCACTGCTGAGTTTTCCAAATTTGCTGGCATATTGAGTGCAGCACTTTCATAGCATCATCTTTCAGGATTTGAAACAGCTCAACTGGAATTCCATCACCTCCACTAGCTTTGTTCGTAGTGATGCTTTCTAAGGCATATCACAAGAAAGAAAGTAGAGTAGAAAAGAAGGAAAAATGGCCTATGTAAGTGGTGGTTGAAAAGATTTGTTTTAGAACAGTCTTGGATCATCCCTTGAAGACTCTGTAAATATTCAGAGAAATTTCACTGTACAAAGGTTAAGTCCTCATTCTAGGAAGCATGTTTTACACACACACACACACACAGAGACACACACACACACCCTACCAAATCTGGGCTGATATCCAGAGTAAAACAGACAACATATTAATTTACAACTGTTCTAATTCTATTTCACTGTGAAAGCCATTTGTTTCAACCAGAAAATCTGCCCAATTTAAGACATTAGTATCCAAAGACAATTGACAATGGGTTTGCATTTCCGCAAGTGTGTTTGAATTTCCGTTATCTGACATCTCACAGTAGGGAATTACTATTTGCATTTCCAGGTACCTGACATCTGGAATTCAGGCATGAGATTGAACACAATTATCTTTCACAATAAAAGTAAACAGAGCTCAGCATGAATCTGCTAATTGTTCTTTCCTGCTGAGCTACAAGTTTTAGTCAGAATAGACACATAAAAGAGTAAGTACCAATCTGTCCATTCTCCTCACAAAGGCCAAAGTTATCTTCTCAAAGCCTGCGTGAGTGCAAAGTCGCTTCAGTCTTGTCTGACTCTTTGCAACCCTATGGACTGTCGCCCACGAGGCTCGTCTATCCACGAGATTCTCCAGGCAAAAATACTGGAGTGGGTTGCCACATCTTCCTTCAGGGCATCTTCCCAATCCAGGGATTGAATTTGCGTCTCTCACATCCCCTGCACTCGCAGGCAGGTTCTTTACCACTAGTGTCACCTGGGAAGCCTAAATCACATTATTTTTTTCCACTTAAAGCCCTCCCATGGAGAATAAAATGCAAATTACTTATCATGGCAAAAAAGCCTCTAGGTCAGAGGGTCCTGGGTTTGAGCACATGTCAAAGGGAGGGCTGGTTAAAACTGAGAAATGCCAGGCTCTTCCCCCAGGCTCTGAGGCAGGAGGTCTGGGATGGAACCTGAGAATCTTTATTACTCACAGATTTTTCTGTTGATACTAATGCTGTTGGGCTGGGGACCACACGTTGAGAACCATAGTTCTCCTTGCTAAGTTCCCTGTCACATCTCTAGCTCTGTCTTAATACTCTCCTTCTTGGATATTTTACTTCAGCCACTTCAGTCTTTCTGACCCTCAACACCTCATGCTTATCCCAGGTCAAGGTCTCTGCACTTATGTTTCCCTCTGCCTAAATTCATTCTCTCCTTGATCTTCACCTTCTCAGAAAAGCCTTCTTAACCACCTTCGCTAAAGGAAGTCTCTACCACTCTCCATCTACACCATTGTCCTATTTTATTTTCTTGTTATTGATACTTATTTCTATCTGAAAGTGAAATGGTTCAGTCATGTCCAACTCTTTGCTACCCCAGGGACTATAGTCTGCCAGGCTACTCCGTCCATGGGATTTTCCAGGCAAGAATATTGGAGTGGGTTGTCATTTTTTTCTTCAGGGGATCTTCCCAACCTAGGGATCAAACCTGGGTCTCTCGCACTGCAGGCACATCCTTTACCATCTGAGCCTCTAAGGAAGCCATTTCTATCTGAAGGTACATGATAATCATTTGCTCATTATCTGTCTTCTCTACACAGAGTAAGTTCCATGTGGACAGGGGCCTCTTTTAGCTTTCTGGTTTATCTGTAGCACTTGGAGACAAACATTAAGTGATTTTCGGAAGAACAAATAAATCTATGAAAGAGACCAGATCTGTGGTTTGAGTTTTCTAGTCAAAGAAGACTTTCACCACTAGTCAGTCAGATACCTGACAACTCTCCATCAAGGGTATATTTCCACCACTCTCATCCAAGAATCTTTTGTTACCATGCTATCTGTAATTAGAAAATTTATTCCACACATCATTTTTAATTAGAAAATTGGACTAGGAGGTATAATTTAGTAAAAAACTAGTGGAATGTCATTTCTGCTAAGCAAGAATACAGTAATATTAGCCTTATTCTAAGAAAAAAGAAATCAATCTATTTTATAAAAAGAGGAAAGCTATTATAAACAAACTAAACATATTTTAACATGTAACAAAACTAAAATTTATTTTTATCCCAGGCATCTATCCCTTGAAAAATCACCAAAACTGTGAATCTATAAAAGGAAATAATAATTTTCAACATAAAAAAAATTTAGAGCCATTTGAGTAATTCAGTTGTCAAACCAAACAAAAAACATAAAACATCACTTCTTTTAGACACTGGATTATTTAACAACTGTCTAGTCCCCTAGCTCTTATAAAAATCTTATTTTTACATCATTTGAGTGTTTTTTCACAATTTTGGCCATTATCTTTAGGAGACGGCTAATGTTTGTTTCAAATTCAGTGGTTCACAGTAAGTGATCTCCCTTAATTTCTTTGGTTGGGATGAGAAGGAAAACATTTCACTTTAGAATCAAATCACTGCTGGGGCTTTTTAACAGCACTTCATAAACTTCTGTCTGAAAACCTCCACCCCCATAGTCATTGTAACAAGTGCATTTCTATTATGTGGACTTCTTTCTGGGTAATTACCTGATAATTAGCCCAATACTTGGCCCCACAGAGTATCTAAACATACTCACTCTTCTCTTGCTGTCCTGCTAAACTGTTGCAGAATACCTCCCTTGGTGATAGTCAGTGGGTACTTAATGAATGAATCACCAATACAGCAACCAAAGAGAACCGGAGAATTAACTAATATTTAGAGAAAGGAAACCTGTTGTTACCATGACCATGATCTCAGAAAAAGAAATTTTCTCCAAGAACAGACATAATCGTGGGGGGGAAGGGATAGTCAAGGAGTTTGGGATTGACAGTACACACTGCTATATTTAAAATTGAGAACCAACAAGAACCGACTGTATAGCCAGGAAACGCTGCCCAATAGTGTATGTGAGTGTGTATGTTAGTCACTCACAGTCATGTCCAACTCTTTGTGACCGCATGGTTTGGGGCCCACCAGGCTCCTCCATCCATGGGATTTTCCAGGCAAGAATATTGGAGTGGGTTGCCATTCTCTTCACCAGGGGATCTTCCGCACCTAGGGATCGAACCTAGGTTTCCCACATTGCAGGCAGACTCTTTACCATCTGAGCTCAATATTATGCCACAACCTAAATGGGAAATGATTTTGAAAAACAGATACATGTATGTCTATAACTGAACCACTTTGCTGTACACCTGAAACTATCACAACATTGTTAATCAATGATACTCCAATATAAAATAAAAAGCTAAAAAAAGAATAGACAGAGCCTTGATACTTATTCAAGTCCCATCACTTCATGGCAAATAGATGGGGAAACAATGGAAACAGTGACAGACTTTATTTCAGGGGGCTTCAAATCACTGGAGATGGTGACTGCAGCCATGAAATTAAAAGACTCTTGCTCTTTGGAAGAAAAGCTATGACCAACCTAGACAGCATATTAAAAAGCAGAGACATTACCTTGCTAACAAAGGTCCATCTAAGTCAAAGCTTTGGTTTTTCCAGTAGTCATGTATGGATGTAAGAGTTGGACTTACTTCAACTGAGTGCCGAAGAATTGATGCTTTTCAACTCTGGTGTTGGAGAAGAGTCTTGAGATTTCCTTGGACTGCAAGGAGATTCAACTGGTCAAACCTAAAGGAAATCAGTCCTGAGTATTCATTGAAAAGACTGATGCTGAAGCTGAAACTCCAATACTTTAGCCACCTGATGTGAAGAAATGACTCATTGGAAAAGACCCTGCTGCTGGGAAAGAATGAAGGCAGGAGGAGAAGGGGATAACAGAGAATGAGATGGTTGGATGGCATCACTGACTCAACGGACATGAGTTTGAGCAAGCTTTGGGAGTTGGTGATGGACAGAGAAGCCTGGCATGCTGCAGTCCATTGGGTTGCAAAGAGTTGGACGTGACTGAGCAACTGAACTGAACTGATATTTATTCAAAGAAAGGAACATTTGTGGACCTGTTATTGCCAATGGGTTATCATATGATATGGCAAAATAGTCATTAATTTACTGGGTTATCTTAGGCAAGCTGCTTCATCTCTCTGGAATTCACTTTTCTTGGGGGTGAAATTAGAGAGTTAAGGTAATTAATGAGATCCAAATACTAGATACATTTTCAGCTCTTTCCAAGTAAAAGGAAAAATGCTATATCCCAATGTCATACTTGACTTCAATAATAGCTAATCACCTAAACTGAAATATGAGCATTCACAAACCATCAAGCTAATGTCTTGCATTAATTGATCCATGAAGACACTGGATGTCACATTCAGTTCCTGATACATCAATACGCCATCTAATACTTCACCACTGAACAAAGACTTGAACCTTAGAGCCACAGTTTATTGGTATGGGCAAGGCCTGGAATCATACTTTGGTTGTATGATCTTTCCAAGTTTCATTTCTTTGGGACAGAAATTATACAGGTTATTTCCTTTCACATTTTGAGATTTTTATGGTGTATGTGTTTAGAATACCATCACATGATAATAGGATTTTAATATTCATGGTCTCATTGTCTGTCTCCATAAATCAGATTCATATAGATTAGCACCCTCTGCTACATACACTGTCAGGAGACTCACGAAACATGAGCCAGGGCATGGAAATCTGTCTAAGGAACAACTTTAAGTCAGAAGGAGTGAAATAGATCTACTTTTATTTGTCAGGCTGAATACATTGTAAAGATTAAGCCAAACAAAAGTCAAGTGTGACAAGGATTTTAACTGGAGAATATGGTAGATTGCCATCATCAAAGCCCATAGGAAAAGACAAGGCTAATCTTATTAAGGTTATCTGGGTACATGGCAACAACCAGCCCCAAGAAACCCACAGTTCTCCAATCAGTTTCTCTGCCAAGGGAACTTAGTTTATTCAGGCTAATGAATTGAGAAGGAAGACACGAGACTGGAAATAATATCTAAGCATTTTTTTTTAAATCGAAAATGTAAATGATCCAGGTTGTACATAACCAATAGGTTGATTCATTCTAATGAACATTCAAATTTTCCTTTGCAAGCAGCCCTGAGAAGTTGCCAACTGAAGAGAGCTTTTTCCCGGATTAGTGGCCTTTTGCATAACACCCTTCAGGATATAGTCATTGAAATGAAATGCATGCTGTGCACAGCTGCCTCAATCTGTGCAACAGATCAGCTGCAAAGCAAATTTCAGCTAAGACTCCCGCACTGTGAGCTACTACTGAATTGGGAAGTCCCTTTGAGAAATAAGCTAGCAAAATCAGACTTGTAAAGTATCACCATACTATACCAGCATGCGAAGATTGATTACTTGGTGCCTAGTTCACCTGATCTAGACCCATCCCTCCCTAACTATCTTGGTTATAGCCACATCATAATAGCAGCTACCCTTTATTTCCAGGAGCTAAACACTGTACTGGGTACATCACTTATGTTTTCTCCACAATCCTCAGAACGATCTGTCAAGATACAGACATAAGCAAAAGATTTTCCCCACTGTGTTCATGCATTGTTTATCCTTTAATAAGCCAGTAAATGAAGTGAAGTGAAAGTTGCTCAGTCGTGTCCGACTCTTTGAGACCCATGGACTGTAGCCCGCCAGACTGCTCTGTCCATGGAATTCTTCAGGCAAGGATACTGGAGTGGGTTGCCATTCCCTTCTTCAGGGGACCTTCCTTACTCAGGGTTCGAATCTGGGTTTCCTGCATTACAACCAGATTCTTTACCATCTGAGCCAATATGCCTAAACCTCACAGATTTGGGTGCATGCTTTCTTAAGCTTTTTACTCACAGTACACATTGATGTTTAACTTATTTTTTTTAATAAAACAAAGAATAAAAAACGTTCATATTGACGCAAAAGCCTCTTCTCTGTGAATCTTTTCACAAGTTGCTACAACACTGTCTCCTTCTCAAATAGAAAGGATGTGAGAAACCTCTCTTCACTAGCCTCTACTCCCTTAGTACAGGGTGTCATTGTCATCAAACTAGTTTTTCTGTCTTTAGTCTTTAACTTCCCCATACCCAAAGTCCACTAGCTAAACACAAGCCAGGTGGTCTTTCTAAAATCAACTGAAAATCAGATCTTGTCTTTTATCCTTTTCAGGATAAGGATAAGGACTTAAAGTCCTGAAAAGAGTCTTTGTGCATTTCACAATCAAGTTCTAGTTAAAGTCAGCACGACCTACTCAGCCTTTCATAATTTGCTGCTGCCGCTCAGTCACTCAGTTGTATCTGACTTTCTGAGACCCCCATGGACTGTAACCCACCATGCTCCTCTGTTCATGGAATTTTCCAGGCAAGAATCCTGGAGTGGGTTGCCATTTCCTTTTCCAGGGGATCGTCCCAACCCAGGGATCAAACCCGCGTCTCTTGCATTTCCTGCACTGGCAGGCAGACTTGTTACCGCTAGCGCCACCTGGAAAGCTTGATTAATGCATCAACTCAACAAATATATATGAAGCAGCTTTTCAAAGTGCCGGATACTGTTTTCAGTGCTGAAGGATGCACTGGTAAACACCAGACAAAATCTGGGCACTTGCTGAGCTTGCATTCCAGTGTAGATCAGGTAGTAAATACAGACAAAAGTTAAATATATCATTTAGCATGTTAGATGATTACAAGTTCATGACAAAAAAAAGTAAAGCAAATAATGGCATCTTGGAGTGCAAATTTGAAAGAAAGATTACAGTTCAAATGAGGTGATCAAGGCAGGCCCTTAATGAAAGGGACAGAGAGGCTCTTACAGGGATCATTTGAGGTGATAGAACCATGTAGACAGAGAAGGTGACCAATGACTAGTACTGGGGCAGAAGCATATCTGGTCTGTAGGAAAAAGTTGCTCTTTCAATCTACTTCTCCTTCGCCATGCACGCTTCTTGCTCTTCTGGGCATATGAATCCATCTGTCTAGCACGCCCTTCCCTTCCTTCTTTCTCTATAGGACTCCTTCTCTTGCTTTAGGGGTTGGCTGGGCACTGCGGCTCTTTAAACCTCAGTGTGCATACAGATCACCTGACGTGGGACCTGGCAATCTGCATTTCTAACAGATTTCCTGGTTTGTAAGAGATGGTGCTAATGCTGACAGTCATGGGCCACAGGAGTAACCAGTCATGGAGGGTGGGTCTAGGTCTGTGGTTCTAAGTCATGGGTCCTAGTGGAACCATCAGGAGAATTTTAAATACCTCCCTTCTCCACAACAAAGCCACATCAGACCAACTGAATCAGAAATTGTTAAGACTGGGCTTCAGGAAATAGTATGTTGTCAAGTCTCCAGGTAAGTCCAATGTGCAGGCAGGTTGAGAATCTGTGGTGTCATGACAGTCTCTTTCAAGTCAGAAACCTATCATTCGATTGGCCAGGCCTCTTCAGACAGGGCGTCACTGACACTGCCTGGGCAAGGCACAGACATGGCCATCCTAGACACAAGTCTGTGATACAGTGGTTTTGATCATGAGCTCTAGAAATAACAGGTGTGGGTTCATATCCCAGCTCTGTTACTAGACCTTGAGCAGAAGCACAGTATGCAGAAAACAAATTTATGGTTACCAAGGAGGAAAGGAGAGGGAGGGATAAACTGGGAGATTGGGATTGACATATATTCACTACCATATATAAAACAGAGAACCAATAAGGACCTACTGTATAGCACAGGGAACTCTACTCAATACCCTGTAAAGACTCCTATGGGAAAAGAATCTAAAAAAAGAGTGGATATATGTATAGCTGATTCACCATGCTATATATACAGGAGAAACTAACACAATATTGTAAATCAACTCTACTCCAATAAAAATTTTGAAAAAGATTAATATGAAAAAAAAGATGCTTTACCTCTTGCAGCCTCATTTTCTTCATCTTTAAAATGAAAGTCACTGTATCTAACACGTTGGACTATTGAAGGATTTTAAAAGGTGACTACACCCAGTACTTTGCAGGTGCCAGTAACTTGAGGCTGCTATTGACATCAAATATGAGATTTTGCAGCACTGCAGCTGTTTTTAAAACAAAGATGCTAGTTTGTCTTCTTGCTTTTCCTCCTGAAGAGCATCCACATGGAAAATAACAGCCACCAGGGAAGCCAGGATCAGCTTAAGTGCCATCAGGGGAACTCTTTCCAGTAGTTAATTTCCTCCTCTGTCTTCACCTCCCAAAGCTATTCTGGGAGGAAACCACTGTTTTACTTTATGAAACGTTTGCCCATTATAACAGATGGGAATTCTAAGCGGGCTTTTGGCAGACAGACTCTTTATTCCTATCCCATCACCCTTGTTAGTAGTAAGCAAAGTTGATACACTCACTAGGAATAATGTTCTTGTCTATTTTCATTTGCTAGCACTGGATTATAGTTCTGATTGCTTTACATGCATCAGATGCTCTCTTGGTAGAAGCTGCAACAGCAATGAAATCATTACAGTGGTTCCACCTAATTAGTAACTCGTGAGAACACTTGTCTCTTGGTGTTTGGGGAAGGGATCATGGAGACAGGGAGGCCAGGTTTCCATTTATTCAAAGCCACAGGCACCCTGAGAAGCAAGAGCATTTCCCCTATTCTTTGTTGATGAATCTCATCCACAGCAAACGTCTGAACATAAGAGCAGTCCTCAAATTCTGCCCCTCACCACACCACCAGGCCTGGCTAGCAAGCTTTGAGAAAAAAGTTATGGAAAATTTGACCACAAACTCAGGTCTGTCAAAACCTTTAATAATGGTTTAACTTCCTGCCCCAATAGACCCCTGTTTAAGACACCCACACTGAGACCCATCTGCTCAGTTCACTCTCCTCTGCTTTTATGCATACTTGGATGTACACATCTCCAGTCCTGACTTTACTCACACTGAGATGTTCTCTTTGCTCTCCTCCACATCAAAAATGTGAGGATTATTTTCCCTGAAAATAATATTATTAATATGGTTTGACTTAGTAATATTAGTAGTACAATTAGTTCAGCTGATGTATGTTAAGTGCTTAAAATAGTGACTTGTATACAGTATGTGCAATACATGTTTGGCATTAATATAACTATAATTATTGCATTAAAATAGGTCAGGTATGCTATACTTTATAAAGGCTTTTGGAGGCCGACCTCTATTTTAGATACCTTTAAATAACAATTTAATACCTTCTAAGCACAGAGCATTATGCTATAAGTACATTGCATGCTCTACCTTAGTTAATTCTCCCAGCTACCCTATAAATAAAATGGTACTATTATTCCTCATGTAAACAGTAAAGAGACGGAAGCTCAGGAAGTTAAGGAACTTAAAGTCACATAGTTGGTAAGTGCCAGAGATAGGATTCACACACATGGCTATTCTGCCCTTGAGTCTGTTCTCGTACTCATGATGCTCAACTTCCTAACAGAACAATGCTTGGTCTTCCCTATCCATTTTTGCTATTCTCAACCCCAAACTAGCAAGCTCATTAGAAACAAGCAAAGCAGGGACTTCCCTAGTGGTCCAGTGGTTAAGAATCTGCCTTCCAATGCAGGGCACATAAGCTTGATCCCTGGTCAGGGAGCCAGGATCCCACACACCATGGAACATGTAAACCTGTGCGCTGCAACTAGAGAGCCTGTGTGAAGCAGCTACTGAGACTGCACGCTCTGGAGCTCGTACTCTGCCACGAGAGAAGCCATGTGCCACAAGCAGAGAAAGCCCATGCACCACAACAAAGAGCCTGGGCACAGCAGCAAAGACTCGGTGCAGTCGTAACATTGTTTTAAAACGAAAACATATTAGAAAAAAAAGAATCAAGGAAAGTGTAGAGAACTTTAATAGTCTAAAAGAGTCTAAGGAGGCGTGACAAGCAAATACAAAGTGCAATTCTGGCACAGAAAAAAAACATTAGGTAAAAATTGAAGAAATCTAAATCAAATATGGGCTTTAGTGACTAATAATGTACCACCAAGATCAAGCCAGTCAATCCTAAGGGAAATCAACCCTGAATATTCATTGGAAGGACTGATGTTGAAGCTGAAGCTCCAATACTTTGGCCACCTGATACAAAGCGCTAACTCATTGGAAAAGACCCTGATGCTGGGAAAGATTGAGGGCAGGAGGAGAAGGAGACAACAGAGGACAAGATGGTTGGGTGGCATCACTGACTCAGTGGACATGAGTTTGAGCAAGCTCCAGGAGAGAGTGAAGGAGAAGGAAGCCTAATGTGCTGCAGTCAATGTGCTGGGGTCACAGAGAGTCGGACACAACTGAGCAACTGAACAATAATGTACCGCCATTGAGTCATCAACTGTGACAAATATACCAAAGTAATGTTAACAATAGGGGAAACTGGATGTAAGTTATACAAGAACTCTCTTTACTATTCTTACAACTTTTCTTGAATATAAAGTTCTACTTTAAATACAATGTTTACTTTTTTAAAGTCAATAAACCCTTGCTCAAGGTTATACTTGGAATGATATAATTTTTCCAACTATAAGTTCTCATAGTAAAAGGATTACATTATATTGATAAATGTGCATTTTGGAGCTTGGCGCAATATAGCAGTTTATATGTTTTCTAACCGAAACTATCCACCTTCTAAAACATCCCACTGAGTACGTTCAGGGAGATGGTTATAAAGCAGGATCCTAGAACTCACGGTAATTCCTCCTTGTGGAATTCCGACCAGAATAAAGAATATTTGACTCACTGCTTAGGGGTAAAAAAAAACAAAGCTTTCAATGAAAACAGAAAATGTGTTATGTAGGATATGAAGGCTGGGAATCCAAGACCAATTATTGTGAGAAAAGCTCTTTTCCACAAATGTGCTGAAGCAACATTAAGGATCAGCACAGCCTAATTCTAATGGTATAAAAAGAATCGAGCGCTCAGTTCAATGTCAGTGCTTTCATAATATGATATCTACAATACCCTGCAGAGGAGGCACTTTTCAAATTGGATGTCCTGAATACATACATATCTTAAAGAGGTCTTTGCAGGAAGAAAGTTAAGTGCTATGGAATTCCTTGGTGGCCTGTGTAAAAAGCTGGATGAATGAGAAAGGCTAGTAATAATAATGCCTTAAAATAGTCTGCAAAGTTCAAGGATTCCATTTGTTCCTTCCCGGTCAGAGACGTAGTTTAAAAATATGTCCACAAATTCATTGGCACTCCTCCTGTCCAGAGATGGGCTCTTTGTTCTCTAAGCTTGAAATCGTATGCTTCAAACAACAGGATATGGTGGGAAGGGATACAATCTCCCAAAGCTAGGTCATAAAGAGCACAGTACTTTCGCTTTATTCACAAGAATACTTTACCTCGAAATCTTCAGCCTCTGGGTCTGCTGTGGTCCCACTGTCACTCCAGCCCCACTGTTTAACCATAACCATATGAGAAAGTCTGAGCCAGAATAATCCGGTCAAATAGTTCCTAAATTTTTGACCTATAAGAATGTGTGAAAGGTGATGAAATTACTGTTGATGTCTTAATTCTCTAAATTCTGATCTATTATATAGCAATAGCTAACTGGAATATTCAATTTTTGATTGTTCAAGAAAGAGGTGGGTTAATATAAAGTGTCAAACTTGGCCATAGACTCATAAATATCTAAATCTTTCTTAGTGATAAGTAAAGTGTTTTAGCTTAATATGTAATGATTTACTGATAAATATCTAAATCTTTCTTAGTGATAAGTAAAGTGTTTTAGCTTAATATGTAATGATTTACTGATAAATATCTAAATCTTTCTTAGTGATAAGTGTTTTAGCTTAATATGTAATGATTTACTGATAAATATCTAAATCTTTCTTAGTGATAAGTAAAGTGTTTTAGCTTAATATGTAATGATTTACTGATAAATATCTAAATCTTTCTTAGTGATAAGTGTTTTAGCTTAATATGTAATGATTTACTGATAAATATCTAAATCTTTCTTAGTGATAAGTAAAGTGTTTTAGCTTAATATGTAATGATTTACTGATAAATATCTAAATCTTTCTTAGTGATAAGTGTTTTAGCTTAATATGTAATGATTTACTGATAAATATCTAAATCTTTCTTAGTGATAAGTAAAGTGTTTTAGCTTAATATGTAATGATTTACTGATAAATATCTAAATCTTTCTTAGTGATAAGTGTTTTAGCTTAATATGTAATGATTTACTGATAAATATCTAAATCTTTCTTAGTGATAAGTAAAGTGTTTTAGCTTAATATGTAATGATTTACTGATAAATATCTAAATCTTTCTTAGTGATAAGTGTTTTAGCTTAATATGTAATGATTTACTGATAAATATCTAAATCTTTCTTAGTGATAAGTAAAGTGTTTTAGCTTAATATGTAATGATTTACTGATAAATATCTAAATCTTTCTTAGTGATAAGTGTTTTAGCTTAATATGTAATGATTTACTGATAAATATCTAAATCTTTCTTAGTGATAAGTAAAGTGTTTTAGCTTAATATGTAATGATTTACTGATAAATATCTAAATCTTTCTTAGTGATAAGTGTTTTAGCTTAATATGTAATGATTTACTGATAAATATCTAAATCTTTCTTAGTGATAAGTAAAGTGTTTTAGCTTAATATGTAATGATTTACTGATAAATATCTAAATCTTTCTTAGTGATAAGTGTTTTAGCTTAATATGTAATGATTTACTGATAAATATCTAAATCTTTCTTAGTGATAAGTAAAGTGTTTTAGCTTAATATGTAATGATTTACTGATAAATATCTAAATCTTTCTTAGTGATAAGTGTTTTAGCTTAATATGTAATGATTTACTGATAAATATCTAAATCTTTATTAGTGATAAGTAAAGTGTTTTAGCTTAATATGTAATGATTTACTGATTACCCAGAGCCTCCACCCTAATTTAGAAAACACTTATTAAACATATATTATATGTGAGGCACAATGGCAGACATTAGGAATTCAGTGATGTAAAAGACAAACATATACATGATTTCATAGAGCTTACAAGCTAGTGAGAGAAACAAACAAAAGCAAGTAAATAAATGATTATCAATTATGATGAGTGCTATAAAGAAAACCAGCAAAGTACATGGGACAATCCTACTGTTGACAGGTGGTTAAGAAAAGTCTCTCTGATAAAATGACATTGAAGATAAGACCTAAAGGAAAGGAAATAACTCGTCCTGTTAAGAATAGTAGAAATATTCCTTGAAGAGGAACACCATGGGCAAAGGCCCTGGGGTAGAAATATGCCAGGAGCAGAGTAAACTCAGAGCGGCTGGAGCTTAATGTGTAAGAGGAGAGTGGAAGAGATAAGTAGTCTTATTTCTAGATAAGACTAGAGAATGCCCCTCTGTTACAGAGTTGTTTGCAGGAGGTGGTTTTCAAATAAGAGATTTTATTTCTCAACCTTATCCCCCTGCATGCAAACATAATCATGTGACTGATCCCTGGTCCAAAGAATATAGGTGGGACTGCCACAGCTAATCATGGCCCGTACAAATCCTCCATTCTCTTTGCTTAAGTGCCAGTTGGATGTTAATACCCAGGGTGTCGATGAGAACCTAATATGAAGATGCCACATGATTATCAATTGAGCCCCGTGGCTGCATGGAGCAAAGACTCATCCTCTCTTCCTCTCTCTCACCACTGTATGTACAAGTAAATACATCCCCACTGGTTTTAAGCTTGAGAGCTCAGGCTTGAGCTGGTAGAGCAATGAGTATTCTCTTACCTGAAATAAGGCAGAGTGAGACAAGATTCCACTGCAGTTCATCATGAGAGGTTGGATCAAATGCTGAGGAATTTGATTTTTACTCTGCGAGCACGGAGAACCCATTACTGTATGCAGGGTAATGAGATGACCTGGTTTATGTATTAAGATCACTCTGGTCTCTGTGGAGATTGAATTGGAAGGCAAAAGAGTAAAACTACTGTGTTGGGTTTTTACAAAGGTCAACATCAAGTAAAAACATGGAAACATCATGTCCTGTCATCTGAGAACTCTCAGCTTGGTCCAGGAAAATGAGAATTTCTTTTAAATGAAAAGGAATCACCATCCAGTTCAAGAGGGTGATTTGTACATGACCTAGCAGCTTTTAGATTTTCTGGAACTCTTAATAGGCATATGTTTTAGAAAACATAATCTACTCATATACCATTTTTCCAACTAAAGAAAATTTACATCGGGCTTCTCACCACTTGAGATAATGTGCAAAACAATTGACTGAGGCCACACAGAGACAGTGTGACCTGTATCAAGCCAAACCATATGTTCAGTTCAGTTCAGTTGCTCAGTCGTGTCCGACTCTTTGCGACCCCATGAATTGCAGCACGCCAGGCCTCCCTGTCCATCACCAACTCCCGGAGTTGACTCAGACTCACGTCCATCGAGTCAGTGATGCCATCCAGCCATCTCTATGTTACTGCTCCTAAAATCAAACTCTGCTGCTGCTACTGCTAAGTCACTTCAGTCGTGTCCGACTCTGTGCGACCCCAGAGACGGCAGCCCACCAGGCTCCCCCGTCCCTGGGATTCTCCAGGCAAGAACACTGGACTGGGTTGCCATTTCCTTCTCCAATGCATGAAAGTGAAAAGTGAAAGGGAAGTCGCGCATTCGTGTCCAACTCTTCGCGACCCCATAGACTGCAGCAGACCAGGTTCCTCCATCCATGGGATTTTCCAGGCAAGAGTACTGGAGTGGGGTGCCATTGCCTTCTTCGAAATCAAACTCTAGGCATGACCTAAGACTCTACAGCAAATTAAGATACCATCAGTCAATCCAGTTCAGTTCAGTTGCTCAGTCATGTCCGACTCTTTGTGACGCCATGGAGTGCAGCATGCCAGGCTTCCCTGTCCATCACCAACTCCTGCTGACCACCACTGTGGTCATCACTATGACAATATGACCATCACTATGAGGAATGAAAAAATCTGGTGGACACAATGATGAATAAATAATTCAAGTAAAGGATACCTCCCAACACAAGCCTAGTGGGAACAGAGAAGACTGAATATCTTTGTTGGCTGGGAGGGTATGCAATGCGGAAAAGGGGACAGAATCGGAGGACCAAGAGTTGCCTGAGCACAAGTTTATCCAGGCAAAGAAACATGATGTCATACGATAATATAGGGTCTATTGTCCTTTGCCTTCTCTTACAATTGCTGCCTACTGGATCTGACTTTCATTAGAACCTTTTCTGGGAAAGAATCTTTTGTCAAACACAAAGTTCATATGATTTTAGCTATCTCTCGTGAGTTAATACTCTCAAAGTACTGTTATAAATTGTCAAAAGATACTCTAAACATGTTCCCCAAAATGGAAGGGTTAAGTCAGAGTTTGAAACCACAGAATCTAAATATATAAAACATACCATTCCTATCATCTAGCAAAGTATTTGTTGCTTTTTATGTTTAAAGCTTAAACACAAAGTCTATCAAAAGGCTTCTTATTCCAAAAAACCCAGGGCTACCAATATTAAAGAAATTCAAGCCTCCACGCACCCTCAGAAGTGCTAAACTGAAATAAATCCAGGCATCAGTGAGTCAAATTTACACATTATCTGAAAATATATATATGTATATTTAAATTATCTTCTTTCAGAGAACATCTGTCAGCTTGAAGGGAGTTTTGTTGTTATATTGTGGTAAAATTTTAATGTGGTCTTTGAGATCTACTCGAAATCTTCAAGTTTTACGGAGGAGACTACACACAACACTCACATCAAACCTTGTCATAACAGTGAGAGCTCCAGAAATACTGGAAAGAGGCAGAATTTGACTGACAGCTAGGAACTGTGTACATGAACAGTTTTTGGCTTTTACTCACTCTCGCTTTGACCCATGCGATTACATGAACCCAAAGGACAAATATGCAGCTGTTCATAAACATTCAAAGTGATTCCCAAATGACATGACAGTTCCTACCTCTCCTGATGAATCTCGACTGAAGTCAGCCATATGGTAATTCTTGACCTTCTCACTTGAAAATTTTATTCAGATGTGAGAGGAGCTACCATCCAATCATTTAGGAGGATATCATCCTCAAGTAGCTCAAACTGATTTCTGGAGACAATGACCAATCATTGGTTCATCCAATCCACAAACATTAATGTCTTCACTATGTACCAGTGATGATAAATATGACATTATCCTTACCCTTGAGAACAGAACGGATCTCGAAGACAATGCAATATATGTTTGGGGAACACAGACAAGGGACAATTAATTCTGCCTGAATGAACTCAGGCTTCAGTAGTCAAATGAATTCATCTTAACATGAATTCTCATATTTTGCTTGGAGTATGTTCCCTCAGAGACCCCAGTCTTGGGGAAACCCTTCGCTTAATATTTCTAAGAGCCTCTAGGGGGCATTGCATGTCATCTTTCCATTCTCCACCGGCTCTCTACGTCCACTGGTTATCACAGCCTCCCTTAGGCTCTGTCATTGGTAGGCAAGGGCACGTCACTGTTTCTGTGACACTGAGTGGAGGAGGTTCCACTCTCACATGCAGTGCCATACTCTGCGGTCCAGTCATCTAAGCAGCTTAAAGATTCTGTCCATGGTCTCTTTCTCCATTGAGCTCATTCTCAGTGCCAGTGACCATAAATTACACCTACTGCCTTGACCTTCTACCCATTTCCTTATATTTTATTTGTATTCAAGAGACATGAATTCTGCCACTTGCTCTTTTCCACTACTAGTAATGGAAGAGTACTTCCATTTTTAACGCCGTGTATTGACAGATGAACAGTAGGCCATGTCCTTTAATACTCTTTGCGTCCTTCTGTATGAAGACACTGCTTACTCTCTAAAGTTTGTGCCCAGCTACTCCCTGTGAGAGCAGCAGTTCTCCCACAACCCTGACAACCCTAGAAATGATCGATTTGGCTTCAGTCAATGTGATAGGTGAAAAAGGGAATGTCCTTATTTACTCCCTGATGAGCAGAGAGGCTGGACTATATTGGACACACCTTCCCTGCGTCCTTCATCTCTCAACCTTGCTTGCCTACCAGGCTCAGTCACTCATTCTGCTTCTGCTATAGCAGCAGCAAAGGGACTTCACACATCCAGTTGCTGTTGTTGCATAGTCACTAAGTCATGTCCAGCTTTTGTGTGACTCCATCGACTGTGGCCCACCAGGCTCCTCTGTCCATGGGAGTTCCCAGGCAAGAATACTGAAGCGGATAGCCATCGCTTCTCCAGGCAATCTTCCTGACACAGGGATCAAACTCAGGTCTCCTGCATTGCAGATGAATTCTCTACTGGATTTTTGGTTTGGGAACTGGAAAGTGATTCTGTTCCCCAATTATATATATTCTCAGTGCCTGAAATACCACTGATACAATCCTATTGCTTTGAACTTAACTTGTTTATAAATGTTCCGGCACAATAAGCTCTAATGTGGTTGGGAAGATTAGATGAGAACAATGCATTATGGGATTCAGACTCTAGGAATGTTAGGGGCTCCAGGAGGTAGCAGAGGGTTTCAAGTTTAAAGAATAAGACATCAATGACAGAGTTCACCTACTTCATTATTTTTATTTATGATAATGCCTTTTTAGAACTCATAAGAGAGATCATTCCTTTGCACTAGTTAGTATATCTACCTCAATCACACAAAAAGGTACACACACACAAACATATACACACCTTCTCTCCCCTTCTTTTTTTTTAATTCAGAGAATACACAAAGAAACTTCATACCAGTCTGTGTGAATTACTGCAAATCTAAAAGAAGAACTCAAAATAATTAATTGTGTCAACTGTTTAAAATGTGACCTGTGTGTCATAATCGAGATGTCTGGCTGAGCTGTTCTTTAAATCAAGTGTCAGAAGCATATCTTGCAGCCAAAATCTCCAATTACTGAAAACCTCCCCCAGAAAAAAATTGTAACCTGTGCTACAAGTTATATCTTCATCAAAATGTTACCTTTAAAAAAGATGTCTTAATTGAAACTTAATAGGATATCATGTAAGAAATGAATCGCCAGTCTATGTTCAATGCAGGATGCAGGATGCTTGGGGCTGGTGTATGGGGATGATCTGGAGGGATGATGTGGGGTGGGAGGTGGGAGC
>SJYX01000477.1:0-94355 GCA_006410675.1 Oreotragus oreotragus
TTTTTTTTTTTTTTTTTCCTGAGGAAAATAAATGAGTTAATGAAATCATTTGTTTGGCAGTCATTTTCTCTCAAAACATGGGGTGGCCGTAATATTAACAAAGATTCTTGGGAATGCAGAGTTGGGAACCCCATCTTCGATGCTTGTTGCCATGGACATCCTCAATGTTGCATCTTATTCCTGCCCCCCCTTGCAGCCCACAGCAAAGATCCCAGTTGGTGAGACACCCCTGGTTTCTGACACCCCGAGAAAATTCATCCCGACTACTCTTTACCACCCGCTGTGGTCACATTGCACAATCCTCCTTTGGAGTTTTTACTGTCAGCTCTCTCTGATTTTAAGAAAACTCCTAAAACCAATTCTAGCTTGAGTAATTTGACTTTTTTAAGAGCAGAAGCAAAGTTTTGATTCTAATTAGTAAACCACAAATCCCATTGGTGGCCTCTTTTTAGGAGGAGAAACTGCTGCTGCTGCTGCTAAGTCACTTCAGTCGTGTCCGACTCTGTGTGACCCCATAGACGGCAGCCCACCAGGCTCCCCCATCCCTGAGATTCTCCAGGCAAGAATACTGGAGTGGGTTGCCATTTCCTTCTCCAATGCATGAAAGAGAAAAGTGAAAGTGAAGTCGCTCAGTCTGTCCGACTGTTAGTGACCCCATGGACTGCAGCCCACCAGGCTACTCCGTCCATTGGATTTTCCAGGCAAGAGTACTAGAGTGGGGTGCCATTGCCTTCTCCGATTATATACATATATGCATGTATTCATGTGCATATATACATATAAATGTATATATGCATGTATATTCATATCCCAGATATTAGCTGGCTCCANGTCCATTGGATTTTCCAGGCAAGAGTACTGGGGTGGGGTGCCATTGCCTTCCCCGAGGAGGAGAAACTAACAGCCTAAAATCCATTAGAAAATTTTTGAAGGGAATATAGAAAACACTTTAGGGTCTATTTTGTACCAGGTGCTTCTGGTCTATCACTTCGTTTAATCCTTGCAGACGGGGGAGCTAAGCCTCAGAATGCCCAGGGGTGCCCCAAAGACACACAGCTCTTCTGAGACATCACTGGGTTCCTACCCAAACCACCCTGCCCTGCTCCCCACCCTCTCTCCTTGGGCAAGCCTACTTGTTTAGGATGGCCCCCATTGTTCCTGTCAGTCTAAACCTGGAGGTAGAAAACATTTTCTGTAAAGGACCATCTAGTAAATATTTCAGGCATGTGATCTCTGACTCTGGAGAATGGGAATATGTAAGTGAATGGATGCGGCCATCTACAACAGCAAGGGGATGGATGGGTTTAGCCCCAGGCTAGAGTTTGCCAAGCTATGTCTTAGCCAATCAGGGCAATCGATTTCCTTTGCCAAGTGTTGCCAGGAAGGGGCTTGGGCTATGGTTCTGGCCCACAAGCCCTGAAAGGATGTCACTGAAGGGGTTCTGGGTACATGCTCCTTTAATCTTAAAAAAAAGACACTCGTTGAAAGCCTTCCCCCCCGACCTCCGCTGAATCTGGATGCAGCTGGTGAGGAGACAATGGCTGGAGCGGGTGTAGCTCTCTTGCACCTCTAGGAGACAAGTCTGAGGACCAAAGCTGTATATGGAGGGTAGAAGAATCCTGATGATGGTGCCAACAAGTCCCTGGATGAGCAGTCTGGCTTTCGACCCCTCCTCTGGACTTAAAGGATGTAAAGTTATAAAGATACATATTATTTAAAGCATCTCTGGTAGAATTTACTTCTTAGTAGCTAGAAGTTTCCTAAACTAGGTTGTCCAAAGTTTATCCTTTCCCTACTTCCCCACATGGTTTTCCTGGCTTGACTGGGTTGATTTCATGTGCTGCTTAGTAGAAGAAACACCAAAAGAAACACCAATCTGTTTCCTTCCAGAGGACAAGCAGCTGCAACCCCGTGAGTCAGCCCAGAATACCCGGGAGAATTTTCATTTATGTGACTTTTGCCTTTAAAAGCCAATTATGGAAATAGATGCAGTTGAGTCTCAGAGCAGGTGTGTTTATGATTACTGAGAGAGGTGTACAGGTTGCCCTCTGAAGTCATCTGATTGACAGGTAGGTGCAAGGGTGACCTTGAGTGTGTGGGGGGTTTAATAGAAGACAGATGGGGGAGGGCAGAGGGTTGGAGCACGGCATTGCCTCCTGGGCTGTTCCATAGCAGACCACGTAGTGGGTCCAGGAGCACTGAAGTCTGTGAGATCAAGGACTCTTTCTTGGCGGAAAAGTCCCCCCAGCCAGGCCCTGCCAGCTGTGGACTGTTAGGGGGCAGTGAGGTGGGGGGGTCTCCACACGGAGCAGCTTGTGCAAAAGCCACATGTAAGAATGTGCCAGCATGGGATTTCTCCTGCATTTTGTGTTCCGGCACTAGAATTTGCATTCTGTTAATGTGATTCTTGAAAATCTCCTGAAGTGCCCACAAGTTAAAAACATCCCTGGACTGTGTTCCCAACACAGGCTTGCATGACAAATCCCCGAGCTACCCCAGGGTTTCTCCACCTGGGCCCTGGAGAGGAGGCAGGAGCCAAGCAGGCCCCTGGGGGCAGGAGAGGGGTGCTAGCACCTGAGCTGGATGCGAACCAGAAACCCAGAGCTCTTCCATCAAGTGGTGGCCGTCCCCCCAGGTGCCCCCGGGGACTCCACTAGATCTTCCTCACCACACAAAAGCAGCGCTTCCCGCAACTCATTAAGGTTTTTTTATGTTCCATTTTTAAATTAAAAATAAAATGAATAACAAAAGAGTATGAGAAGGAAAAGTCCATCCCTGAAACTGCATGATCCTCCTTAGTGCAGCCGAGCCCCTGAAGGCCAGTGCACTCTTGGTCCCGAGGCAGGCTCTTCATGGGGAGGGGGGCATTGACATGCAAAATGAACGCAGACCTTGCCTAGCAAGGTGCTCCTCTCTGGGGCATTTTGCCGGGGAAAGGAAAGCTCTCTGACTACAGAGCAGGTGGCCGTTTGACTCCAGGTGCCCCATGGGATGTCTTTCTCTCGTCGGCTCTGCAGTTGATGAGCTCTTCCAGCTTCTGAGCTAACCTCCCAGATCATTCAGATATTTAGTTGCTGGGCAGGTCCCCTTGGCAGGTGAATCATATTCAACCTGGCACATCATGGGATGAGAGAGACCAAGAGGACCGCCAATAGCCCAGAGTTCTAGAACTTCCATGATTCCCTTGTCTTTGTGGGAGCAGCCAGAAGGTGGAGCTGAGAGCATTAAGTCATCCAGAATGACCAGCTCTTGGGCTGCTAAAGCCAAGGCTTTTGTCTTTCAGGAGCTTCGTTGATTCATTAATTCCCTTTGACAACAGTTACTCACATTTTCTGATTTCAAAGCATATTATAAAGCTACAGTAGTTAACACAGCACGGTACTACCATAAAGACAGACATATAGACCAATGGAACCGAATAGAAAGCCCAGAAACATACCCCCAGATACATGGTCAAATGACCTTTGATAAGTGTCAAGATCACTCAGTGGGAACAAAAGCAGTCTCTTCAACACATGGTGTAAAGAAAACTGGACCACATGCACAAGAATGAAGTCAGACCTTTATTTTATCCCATAGGCAATGTCATTCATGACAGCCAAGAGATGGGGTCAACCTGAATGTCCATCAGTGGATGAATGGATAAGCAAAGTGTTGTATATATCATACAATGGGATATTATTCAACCTTAACAAGAACGGAAAACCTATCACATGCTACAACATACATGACTGTTGAAGACATTTTTTTGCTGTTCAATCACTAAGTCATGTCCGATTCTTTGCAACTCCACGACTGTAGCCTGCCCGGCTCCTCTGTCCACGGGATTCTCCAGGCAAGAATGCTGGAGTGGGTTGCTGTGCCCTCCTCTATGGCATCTTCCCGACCCAGAGATCGATCCCTTATCTCTTACATCTCCTGCACTGGCAGACAGATCTTTTACCACTAACACCACCTGGGAAGGCTCCTTCTTTTTGAGGGTTCTGTAAAGTTTTACTGGCCCAGGGAGGCTGTTTTTGTAAATCAGAGGCTGACAAATGTTCAGGGCAACACTAGTCTCTCACAGATAAGGCGACAAGGAATGTCTTTGTACTTAAATTTGTGTACACACGGGCTAGGATATATGGAGGATAAATTCTTAGCAGTAGAATTGCTAAGCCAGTCCTATTTTGAGTAGCACTGTCTATGGCCTCCAGAGAGGCAGTCCAGGAAACATCTTCCCCCTGCAGTCCTGGAACAGTCACCTTCTGGTCTAGGGGAAGTTTGTTTTCATCTGGGAAAAAAAAAAAAAAAAAAAGATGGAAAAAACTAAGTTCTCCCTCTCACTTGCCTTTCTTTCTCCAGAATAAGACAGAAGATCTTTTTGATGGTTGCAGGTAGGGAGTGACCTAGGCTTAATCCTGATTCTGATTTCTCTCTCATCCTGCCTGGCCACCTTTTCCCTCTGCCACCATAACCCAAGCCACCACCTTCCCTCCCCTGGACGGTTCCCCTCACTGCCTCACTGGTTCTTCTCTGGACCCTCCATTCTAGTCTTCACAGAGGAGTCAGAGTGGACACTGTCACCCTCTGCTTAAAATCCTCCAAAGGCTTCTCATTGTCTTAGGACAAAATCCAAGCTCCTTCCCCAAGTCTCCAAATCCTGCATCATTTGCCCTCTACCTCTCTCCAGGATCATCCCCCATAATGGTCCTTGAGGTCCCTTACTCCAACCACTCAGACCTGCCCACACTCAACTCACCCAGCTTCCTTCCACCAGAGGGCTTTTAAAAACATATATATTTATTTAATTCATTATTCATTTATAAGACAGACCATAACAGGTCTTAGTTACGGCATGCAGGATCTCCAGTGCAACATGTGAGATCTTTAGTTGCAGCGTGTAGGATCTAATTCCCTGACCAGGGATCAGACCTAGGCCCCCTGCACTGGCAATGCAGAGTCTCAGCCACTAGACCATCAGGAAAGTTCCCCATCACAGGGCCTTTGCTCATGCAGCCCCCTTTGCCAGAAATGCCTTCATCCAGATGACCACATGCCTGACTCCTTCTTATTGTTTAGACCTCAAAACCTGAATCACTGCCTCCAGGAAGCCTTCTTTGATCACCCAGCCCACACTGTCTTTCTCCCAGCCACTGCTTTCTACATCCCAATGCTTAATTGTCTTCATAGCCCGTACTGAAGTATATAAAGGCCCCGTTTGTTTGTTTCCCATCACTCCAGCTCCAGGGAGAGCTTCATGGGGCAGAGTTTGATAGTGACACTCTGGGGGAGAAGAGATGTAAGGAAAGATGGACAAGAAGCTCAGCTGTCTCCGTAGACCTCACAAGGCAGAACATCTATATAAAGCCAGCCTCTCAGGACTGCCATTGCTTTCACAGACCAAGGAGACACAGTGTCTCTTATATCTAAGAGAATCCAACCAGTCAGACACTCCTAACCACCAGGCTGATACTTAGCTTGTGACTTTTAGTACAGAATGGGCGTTCCAATGTCAGTGGCCCAGGTTCATGCTTGGGGCCTGGGTCATGGGAACCCAGAAGAGCTGGATCAGGGTCTAGACAGGCCACTCGGGCGGTAATCCCTGGGGAGTGGTGAAAGGTGTGAGCGCCCACTCCTGATTAGTGAGGTGGGTCTGGGAGGGGCCCACAAAGCCAACGAGAAGCTGAGCCCATCTGCTTCCCGTGATGCAACCTGGGCCCAGCCAGCGATTTCTGAATCAGCACGGAGCAACTCTGCCTGATCTTGGAATTTGGCACTGAATTCGGCACAGCGTAGGCGGGTACTGGCAGAAGAGAGTTCAGTGCCTGAGGACTCAGGGAGCTCAAGATGTGGGAAAGATTTCCCATCTTTTTGAAGTTTCCAGAAGTTGGGAAGCAGACAGAGGAATCCAGAACTTTGGATACAAACAACCTTTCATTTATAGCATGGGACAGGGCAGGTCTGTTGAAATTCAGTATTTTCAGTGCACAGAGTTGACTTGAAGATGGACACATTACGTGAAGAAAGTGCTTTGTGGACTCCCAAGTCCTGACTGTAAATGCCGTGAGGCAGGAGGTCTGTACACTACTGGAGCAGAAGCTCCTGGAGGCCAGCCTAGAGTTTTTTCCCCAGTACCTTGCACGTGGAGAACACCATACACACAGCTTGTGGAGGAATGTATGCCCCTGGGTCTTAAGTGATAAAAACCCAATCTGAACCAGCTTCGGACACCAAGAGAATCTAACAGAAGTTTCCAAGGGCAGCAATATAGCTGGGCCTCAGGAACCCAAGAGTCAAGACTCTGGAACCTCTTCTCTCAGTAGATCTGCCTCATTTTCTTTTTAGAAAGACTAGCTTCCTTGGCTTCGCAGAGCCACGTGGAAGAAAATATGGCCGCCAACAACTTCCAAGGTTTACAGTTTCCCATCCAGGTACACAAAGGGCATTTCCCAGGGAAGGACTCTGGTTGGCTCAGCTTGATCCTGTGCTCATTTCTGGACTGATCAAAGAAGAACAGGAAGTCAAGTCCTGTGTTATAACTGGCTGCTTCTGTTGGCACCAAGGGAACGATGGTGCAGGTGGGAAAGGAGTATAAGGAATTTCTCATCCTAGAAAATGGAATGCTGAGTGAATGATCCCATGGGTGTCCATGAAATACATCATTTCATATGAAAGAATAAGCTTTTAGAACTTTACATAAATATTACACTCTCACGGTAAGAAATTCTAGTAGGAGAAGGGAAAAAGGAACTACCCATAATTCAACAAGTCAGAGATAATCACCATTAACAGTCTTCCCATCTCTCTGGATGGTTCTTCCTGGTTTTCTTTAATGTTTCTAAATGCTAGGGAGGTGGGTGAGGGGAGGGCAGGTTCATCCTTGGGTCTCTTCTCTTATTCTGTTCACATTTACTCTTTCCCTTGCTGAACTCATCCAGCCTCATGTCCAGAAGATTGCAGGGTTCCCATCTTCTGCCTCTGCCGCTCGCTGCTGCCTCTTGGGTCTCTAGTGACCATCTCAACACATTTATGGGTAACAAACGTCCTAACTGACCCCATCAGAGAACCAGTCCCTACCCACCCACCTGTGTTCCCACAGTCTCCCCATCTCCTTCAATGGCAGCTCAACCTTTCCAGGGGCTCAGTTCTGGGGTCATTATGAACCATTCCCCTCTCTCTCTCCATATTTGATCTGTCAGTGGAGCCTATTGGACTCCGTTTTCTAAAAACACCTTTTACCAGACCACTTTTCATCCCATCCACCTTGCCCCCCGGTCTCATCTGTGTCATTGCCCAGCCTCCTAACTGGTTATCCTGCTCGTCCCAGTGCCCACCTTCAACCAAGCTCAGTAATCCTGCTGGGGTAGATGTCAGTTTGTACTGCTTGAATGTATGAATATCCTAACTGGGTCTCATTTCCCTCCCCTTAATAAAAAGCAATACTTTTGTTAAACCATGTGCATTTAAGCCCCACTGTTTTGGGCTTTCCCAGGTG
This sequence comes from Oreotragus oreotragus, assembly GCA_006410675.1. Taxonomy (NCBI): domain Eukaryota; kingdom Metazoa; phylum Chordata; class Mammalia; order Artiodactyla; family Bovidae; genus Oreotragus; species Oreotragus oreotragus. Next base: position 7,478 of record SJYX01000477.1, read on the forward strand.
GCTCAGTGGTAAAGAATCTACCTGCCAATACAGAAGACACAGGCTCGAAACCTGGGTTGGGAGGATCCCCTAGAGAAGGAAATGGCAACCCACTCCAGTGTTCTTTCCTGGAGAATCCCATGGACAGTGGAGCCTGGAGGGTTACCATCCACGGGATTGCAAAGAGTCGGACACGACTGAGCAACGAACGTTATTCGTATCAGTCACCAGTCAGGGTGCACAGCACTTCTGGTCCGTCTCTGTTCCCCTGCCTGCTCCCCCAGGGCCTGGTCCTGGACTGAGCCAAGGTGCCGGCAGGACTGCTGGGACCTGAAGCACTGAGAACTGATTGCTAGAATCACTCTCCTGATTATTACTTCTTCAGCAGTAAAGCACACACTCGATAACAGGACCCCAAGTATGACTTGGCTGAACCTTGACTTAGCTCAGCAGAGCTCAAAGATGCCCTGAACTCCTGTTAGGTGGGCCCTGCAGGGACGGGAGTACTTTAAACTGGAGAAGATGCCCCAGGGCATTCCTGGGAAGGGGAATGACCCTTTAGGGGCAGCCTTTCCCTCTGTTTGATGGGGAAGGTGGCAGCATCGTGGGCGGTGAGGCTGGAAGAAAGCGTCAACCAGCCAGCAACAGGTCAAGACCCCCACATGTGTTGGGGAGCTCGAGGTGCTGTCTGGAGCCTGGAAAAGAGAGTCCCCCTCAGGGCTGGCTCCAGGGTTTATTAAATACCAGGCCTTCTGGGCTAGGAAAAGACTAAACAAAATGTGTTTTTCCACTGTGAACTGATTGCATCTCTTCCAAAGGGAACACAAGGGAATCACCTTGGAGGGTATACTACTCAAAGACCAGCCCCCTGGGACCCGTGGCCTTGCCTAGACGTTCTGCCCCTTGACCCCGGTCTAAAGCCTTGGACAAGGTCACCGGCTTCCCTGGGAGGGGAGGAGGACAACCCTGCCATGAGGCAAGTGGGAAGGGACTGGCATCTCCAGAGGAGGTGGCTGGATTCTCAGGTGGTTCAGAGAGGAAGTTGTTGGGGGCTGCTGGGTAGAAAGAGAAGAGAAAAGGTCTAAGGAAAAAACCCTGGGACAATCCACAGTGAGAGAGCCACAGGAAACAATCCAAGGGGACAAACTAAGGGCTTCCCTGGTGGCTCAGACAGTAAAAGATCCCCCTGCAATGCAGGAGACCCAGGCTCGATCCCTGACTAGGGAAGATCCACTGGGCTACCCTAGTAGGGAAGAGCTACCCACTCCAGTATTCTTGCCTAGAGAATCCCATGGACAGAGGACCCTAGTGGGCTACAATCCATGGGGTCACAAAGAGTCGGGCCTGACTGAAGTGACCTAGCATTTGTCAGTTAAGGAAGAAAGCTATATCATCCTCCTTGAGAGATGTGCAAAAGGATGTTTGTAAACATGTACCACCAGAGCAGCTGTAACTGTGATGTCATTCCAGACCGGAAGTCCTACCCCCAGGGTGACAGTCACAGCAGATGCACTTGGCATTAGCAGCCACGGATGGAGCTGTTTCCACGAACAAGTGGGCTGTGTGTGTCCAACTTCCTCCTTCCCAGGGAGCAAATCAGAAGACGACTGATTGTCATTCTTACTGGCCTCCTGTGCTATGCAGCCAGAACTTGAAGAAGGAGAAAATGTGGCAAGGCAGGGTGCCATCCATGCTGATCCGACATCACCGGGGCCACTATGCTGTACAGTGGCTACCGGGGTCCCCAGGGTCGGGGGAGTGTCAGAACCGCTGAGCTGCTGCCTGAGGGCCATCCTGAGCTGGACGCTGTAATACCACAGTCAGAGTGAGAGGAGAGGGCCCAGTCTCTCCTGTTATCTTCTCCCTGACATTTTAAAATCTTTGACTTCCATCTCTGAGAGCTATCTGGATGAGAGGTCAGCCATGGCCTCTAGCTGTTGAAGGGAAAAAAAAAAAAAAAAGGTCAAAGGAAACTAGCTCAGGTATTTCCCACTGATTGAAAAGACTGTTACTGGTTCCTATCTGGTGGGGAGGAAACAAATCTATTTGACTGAAACGGAATTCTTGGTTATGTTTTCTCCCCCGACCTGTGCGTCCCTCCCCAGCCCTCACACCCCAAGTCTCAGCATAAATGGTAAGACTGCTCATCACTATTTGAGTGGGCATCACCCAGAGTCCTTTTCTCCCCTCATCACTGAACCCCTAGTTCAACCCACTGGTTTTAGTTCTCCTGCCCTATTTCCAAGGTCCTGAGTCCAATCCTTCTTATCTTCTACCATCAGCCTAAGTCAGTGGTTTTCAACGAGTGTGTTTTGGTCCCCAGGAAACATTTGGAGGGGCTTCCCTAGTGGCTCAGAGGTAAAGAATCCACCTACAATGCAAGAGACACAGGAGATGCAGGCTTGATCGTTGGGTGGGGAAGATCCCCTGGAGGAGGGCATGACAACCAACTCCAGTATTCTTTCCTGGAGAATCCCATCGACAGAGGAGCTGGTGGGCTACAGTCCGTGGGGTCACAAAGAGTTGGACAAGACTGAATGACTGAGCATACACACACATTTGGAAGGTCTGAAGACATTTTTGGTTGTCGCAACATGTGGGGGTTGCCTCTGGAATCCGGTGGGTAGAAGCCAGAGCTGCTATAAACACGGGACAGGACACAGGACAGCCCCCCAGCAGAGATATGCAAAAGGATGTTTGTAAACATGTACCACCAGAGCAGGTGTAACTGTGATGTCATTCCAGACCGGAAGTCCTACCCCCAGGATGACAGTCACAGCAGATGCACTTGGCATTAGCAGCCAAGTCCCTGAATGTCAGTAGTGTGGAGCTGAGAACTCTCGTGTAGGCAGAGCGGCCTCACCCTGGGCCACCAGGTCTCCCAGCTTGGGCCTCGCCCAGTCAGTCAGTTATACCCAATGTCACCCTGACCTTGCCGCTCCCTGATTAAACCACCTCAATGATTGCTCTTTATGAGTAAAGCCCGGTTCCTCTCATGGCCTCCAGCCCTCCTGAGGATGCTCCTGCTTTGTGGTTTGACTGCTTCCTTCTTCTTTCAACTCCAGAGCCACCTCCTCCCGGAAGCCTTCCTGGGTCTCTACTCCCTGGCACTTGCTGCCACATTACCCCATTTTATATCCTCCAGAGACTCATCATATTTTCTGTTATTTTGTTTATCAGTTCTCCCCTTGGTAAACATTCACAGTGTGCCCATTCTAGGAAGCAAGCTTTCCAAGAGCAGGTACTCCCTGCCTCATTCACCACTGTCTCCTTGGTACCTGGCACCAAGAGAGATCCCATTAACACTTACCAAATGACTGAAAACCATGCATTCCTGCAGATTTACCAATCAAAGCCATGCCATCATTTTCAGGGCCCAGTGCAAGGTGAAATGTAGACTTCCTTGTTCAAAAATTACTGAGAATTTCAAGACAGCAGAACATCAAACCCAGCACAGGATCCTTCTGAGTACAAGGCCTTGATGTGCACTTGAAGCAGGCTCTGATTACTGTTTGAAAGGTGAAAGTGTTGGTTGTGTCGGATTCTTTGCGACCCCCATGGACTGTAGCCCACCAGGCTCCTCTGTCCATAGAATTCTCCAGGCAAGAATACTGGAGTGGGTTACCATTCCCTTCTCAGTGTTACTTTTCAACAATGACAGAAGAATAATTTCTTAACATTCTCACTTCGGCCATTGCTCCCCAAACTCAGGACCCACTGGCNCCCATGGACTGTAGCCCACCAGGCTCCTCTGTCCATAGAATTCTCCAGGCAAGAATACTGGAGTGGGTTACCATTCCCTTCTCAGTGTTACTTTTCAACAATGACAGAAGAATAATTTCTTAACATTCTCACTTCGGCCATTGCTCCCCAAACTCAGGACCCACTGGCTTGAAGCAAAATAAGAAAAAAATGGAAAAGGCATTAAGTTTGTTCTAAAGGCTGAATGGACTTCTAAAGAAACCTAATATTGTCTATTCTGCAATTACTTTCATTTTCCATTTTTGCTGAAAAAAAAATTCTTTTCTGAAATGATAGTGTTGAAAGATGTAATTATAAAATAAAAGATTGGAAAACTCTCCCATTAAACCTACCCAGTATGTTTGGTGTATGCTTTGTAAATTCCCACTGTGTGGACCCACCCCAACATCTGAGAAAGCCCCAATCCATCGTCCCAGCCAGGAGTCAAGAGGGAGGCCCCTTGGCACAAACCCTTTCAGAGAATTGGCTGATGTTTGTGGCCAGCAGAGGGGGCCCCAAGAATGCCAAATCCTCTTGGCTGGGTCCCAGACAAATCATAGCCAGTTCCCAGCTCTCAGCTCCCAGAAAGTTGTGTCCGACTCTTCACAGCCTCATGGACTGTAGCCTGCCAGGCTTCTCTTTCCATGAAATTCTCCAGCCAAGAATACTGGAGTGGGTAGCCATTCCCTTCTCTAGGGGATCTTCCCCACCCAGGTATCAAACTCAGGAAAAAAAAAAAAAAAAAAGATGGAAAAAACTAAGTTCTCCCTCTCGCTTGCCTTTCTTTCTCCAGAATAAGACAGAAGATCTTTTTGATGGTTGCAGGTAGGGAGTGACCTAGGCTTAATCCTGATTCTGATTTCTCTCTCATCCTGCCTGGCCACCTTTTCCCTCTGCCACCATAACCCAAGCCACCACCTTCCCTCCCCTGGACGGTTCCCCTCACTGCCTCACTGGTTCTTCTCTGGACCCTCCATTCTAGTCTTCACAGAGGAGTCAGAGTGGACACTGTCACCCTCTGCTTAAAATCCTCCAAAGGCTTCTCATTGTCTTAGGACAAAATCCAAGCTCCTTCCCCAAGTCTCCAAATCCTGCATCATTTGCCCTCTACCTCTCTCCAGGATCATCCCCCATAATGGTCCTTGAGGTCCCTTACTCCAACCACTCAGACCTGCCCACACTCAACTCACCCAGCTTCCTTCCACCAGAGGGCTTTTAAAAACATATATATTACTTTTCCCTCTGCCACCATAACCCAAGCCACCACCTTCCCTCCCCTGGACGGTTCCCCTCACTGCCTCACTGGTTCTTCTCTGGACCCTCCATTCTAGTCTTCACAGAGGAGTCAGAGTGGACACTGTCACCCTCTGCTTAAAATCCTCCAAAGGCTTCTCATTGTCTTAGGACAAAATCCAAGCTCCTTCCCCAAGTCTCCAAATCCTGCATCATTTGCCCTCTACCTCTCTCCAGGATCATCCCCCATAATGGTCCTTGAGGTCCCTTACTCCAACCACTCAGACCTGCCCACACTCAACTCACCCAGCTTCCTTCCACCAGAGGGCTTTTAAAAACATATATATTTATTTAATTCATTATTCATTTATAAGACAGACCATAACAGGTCTTAGTTACGGCATGCAGGATCTCCAGTGCAACATGTGAGATCTTTAGTTGCAGCGTGTAGGATCTAATTCCCTGACCAGGGATCAGACCTAGGCCCCCTGCACTGGCAATGCAGAGTCTCAGCCACTAGACCATCAGGAAAGTTCCCCATCACAGGGCCTTTGCTCATGCAGCCCCTTTTGCCAGAAATGCCTTCATCCAGATGACCACATGCCTGACTCCTTCTTATTGTTTAGACCTCAAAACCTGAATCACTGCCTCCAGGAAGCCTTCTTTGATCACCCAGCCCACACTGTCTTTCTCCCAGCCACTGCTTTCTACATCCCAATGCTTAATTGTCTTCATAGCCCGTACTGAAGTATATAAAGGCCCCGTTTGTTTGTTTCCCATCACTCCAGCTCCAGGGAGAGCTTCATGGGGCAGAGTTTGATAGTGACACTCTGGGGGAGAAGAGATGTAAGGAAAGATGGACAAGAAGCTCAGCTGTCTCCGTAGACCTCACAAAGCAGAACATCTATATAAAGCCAGCCTCTCAGGACTGCCATTGCTTTCACAGACCAAGGAGACACAGTGTCTCTTATATCTAAGAGAATCCAACCAGTCAGACACTCCTAACCACCAGGCTGATACTTAGCTTGTGACTTTTAGTACAGAATGGGCGTTCCAATGTCAGTGGCCCAGGTTCATGCTTGGGGCCTGGGTCATGGGAACCCAGAAGAGCTGGAGCAGGGTCTAGACAGGCCACTCGGGCGGTAATCCCTGGGGAGTGGTGAAAGGTGTGAGCGCCCACTCCTGATTAGTGAGGTGGGTCTGGGAGGGGCCCACAAAGCCAACGAGAAGCTGAGCCCATCTGCTCCCCGTGATGCAACCTGGGCCCAGCCAGCGATTTCTGAATCAGCACGGAGCAACTCTGCCTGATCTTGGAATTTGGCACTGAATTCGGCACAGCGTAGGCGGGTACTGGCAGAAGAGAGTTCAGTGCCTGAGGACTCAGGGAGCTCAAGATGTGGGAAAGATTTCCCATCTTTTTGAAGTTTCCAGAAGTTGGGAAGCAGACAGAGGAATCCAGAACTTTGGATACAAACAACCTTTCATTTATAGCATGGGACAGGGCAGGTCTGTTGAAATTCAGTATTTTCAGTGCACAGAGTTGACTTGAAGATGGACACATTACGTGAAGAAAGTGCTTTGTGGACTCCCAAGTCCTGACTGTAAATGCCGTGAGGCAGGAGGTCTGTACACTACTGGAGCAGAAGCTCCTGGAGGCCAGCCTAGAGTTTTTTCCCCAGTACCTTGCACGTGGAGAACACCATACACACAGCTTGTGGAGGAATGTATGCCCCTGGGTCTTAAGTGATAAAAACCCAATCTGAACCAGCTTCGGACACCAAGAGAATCTAACAGAAGTTTCCAAGGGCAGCAATATAGCTGGGCCTCAGGAACCCAAGAGTCAAGACTCTGGAACCTCTTCTCTCAGTAGATCTGCCTCATTTTCTTTCTAGAAAGACTAGCTTCCTTGGCTTCGCAGAGCCACGTGGAAGAAAATATGGCCGCCAACAACTTCCAAGGTTTACAGTTTCCCATCCAGGTACTCAAAGGGCATTTCCCAGGGAAGGACTCTGGTTGGCTCAGCTTGATCCTGTGCTCATTTCTGGACTGATCAAAGAAGAACAGGAAGTCAAGTCCTGTGTTATAACTGGCTGCTTCTGTTGGCACCAAGGGAACGATGGTGCAGGTGGGAAAGGAGTATAAGGAATTTCTCGTCCTAGAAAATGGAATGCTGAGTGAATGATCCCATGGGTGTCCATGAAATACATCATTTCATATGAAAGAATAAGCTTTTAGAACTTTACATAAATATTACACTCTCACGGTAAGAAATTCTAGTAGGAGAAGGGAAAAAGGAACTACCCATAATTCAACAAGTCAGAGATAATCACCATTAACAGTCTTCCCATCTCTCTGGATGGTTCTTCCTGGTTTTCTTTAATGTTTCTAAATGCTAGGGAGGTGGGTGAGGGGAGGGCGGGCTCATCCTTGGGTCTCTTCTCTTATTCTGTTCACATTTACTCTTTCCCTTGCTGAACTCATCCAGCCTCATGTCCAGAAGATTGCAGGGTTCCCATCTTCTGCCTCTGCCGCTCGCTGCTGCCTCTTGGGTCTCTAGTGACCATCTCAACACATTTATGGGTAACAAACGTCCTAACTGACCCCATCAGAGAACCAGTCCCTACCCACCCACCTGTGTTCCCACAGTCTCCCCATCTCCTTCAATGGCAGCTCAACCTTTCCAGGGGCTCAGTTCTGGGGTCATTTTGAAGCATTCCCCTCTCTCTCTCTCCATGTTTGATCTGTCAGTGAAGCCTATTGGACTCCGTTTTCTAAAAACACCTTTTACCAGACCACTTTTCATCCCATCCACCTTGACCCCCGGTCTCATCTGTGTCATTGCCCAGCCTCCTAACTGGTTATCCTGCTCGTCCCAGTGCCCACCTTCAACCAAGCTCAGTAATCCTGCTGGGGTAGATGTCAGTTTGTACTGCTTGAATGTATGAATATCCTAACTGGGTCTCATTTCCCTCCCCTTAATAAAAAGCAATACTTTTGTTAAACCATGTGCATTTAAGCCCCACTGTTTTGGGCTTTCCCAGGTGGCTCAGTGGTAAAGAATCTACCTGCCAATACAGAAGACACAGGCTCGAAACCTGGGTTGGGAGGATCCCCTAGAGAAGGAAATGGCAACCCACTCCAGTGTTCTTTCCTGGAGAATCCCATGGACAGTGGAGCCTGGAGGGTTACCATCCACGGGATTGCAAAGAGTCGGACACGACTGAGCAACGAACGTTATTCGTATCAGTCACCAGTCAGGGTGCACAGCACTTCTGGTCCGTCTCTGTTCCCCTGCCTGCTCCCCCAGGGCCTGGTCCTGGACTGAGCCAAGGTGCCGGCAGGACTGCTGGGACCTGGAGCACTGAGAACTGATCGCTAGAATCACTCTCCTGATTATTACTTCTTTAGCAGTAAAGCACACACTCGATAACAGGACCCCAAGTATGACTTGGCTGAACCTTGACTTAGCTCAGCAGAGCTCAAAGATGCCCTGAACTCCTGTTAGGTGGGCCCTGCAGGGACGGGAGTACTTTAAACTGGAGAAGATGCCCCAGGGCATTCCTGGGAAGGGGAATGACCCTTTAGGGGCAGCCTTTCCCTCTGTTTGATGGGGAAGGTGGCAGCATCGTGGGCGGTGAGGCTGGAAGAAAGCGTCAACCAGCCAGCAACAGGTCAAGACCCCCACATGTGTTGGGGAGCTCGAGGTGCTGTCTGGAGCCTGGAAAAGAGAGTCCCCCTCAGGGCTGGCTCCAGGGTTTATTAAATACCAGGCCTTCTGGGCTAGGAAAAGACTAAACAAAATGTGTTTTTCCACTGTGAACTGATTGCATCTCTTCCAAAGGGAACACAAGGGAATCACCTTGGAGGGTATACTACTCAAAGACCAGCCCCCTGGGACCCGTGGCCTCGCCTAGACGTTCTGCCCCTTGACCCCAGTCTAAAGCCTTGGACAAGGTCACCGGCTTCCCTGGGAGGGGAGGAGGACAACCCTGCCATGAGGCAAGTGGGAAGGGACTGGCATCTCCAGAGGAGGTGGCTGGATTCTCAGGTGGTTCAGAGAGGAAGTTGTTGGGGGCTGCTGGGTAGAAAGAGAAGAGAAAAGGTCTAAGGAAAAAACCCTGGGACAATCCACAGTGAGAGAGCCACAGGAAACAATCCAAGGGGACAAACTAAGGGCTTCCCTGGTGGCTCAGACAGTAAAAGATCCCCCTGCAATGCAGGAGACCCAGGCTCGATCCCTGACTAGGGAAGATCCACTGGGCTACCCTAGTAGGGAAGAGCTACCCACTCCAGTATTCTTGCCTAGAGAATCCCATGGACAGAGGACCCTAGTGGGCTACAATCCATGGGGTCACAAAGAGTCGGGCCTGACTGAAGTGACCTAGCATTTGTCAGTTAAGGAAGAAAGCTATATCATCCTCCTTGAGAGATGTGCAAAAGGATGTTTGTAAACATGTACCACCAGAGCAGCTGTAACTGTGATGTCATTCCAGACCGGAAGTCCTACCCCCAGGGTGACAGTCACAGCAGATGCACTTGGCATTAGCAGCCACGGATGGAGCTGTTTCCACGAACAAGTGGGCTGTGTGTGTCCAACTTCCTCCTTCCCAGGGAGCAAATCAGAAGACGACTGATTGTCATTCTTACTGGCCTCCTGTGCTATGCAGCCAGAACTTGAAGAAGGAGAAAATGTGGCAAGGCAGGGTGCCATCCATGCTGATCCGACATCACCGGGGCCACTATGCTGTACAGTGGCTACCGGGGTCCCCAGGGTCGGGGGAGTGTCAGAACCGCTGAGCTGCTGCCTGAGGGCCATCCTGAGCTGGACGCTGTAATACCACAGTCAGAGTGAGAGGAGAGGGCCCAGTCTCTCCTGTTATCTTCTCCCTGACATTTTAAAATCTTTGACTTCCATCTCTGAGAGCTATCTGGATGAGAGGTCAGCCATGGCCTCTAGCTGTTGAATGGAAAAAAAAAAAAAAAAGGTCAAAGGAAACTAGCTCAGGTATTTCCCACTGATTGAAAAGACTGTTACTGGTTCCTATCTGGTGGGGAGGAAACAAATCTATTTGACTGAAACGGAATTCTTGGTTATGTTTTCTCCCCCGACCTGTGCGTCCCTCCCCAGCCCTCACACCCCAAGTCTCAGCATAAATGGTAAGACTGCTCATCACTATTTGAGTGGGCATCACCCAGAGTCCTTTTCTCCCCTCATCACTGAACCCCTAGTTCAACCCACTGGTTTTAGTTCTCCTGCCCTATTTCCAAGGTCCTGAGTCCAATCCTTCTTATCTTCTACCATCAGCCTAAGTCAGTGGTTTTCAACGAGTGTGTTTTGGTCCCCAGGAAACATTTGGAGGGGCTTCCCTAGTGGCTCAGAGGTAAAGAATCCACCTACAATGCAAGAGACACAGGAGATGCAGGCTTGATCGTTGGGTGGGGAAGATCCCCTGGAGGAGGGCATGACAACCAACTCCAGTATTCTTTCCTGGAGAATCCCATCGACAGAGGAGCTGGTGGGCTACAGTCCGTGGGGTCACAAAGAGTTGGACAAGACTAAATGACTGAGCATACACACACATTTGGAAGGTCTGAAGACATTTTTGGTTGTCGCAACATGTGGGGGTTGCCTCTGGAATCCGGTGGGTAGAAGCCAGAGCTGCTATAAACACGGGACAGGACACAGGACAGCCCCCCAGCAGAGATATGCAAAAGGATGTTTGTAAACATGTACCACCAGAGCAGGTGTAACTGTGATGTCATTCCAGACCGGAAGTCCTACCCCCAGGATGACAGTCACAGCAGATGCACTTGGCATTAGCAGCCAAGTCCCTGAATGTCAGTAGTGTGGAGCTGAGAACTCTCGTGTAGGCAGAGCGGCCTCACCCTGGGCCACCAGGTCTCCCAGCTTGGGCCTCGCCCAGTCAGTCAGTTATACCCAATGTCACCCTGACCTTGCCGCTCCCTGATTAAACCACCTCAATGATTGCTCTTTATGAGTAAAGCCCGGTTCCTCTCACGGCCTCCAGCCCTCCTGAGGATGCTCCTGCTTTGTGGTTTGACTGCTTCCTTCTTCTTTCAACTCCAGAGCCACCTCCTCCCGGAAGCCTTCCTGGGTCTCTACTCCCTGGCACTTGCTGCCACATTACCCCATTTTATATCCTCCAGAGACTCATCATATTTTCTGTTATTTTGTTTATCAGTTCTCCCCTTGGTAAACATTCACAGTGTGCCCATTCTAGGAAGCAAGCTTTCCAAGAGCAGGTACTCCCTGCCTCATTCACCACTGTCTCCTTGGTACCTGGCACCAAGAGAGATCCCATTAACACTTACCAAATGACTGAAAACCATGCATTCCTGCAGATTTACCAATCAAAGCCATGCCATCATTTTCAGGGCCCAGTGCAAGGTGAAATGTAGACTTCCTTGTTCAAAAATTACTGAGAATTTCAAGACAGCAGAACATCAAACCCAGCACAGGATCCTTCTGAGTACAAGGCCTTGATGTGCACTTGAAGCAGGCTCTGATTACTGTTTGAAAGGTGAAAGTGTTGGTTGTGTCGGATTCTTTGCGACCCCCATGGACTGTAGCCCACCAGGCTCCTCTGTCCATAGAATTCTCCAGGCAAGAATACTGGAGTGGGTTACCATTCCCTTCTCAGTGTTACTTTTCAACAATGACAGAAGAATAATTTCTTAACATTCTCACTTCGGCCATTGCTCCCCAAACTCAGGACCCACTGGCTTGAAGCAAAATAAGAAAAAAGTGGAAAAGGCATTAAGTTTGTTCTAAAGGCTGAATGGACTTCTAAAGAAACCTAATATTGTCTATTCTGCAATTACTTTCATTTTCCATTTTTGCTGAAAAAAAAATTCTTTTCTGAAATAATAGTGTTGAAAGATGTAATTATAAAATAAAAGATTGGAAAACTCTCCCATTAAACCTACCCAGTATGTTTGGTGTATGCTTTGTAAATTCCCACTGTGTGGACCCACCCCAACATCTGAGAAAGCCCCAATCCATCGTCCCAGCCAGGAGTCAAGAGGGAGGCCCCTTGGCACAAACCCTTTCAGAGAACTGGCTGATGTTTGTGGCCAGCAGAGGGGGCCCCAAGAATGCCAAATCCTCTTGGCTGGGTCCCAGACAAATCATAGCCAGTTCCCAGCTCTCAGCTCCCAGAAAGTTGTGTCCGACTCTTCACAGCCTCATGGACTGTAGCCTGCCAGGCTTCTCTTTCCATGAAATTCTCCAGCCAAGAATACTGGAGTGGGTAGCCATTCCCTTCTCCAGGGGATCTTCCCCACCCAGGTATCAAACTCAGGTCTCCCACATTGCAGGCAGATTCTTTACTGTCTGAGCCACAAAGGAAGCCCTCTCAGCTATCAGTGTTATCCTTTTTATTAGTGGGGAGATTCAGGAAGATTCAGAATTCGTGAAAACTTTTCTGGCCACACTTTATCCCTTTTTGCATTTTAGATGTGAATTAAAGTCTCTTTTCTTTAAATCAGTGGCTCTCAGCCCTGGCTGTCTGTTAAACTTACCTGGAGAGCCTTCCAAAATAAAATTAAAATGTCCAGAAATTGTGCTTCTGTTGATCAGGAGTGGGGCCCCAGGCATTAGAGTTTTGCCTACTCCTCCCTTCCCCTAATTCTAATTCTAATAGGTTGAGCTGCTGCTGTTGCTGCTGCTGCTGCTGCTAAGTCACTTCAGTCGTGTCCGACTCTGTGTGACCCCATAGACGGCAGCCCACCAGGCTCCCCCGTCCCTGGGATTCTCCAGGCAAGAACACTGGAATGGGTTGCCATTTCCTTCTCCAATGCATGAAAGTGAAAAGTGAAAGTGAAGTCGCTCAGTCGTGTCCGACTCTTTGAGACCCCATGGAATGCAGCCCACCAGGCTCCTCTGTCCATGGGATTTTCCAGGCAAGAGTACTGGAGTCAGTTGCCAGTGCCTTCTCCGAATAGACTGAGAGCTCCTGCCAAATACGGTTGCTATTAAAAAATGGTGGTTGGGTGGTTAAGACTTGGCGCTTTCAGTGCCATGACCCGGCTTCAACCCCTGGTCAGAGAACTAAGATACTGAAAGCTGCCTGGCATGGACGAATAAATGAATAAGTATGTTAATCGCTCAGTCAGTCGTGTCCAACTGGTTGTGACCCCGTGGACTGTAGCCAGAGGACAGGTTCCTCTGTCCCTGGAATTCTCTAGGCACGAATACTGGAGTAGGTTGCCATTCCTTTCTCCAGGGGATCTTCCTGATCCAACCCAGGTCTCTCATATTAAATAGAATAATATAAATTCTTAAAAAAGAAAATACATTTTTAAGAAGTAAAAAAAAAAAAAAGTGGTTCATAATTTTTCAAGGGATATGGGTATCTTTTTTTTTTTTTGTCCTGGAGCAACTGTCTTCATTTCACTCTTAAAGGATAGTTTGCAGCAAAGAATGAACAAAACCTTCCAGCTTTGACTAGAAGATTTGGAGACTGAGGGCGTCTATTGCCTTGTCACAGTGGGCAAGGCACTGTCACTATTGCCTTGAGCTGTGGGCACTTAAGCAACTGGCCCCATCTCTGCAGAGTTCACCCTGGTTTTCCTGTCATGCCTGCGTCTTAAGCAGACACAACCCTGGGAACTTTGCAGCCAGGTGTCTGGGCACAGCGGGCCCCAGGTCACTGCTGGTCTGGGCCACACTGCCACAGTCTCCCAGAGCTGGGCTGAGCCTTGTTCTGCCAATCCTGGCAGGGCTCCACCTCTGGGCAACATGGTGACATGTACAGACTGCTGGCCAAAGTGTTTCCTGCGAATCATCTTTACAACAAAAGAAGTAACTCAATGTTTCTGCAAGGCGCTAGAAACCCCAAATGACTCAAAAGGAGTTTGCAGGGCGGGGGGAGGGGAGGGGTGCAGTTCCTCCCTCTGGTCAGAATGAGTAATCCTTCTGAGAGATTATGAGCAATTGAATAAGAAAACTGTCTCCTGGGCGAAGGGCCCAAATGGAGAACTATTTCAGTAGGAAGATGTGTCCTGAATGCCCCTTCGGGAAGTGTTCACAGGTAAAGACTCCTTCCCCAGGTGTGAAGAAAGGCCCCTCTCCCGTGCCAATCTCTTCACTTAAAACCAAAGGACAAGGGGCTTTCCTGTCTGTTCCATTCTGAGAGAGAAGGACACAAGGGGACTCAGAACCTTGCCCGGATCAGGGGGTGCCAAGCAGGAGTGGAAGTGTTTGCCCAACGCCCCCTCACCTGGGGAGTGGACCTATTCACCCTGACAGCCTGGAATTCCCGTCTCCCAGCTGGGAAAAGGGGCCTCACCTCTCTGTTACATATAAAATCTTTGTGTCATTCATAAACCAGCTCCGTCTCCAGCTGCCGTGGAGGAGGCAAACCCAGTGATTTCACCACCCTGCTCACCTGCCCCTCTCCTCCCCGCCTATTTCCTAAGACCGTTTCTTTTTTAATCTTCTTAAAGAAACTGTGTATCTTCCAGCATTATCTTAAAAAAATAAATAAACTTTCCCCTTTAAAAAAAATTATTTATTTTGGCTGTATTGGGTCTTAGTTGCAGTTTGGGGTCTTAGCTGCCCCTCAGCATATAGGATCTTAGTTCCCTGAATCCCTGGGATTCAGCCTGTCTTTCAATCTTTCATTGAAAGGTGGATTCTTAACCACTGGACCACCAGGGAAATCCCCTCAGACCAGCCGAGGGAGAATCCTGAACTACAAAAACCCTGAGAGTAAAAAGGACCCGACAGCCCATCTTTCTTCCAACAAAGCACAACAGCTAAAGAGCTGTCAGATCGGCAGCATTTGGAAAAGTTTCCCTCCCAAAGGCCAAGACTCCTGCTGTCTTTAAAAACTTCACGATTCTTTTACTCATTGTCAGGGGACCCTTCTGAAATCCAGAGATCACAAGCAGAATGAAGCCTGGCCCAGAAAACTGTTGACCCTAAGAAGGAAGATAAATAGGAATAAACAGCAGAGAAAAACCAGCCCGGAGTGGCAGTGTCCCTCCAGCTCCCAGAAGGCGGCTGTGAGCTTTCGATGAAGTGAACTCTCCAGAGCATGGCTTCATAAACTCTAGTTCCTATTAAGTAATAAATACAGAAATAACTATATACTTAAATCAATCACAAACGAAGCCTGATTTACCCAGAGTCTCCAAGTAGTAAAAATTGGTTCCAATATAATTTCGCCCACGTCAGAAGTCAGGTTCAAAATGAGTTTTGTAAGGAACCTACAAATTACATTTTTAAAGATTGGTCTGTAATTATAGCCTTAATTAATTACACCAGGGATTTGTTCTTGAAAAAGTGTATAAAATGTGTCCTTTTTTGCACTAGGGAGATGGCCTATAGGCAGGAACCCTCTTGTTCTTATAGATCTGAGAACCCTGAGGTTTTCACACATTAGATTTTGCTTCAGAGGAAGCTTACTTGCTCTCTTAGATGGAAATTCGATAGATGCTATTTAACAAGGAAAAACCAAAGTACATGCCCTTTAGGGAAAGAAAGTTAACACAAATAGAAAAGAGTTGGTTTGGAAGGACTGGTAGGTACATTCCCTTCCCTCTCCTGGGTACGAACTTATTTCAGATCTTGGTGTGATTCTTCCCATTTTTAAAGCTTGAACAAACATCTGCCACCTGTACATCTATTTTTTTTTAAATTTTGTTTTACTGTATTAAAAGTCACATAATATAAAACATACTATTTTAACCATCTTTATGCAATTCAGTGGCACCAAGTACATTTCCATTGTTGTGTGACTTTCACCATCATCCATCTCACAAATTTCTTACCTTCCTAAACTGAAACTCTTTTCCCCCTTAAACATCCCTGTTAAACACTAACTCCCCATTCCTCCACCCCACCCCTACTCCCAATCCCCAGCCCCTGGCAATGTATTTTCTGATTCTATGAATTTGAGACTTCTAGGTACCTTGTATAACTGGAACCCAACGGTATTTTTCTGCACCTAATGTATATTGGGGGGCTTCACTGGTGGCTTAGCGGTAAAGAATCCACTTTTAATGCAGGAAATGTAGCTTTGATCCCTGGGTTGGAAAGACCCCCCTGGAGGAGAACATGGCAGCCCACTCCAGTGTTTTTGCCTGGAGAATCCAATGGAAGAGGAGCCTGGCAGGCTACAGTCTATAGGGTCGCAAAGGGTCGGACACGACTGAAGTGCCTTAGCACACATGCATGCAATGTATATTGGAAGGCATTTTTAAGGTTAACCTAATACAGTATGTCCTACAAACAGATCTATTTTTAATGCAATATGTTACATGTTCTGTGCTGCAACTGCTTTCCCACCATTCAATATTCATTCTGGCAATTGCCAGCTCAGCCTTCAGTACAGCGCATTTTAAGTTTGAAGAAATTAGAGTTCTGATCTTAAGCCTGGCAGGTGTTAGGTCTCAGAAATCGGTGAACAAACTCAAGCAAAGCAGGACAGTTATCTAAATCCAAGTTATCTGCTTCATCCACATCCTGACCCCACCCCCTCAGAAGGCCCTCTGGTAACAGCTGTGAGTATGGTCCTTCACACCCTCTGTGCTCACGTAAACTCGCCAATACCCATCTCTAGTTGGGTTTGTTTTTAAGCAAACTTGGGCACATACAGTATGTACTGCATTGCACCTTGTACAGTAAGTCCCCCACATGGACATCTTCAAGCTGAGAACTTTCAAACATGTGAACATGCATTCCATCAGCATCAGGCATGAGTGAAACTATTGGAGCTTGCTCTCCATGTCCTATTGTTGATGATCCTTCAGCTCTACCATCTCCCACCTCCTTCTTCCTCCAGCTGGTAACTCTTCTTGCCTGTTCACTCCATGCCAGGACCTGTATGCCAACTGTTATTCTGTACCACTGCATTTTCAATACCCTGTACTGTCATATTAAAAATGTTTTCTTTATTCTCTGTATTTCTTTATTTATGTATTGCTGCTGCTGCTAAGTCACTTCAGTCATGTCCGACTCTGTGTGACCCCATAGATGGCAGCCCACCAGGCTCCCCCACCCCTAGGATTCTCCAGGCAAGAATACTGGAGTGGGTTGCCATTTCCTTCTCCAATGCATGAAAGAGAAAAGTGAAAGTGAAGTCACTCAGTCTGTCCGACTGTTAGCGACCCCATGGACTGCAGCCCACCAGGCTACTCCGTCCATTGGATCTTCCAGGCAAGAGCACTGGGGTGGGGTGCCATTGCCTTCCCCGATTTATGTATTATCTGTGTGTAAAGTATTACAAACCTATTATAGCACAGTACTATATAGCTGATTGTCTTAGTTGGGTACCTAGGCTAACTTTGTTGGACTTATGAACACTTTAGACTTGCAAACAGGCTCCCAGAACAGAACTCGTTTGTATGAGGAGACTTACTGTACCAAGAACAAGGGGAAAATTCGGGACAGTGGAGACTGCCTCTTAACCTCTCTGGGTATCGAACACAGATGACCTTTTTTGTAAACTCTGGAGGGAGCCTCTTGTGCTGTTATTGACCTGGTTTTTCCATCTAGAGCAAGGCTTCCGCCCCTTTGCTGCTTTCAGTGTCTCGGTAGGTCGGAGTGACACTAAGCACTTCCTGAGAACTCAGGGTTGTTTTTCAGCCTCTACAGAAGCCTTCCCGTACTCTCTGACCCCTCCACAGGCAGCAGATTTCCTTGCCCCATCCCTGGCACTAGAAGTGAGACTCTCCTTGGAGAGTGATGGTACAAATATGTGAATCCCCTTAGCCTCAAGGAAACAAGGACAGTTAGTGGCCCTGGGTGGAGATCAAATCTCTAATCCCTTCTTGGGAGCTCGGTCAATGCCAAGATTAGGAGGTTAAGTTGATGGCTGGAACCAAGCAGGGGTGTTTATCCCGAATGTTCTGTGTGCTCAGGATGGTTATGTTTGTGTGTGTGTGTGCATGCTGTCGTGTCCAGCTCTTTGCGACCCCATGGATTGTAGCCCGCCATGGATTGTAACCTGCCAGCTATATAATAATTCTGTCCATGGAATTATCCCAGCAAGAATACTGGAGTGGGTTGCCATTTCCTCCTCCAGGGGATCTTCCCAACCCAGGGACCGAACCCGTGTCTCCAGCATCTTTTGCATTGCAGGTGGATTCTTTTACCACTGAGTGACCTGGGAAGCCCCTATGTTTGAGACTGGCATTTATCTAGAGATGAGACGGCAAGCTGCAACACTGGTGCACTGCCTGGCTTTTTGGCCTTGACTGTGAACAGCCAGAGAAGCTCCTTTCCTGGAATTGTCCTTCATGGGCAGCCCCACTGACCATCAACCTCCATATGTAATGTGGGCCCTGTGATCTTGCAGCAGAGTTGGAGAGCTGGCTCAACCCCAGAGGAATCCACCCAGAAGCTGGGAAGAGACAGCAGTTGAAGTAAAGCAGGCTGAGACTGGATCGGGTGCTGCCCTTCCCTGAGGCTCAGGCGAAATGATGCAGGGTGATCCACCCCCCAAACTGTCTCCCCCAACGAATGGCCTGGCCCCAGCACTTCTGGGAAGCTGGGACACTTTGCAAAGCTGGACACTTTACAACATACAAGAAGGGCTGAGTGAGTGGCCCGGGTCACCTGCTCACAACCCATGAGGTTTGGCCATGCAGTCTCCCCGGTAGCCCTAGGCCCCTCACTCCACCAAGCACCCCAAGTCACCATCTCCCAGGGTTGAGGGGAGTTTGGAGGAGAATGGATACATACATAAGTATGGCTGAGTCCCTTTGTTGTCCACCTGAAACTATCACCTCATTGTAAATTGGCTATTCAGTTCAGTTCAGTCGCTCAGTCGTGTCCAACTTTTTGCAACCCCATGAATTGCAGCACGCCAGGCCTCCCTGCCCATCACCATCTCCTGGAGTTCACCCAAACCCACATCCATCGAGTTGGTGATGCCATCCAGCCATCTCATCCTCTGTCGTCCCCTTCTCTTCCTGCCCCCAATCCCTTCCAGCATCAGGGTCTTTTCCAATGAGTCAACTCTTCTCATGAGGTGGCCACAGTACTGGAGTTTCAGCTTTAGCATCATTCCTTCCAGAGAAATCCCAGGGCTGATCTCCTTCAGAATGGACTGGTTGGATCTCCTTGCAGTCCAAGGGACTCTCAAGAGTCTTCTCCAACACCACAGTTCAAAAGCATCAATTCTTCGGCACTCAGCCTTCTTCACAGTCCAACTCTCACATCCATACATGACCACGGGAAAAACCATAGCCTTGACTAGATGGACCTTAGTCGGCAAAGTAATGTCTCTGTTTTTGAATATGTTATCTAGGTTGGCCATAACTATCCTTCCAAGGGGTAAGTGTCTTCTAATTTCATGGCTGCAGTCACCATCTGCAGTGATTTTGGAGCCCAAAAAAATAAAGTCTGACACTGTTTCTCCATCTATTTCCCATGAAGTGATGGGACCGGATGCCATGATCTTCATTTTCTGAATGTTGAGCTTTAAGCCAACTTTTTCACTCTCCTCTTTCACTTTCATCAAGAGGCTTTTTAAAAAGCTCCTCTTCACTTTCTGCCATAAGGGTGGTGTCATCTGCACATCTGAGATTACTGATATTTCTCCCGGCAATCTTGATTCCAGCTTGTGTTTCTTCCAGTCCAGCGTTTCTCATGATGTACTCTGCATAGAAGTTAAATAAGCAGGGTGACAATATACAGCCTTGACGTACTCCTTTTCCTATTTGGAACCAGTCTGTTGTTCCATGTTCAGTTCTAACTGTTGCTTCCTGACCTGCATACAGATTTCTCAAGAGGCAGGTTAGGTGGTCTGGTATTCCCATCTCNTAAGAGGGTTCCCTTTTCTCCACACCCTCTCCAACATTTATTGCTTGTAGACTTTTGGATCGCAGCCATACTGACTGGTATGAAATGGTACCTCATTGTGGTCTTGATTTGCATTTCTCTGATAATGAGTGATGTTGAGCATCTTTTCATGTGTTTTTTAGCCATCCATATGTCTTCTTTGGAGAAATGTCTATTTAGTTCTTTGGCCAATTTTTTGATTGAGTCATTTATTTTTCTGGAATTGAGCTGCAGGAGTTGCTTGTATATTTTTGAGATTAGTTGTTTGTCAGTTGCTTCATTTGCTCCCATTCCGAAGGCTGTCTTTTCACCTTGCTTATAGTTTCCTTTGTTGTGAAGAAGCTTTTAATTTTAATTAGATCCCATTTGTTTATTTTTGCTTTTATTTACATTTCTTTTTTGGGGAATGGTTTTGATCACCACCTCTTGTACAGTGTTATGAACTTCCATCCATAGTTCATTAGCCACTCTATCATATCTAATCCCTTGAATCTAATTGTCACTTCCACTATATAATCATAAGGGATTTGTTTTCAGTCATGCTTGAATGGTCTCATGGTTTTCCCTACTCTCTTCAATTTAAGTCTGAATTTTGCAACGTGGAGTTCATGATCTGAGCCATAGTCAGCTCCCAGTCTTGTTTTTGCTGATTGTGTAAAGCTTCTCCAACTTTGGCTGCAAAGAATATAATCAATCTGATTTTGGTATTGACCATGTGGTGATGTCCATGTGTAAAATCGTCTCTTGAGTTGTTGGAAGAGGGGACAAGTGTGTTCTCTTGGCAAAACCCTGTTAGCCCTTGTCCTGCTTCATTTTGTACTCCAAAGCCAAACTTACATGTTACTCCAGGTATCTCTTGACTTCCTACTTTTGCATTCCAGTCCCCTATTGTGAAAAGGACATCTTTTTTGGCGTTAGTTCTAGAAGGTCTTGTTTGGCTTCATATAACCATTCAACTTCAGCTTCTTCAACCTTAGTTGTTGGGACAAAGGCTTGTATTACTGTGATATTGAATGGTTTGCCTTGGGAATGAACAGAAATCATTCTATCATTTTTGAGATTGTACCCAATTACTGCATTTTGTACTCTTGTTCACTGTGAGGGCTACTCCATTTCTCTAAGGGATTGTTGCCCACAGTACTAGATACAATATCCATCCAAATTAAATTCACCCATCCTGGTCCATTTTAGTTCACTGATTCCTAAAATGTCTATGTTCACTCTTGCCATGTCCTGTTTTTACCATGATTCATGGACTTAACATTCCAGTTTCCTATGCAATATTGTTCTTTACAACATCAGCTTTACTTTCACCACCAGACACTTCTGCAACTGGGTGTTGTTTTTGCTGTGACTCAGCCTCTTCATTCCTTCTGGAGCTGTCTCCCCTCTCTCCATTACCATATTGGCCACCTTCTGACCTGGGGAGTTCATTTTTTGGTGTCATATCTTTTTGCTTTTTCATACTGTTCATGGGGCTTTCAGAGCAAGAATACTGAAGTGGTTTTCTGTTCCCCTCTACAGTGAACCACATTTTGTCAGAACTCTCCACCATGAACTCTTGAATGGCCCTACAGGGCATGGCTCATAGTTTCATTGGGTTAGATAAGTGATCAGTTTGATTAGTTTTCTGTGACTGTGGTTTTCATTCTTTCTGCCCTCTGATGGATTATGATAAGAGGCTTTGGAAGCTTCCTGATGGGAGGGGCTGGCTGTGGAGATAACTGGGTCTTGCTCTGGTGGGCAAGGCTATGCTCTGTAAATCTATAATCCAAATTTCTGCTAATGGGTGGGGCTGTCTTAGCTCCCTGTGGTTTTCCTGAGGCCAAACTATGGTAGGGGAAATGACAGTAATGGCAACCTCCTTCAAAAGGACTTATGCCAGCACAGCAGAGCTCCCAGGACTGTTCTAGTCAGTGCCTCTGACCCCGTAGCAAGCCACTGTCCACACACACAACCTCCAGAAACTCCAGAACATTCACAGGCAAGTCTGACTCACAGACAAGTGACCTCTTGTGAGGTCACTGCTCCTTTCTCTTGGGTTCTGGAGCACACAGGGTTTTGCTGTGACCTCTGAGAGTCTGTTTCCCCAGTCCTATGGAATCTGTATTCAAATCCCCTGTAGGTTCAACCCTGGGATTTCTTTGGAAGGAATGATGCTAAAGCTGAAACTCCAGTACTTTGGCCACCTCATGCGAAGAGTTGACCCATTGGAAAAGACTCTGATGCTGGGAGGGATTGGGGGCAGGAGGAGAAGGGGATGACCGAGGATGAGATGGCTGGATGGTATCACGGATTCGATGGATGTGAGTCTGAGTGAACTCCGAGAGAGGGTGATGAACAGGGAGGCCTGGCGTGCTGCGATTCATGGGGTCGCAAAGAGTCAGACGCAACTGAGCGACTGAATGAACTGAACTCTCAGAACCTCTGCTGGATCCCCAGGCTGGGAAATCTATTGTGGGCCCTAGAACTTTTGGAGCAGTGCGAGAACATCTTTGATATAATTGTTCTCCAGTTTGTGGGTTGTCTGCTTGGCTACTTTCTGGTGGGGCTAACGGTGACCTTCTCCAAGAGAACTTATGCCGCACTTTGTGCCTTTCAGGCCTGCTGCAGCCAGAGCCCCTGTCCCCACAGCAGGCCACTGCTGACCTGTGCCTCTGCAGGAGACACTCAGACACTCAAAGGCAGGTGTGGCTCAGGCTCTTGTGGAGGTCACTGCTCATTTTCCTGTGTCCTGGTGCACACAAGGTGTTTTTGCGCCCTCTGAGCATCTCTGGTAGGTATGAGGTTTTATTCTAAACATGATTCTGCCACTCCTACCATCTTGCTGGGCCTTTGCCTTTGCTGTTGAATATGGGGTATCTTTACTTGCTGGGATCCAACATTCCCCTGTCTATGGTTATTCAGCAGCTCATTGAAATTATGGTGTTCTCACATGAGAAGATGAGCACAGGTACTTCTACTCCGCCATCTTGCATCTTGTAATAGATAAGGTAAGGGATGAATCCTGAGATTGTTGAGCCCCTGGAGGGGGTCTGGCTCTGGGCTTAATGGCATTCCAAGTTTTTCAAGACAAAGAGCATTAATGTGAAACCAGAGCTGCAATTTGCTCACAGACTGATGAAGAAATCATTTTGTATCCTGGGATTATAAGCTGGAACCTAAAGTGCAATTTTTGAGTCTCATCCACAGAGCAGACAGGCTGCCTGGGACATTTTCCCAATTGGGACTCCAGATATGCTGTGTCATGGAACTTCCCAGTGCTGTTATAAGTTTGGGTGTTGGTCAAAACCCAGTTTGGTGATGTATCATCTGCTGTTTCTATTTCTCTTTTCTTTTCATGTCAATGTATTCAAATTAAGCCAGATAATTCTTTATAAATATTGTTATGTATTCATATATAAAGACTGGCTTATTGTGTTAACAAATCCTTTGAACCTGAGACAAAAGTGAAAACTTCCTGCAGAACAGATAGGAAGTATTCTTCTCTCTGCTTCTATCTATTCAACATTGTTACCCTTCTTTCTTTATTAAAATTTTTTTAAATGAAGGATAATTGCTTTACAATATTGTGTTGGCTTCCAGCACACATAAACATGAATCAGCCATAGTTATACATATGTCCCCTCCTTTTTGAACATCTCTCCCACTTCCCACCCCGTACAGCCACTCTAGGTTTTCACCAAGCACAGATTTGAGCTCCCTGAATCATACAGCAAGTTCCCACTGGCTATCTATTTTACATATGGTAGTGTATGTGTTTCTATGCTACTCTCTCCAATAGTCCCAACCTCTACAGCAGTCCCACCCTTGTGTCAAGAAGTCTGTTCTCCTATGTCTGTGTCTCCATTGGACACATAGTTTGTATAATGTTTCTGAACTCCCTATTCAATACTGTTCCAAATTGGTATTCTTTTAAATTCTATTGTATATCTAACTAGCACAAAATTTGTGAATATTATAATCATATACTAAATAAATAAGTATAAAATAGATTTTGTAAAATTTTATGCTTTTTGTTTTATCTATTTCCAAGCCTTTCTTCTTTCTTTAGTTGGCATTATGACTATTTTATGTTACATGTGTTTTAAATAAAGTGTTGAGTGGTAAACTCTTTCAGCTTTTATATATAAAATTTTATTTTTCTGTCTTCACTCATATGGTAATTTGACTATGTACAATCCTAGTTTACAGTTATTTTCCCTCAGGTACATACATATCTTTTCAATATCATAGAGGAATTATTTTTCCTGTGAAAAAGTTCTTCCTTGTCTGATTGTTCATTTGAAATAGTTTGTACTACATCTTAACCCTTGGTAGCTTTGAAAGGTACTGCTTTATCTTCCTGATACTCTATTATATTTTATATTATAATATGTCTCGGTTTGAATGTATGTATTAAAACTTCTTTGGTACTTGAAGTATATTTTTAAATCTGCAAACAAATATTTTTCTTCCACTCAAAATAATTTCAGAAAGTAGTCTTTACAAAAATTGTTTTCTTTTATACTTTATATTTTCTCTCTCTCTCTTTTTTTTTTGGGGGACTATTTCATAGAATATTAAATCTTTCCATATTACATCCAAATATTTACTGTTTTTATAATTTTGTCTTTCTGTGCAATGCTACAAGTTTAGCATTGCACAGAATGCTTCCTTAGTTTTATATGTAATTTGTTGATTTTCTCTACTGAAATAAATCCAGCCTAAAATTCTGGTTAATTATTTGTTATATATTTTATTACATGTTAAAATTGTTTCCAAATATTAAAAATTTGCCTTCTTTTAACTCTTTACATACTGCAAGTATACACACATGCATAGACATACATATATATTTAATTTTTTTGTGTTAAATATTAAACTCATTTGCTGTAATTTTGCTATTTTCCCACAGACTACAGCTCACCAGGCTTCACTGTCCTTCATTATATCCTGAACTTTGCTCAAATTCATGTATATTGAGTCTGTGATGCTATCTAACCATCTCATCCTCTGTCGCTCCCTTTTCTTTTGCCTTTAGTCTTTCCCAGCACAGGGTCTTTTCCAGTGACTTGGCTTTTTGCATCAGGTGGCCAAAGTATTGGAGCTTCAGCTTCAGCATCCATCCTTCCAATGAATATTCAGCATTGATTCCCTTTAGGATTGACTGGTTTGATCTCCTTGCAGTCCAAGTGACTCTCAAGAGCAAAGCACCACAATTCGAACGTGTAAATTCTTCAGTGCTCAGCCTTCTTGATGATCCAACTCTCACATCCACANGTGGCTTGCCATTCCCTTCTCCAGTGGACCACGTTCTAAAGTAAATAAATAAATAAATCCCCCAGCCTTGCTGGATTTGATTATGTTTAGTTAACCCTTCCTCCTCCCCCGTAAGAAATGATGCGCAGATTTCATTAGATAATTCCACACGATGGGGTTGTTCTATTTTCCTGTGTGTAATCAGAAGATAAAAACTTGCAGCCCCCCCTGAGGCAAAACTTGCCAATTTTATTTGCCATTCACATTTCTTAAATTTTTAAATATAGACGTAAACTCTGTGTTTAAAAATTGAGAGATCACACTCTACAATCTAAATGTCTTAATGCTCTTTTAATCAAATAAATAAACAAAAATAAAATCCTGGGACCAATAGGCCTGCTCCAACAGTAATCAAGCATGACTGAGGGGAAGACATCTCCTGGAGATGGGCATGGATCCTCCGGTTGTCCACAGTCCTCACTGATCCCTGGTTGTCCACAGTCCTCACTGATCCCTATTGTTATGCCTGGCCTTTATTGGCACTAGCGAGCAAGAGCCCTGCCCTTCACCACCAGTGAGCAGACTGTATTTCTTAATCTGCTCTTTGGTGTTTGAGAGCAAAGTAGCTACACCATGTACCATGTGTAACTGGGACTGTTAGGTGCCTAGCCAATATCATCTCTCCTTCTCTCTTTCCTTCATATCTTTCTCTTTCCTTCCTAAGAGAACCCTGCTTTTATTCTGAGTGGTGATGCGCCTTGCTAAATGACTTTATTTCTAGACTGCCTGCATCTAGAAATGGCCCATGAGATGCTAGAAAAAGTCAATGCATGTGGCTGCTCAGTAAGCTTCTTAAAGGGAGGCTGGCTCATCTGAGAAGCATGACCTTTTTTTGGGCAACCCCTGACTCCTTTATCCTGTCTAAAATAAGGCATGATGGCTGGAGCTCCAGCAGCTATCTTGGACCATGAGGAGACTTGAGACTGGAACCAGCCTAGGTTCACCATGATGGGGTATCACTTGTTGGTCCTGGCCTAGTCTCCTCTAGACACTTTTTAAATGAGAAGGAAATAGGTCTACTTGATTTAATTAAGTCATATATTTGAGTTCTCTGTTATAGACAACCAAATGTATATGATATATGTTTTGACCTTCATTTCACTTCCTCATGGAAGTGTTTGCAATACACCTTCAGCTTTGCAATTTAGATTTCATCATCCCAGATTCAATTTAGAAACCTGTGCTCAAGAACTAGATAATAGCAGGGTTCTATCATCTCCAAATACTTCTTGACTTGATCATCTCATCAAACAATCCACCAAGAATTGGGGGAGAGGGAGGCAAGAATTGACATACACTTTTTTGAGGGCTCTAGCTTGTTTTCCTAAAGTTCTATAACTTTTAGGAAGGGAGCTTTAAGACGCCGGTGCTCATTTTAGCATACATACATACATACCCTACCCTTAATTTTTTCTTAAGGCTTTAGAACCTTCTTTACAGTGATTCAGAATTTAAGTTTTGTCCTTAGATGTAAACAACTCAAATATTTACTTGCAGTTGACTTCTTCACTAGGGGCCCTAATGAAATATATTTTTCTTTAAGTCTTGGAAGACTCAGTTCCAGAGTCAGGAAATTTTTCCCTTAGTCACTAGAGTGGCAGGACCATCTACCAGAATTTTCAGTGATAATGATGATGTTCCATCTCTGCTCCATCACTATGGGAGCCACTGGCCACACGTGGTTGCTGAGCTCTTGAAATGTGGCTCATGTGCCCAAGGAATGGAACTCAAATTCAATTTTAATTAGTTTAAATTTAAATAGACATATGTGTCTCTTCACAACTATATTGGATAGTTCAGCTCTTCCTTCTCTTCTGTAAGTTATTAGAATTTCCCTTTCAGGCTCCAGAGATGCTGTTCATCTCAACACCTGCCTTTCTCTAAGACCTAAATTTTGCCTCAATCCTATGAGTTGCATCAAGTCTGGGTTGGAATCCTAGCTCCCTGCTCGCCTGTTGTGTTGTATGGGACAACTTCCTTCTCCTCCTGGGCCCTGGTTTTCTCCATATGCAACCTCTCAGGGCTGAGTGCTGCATTAAACAACATGGCATATGCAAGCGGCATCTGGCAAGGAATAGTTGCTCAAAAGAATTTTTTTTTTTGTTTAAGTTCTTCTTTGTCCTGGTTTCCCGTTATTTGAATTCAAGCTTATCTTCCCTTGCACAGTATCAGCTCCTACAGGGCAAGGTTCTGATTCTCCTCTGAACCTGGCTCAGTTCTCAGGGCTCTGGGCGAGTCGAAAGTCAAGTGACCTGAGCAGCTTTGAGATGGAATCTCTTGCCTGTGTCCTGGGTCCTTCTTCCCCCACAGGGAGCCCTGCCCCCCAACAGTGGGACATGGCACCAGAGGAGTTGGTCTCCAGCTCAGAAGGGGTATGTCTACCCAGATAGTCCCCATATGGTCCTCCCAGATAGTCCCGATATGGTCCTCCAAAGGACTATGTAATGGGTTTGTCCTTTTCGAATCCCATAGACCATTCTAGACCCTCTCTGACTTTGGCAGCCAAAGTGCCCAATATTTGAGGGTTGAGTCACTGCCTCTAGGACCATGTTTTCTTCCAACACAGGTCTTCTGATCTTGTCCCTTTAACAGAAAGACTATCAGACAATTTGGATACGGATTCCCTAGGAATTCAATTGAATGGATAAAAGGATACCATTTGTGTGTGTTTGGGGGCTTACTAAGTGCCAGACTCTGTAATTACTTCATATAAATAACATCCCAGCATTGTCACAACACCCTTATAAAATAGGTCCTAGCGTGACGCCCGTTGTACACAGGGAGAAACTGAGATTCACAGAGATTAAATAACTTGCTTAAGATCAGAGTTGGTCAGAGTTAGGGTTTGAATCCGGACTCCAAATCCTCCCTCTAAACCACTGTCGCAGGCTCCCTGGGATGCTTCTCATCCTGGAAGATCACAATGAGGTCACTTTGGGGATCATTTCCCAGGTGAATGTTTTCTAAGTATGTCTTATCCTAGAAATGGGATTGCAAGATGAAATTTGGGACACTCTGTTCAAGTTGAGTTTCAGACAAACAACAAAGTGTTTTAATGTAAGTGTGTCCCATGCAATAGCTGGGACCTATGCATGCTAAAAGAAGCACTTGCTGTTTACCTGAAGTTCACATTTACCTGGGCTTCCTGCATGTTACTTTGTTTAATCAGCTCCCACCGGGCAGGCCTGGTCTCATACACCAGCGGAACTCCCTGCTGCGAGCATTAGACAGGTTATTCTCAATTCAGATCTGCATCAGACTCGAAGAAAGAGAAAACCAGGTCTCCCAGTCACTATGAAATGTATGAGTGCTTACTGGTCTATCAGTTCAGCTGCACAGGTCTGTGCCCCACCAGCTCTCACATGTTCTCTACTGCCATAATTTACAAGAAAGCCTGAGGGGATGGCAGGGCGGGACCCTATTCCTCTCATTTGCTGCCAGGATGCAATGCTACCAGTCATCCTTGTCAGTCTTTGGTTTAATCATTTAGCTGTCGTAAAGGACTCATTAAAAATGCCCAGGTTTATAGGAAACACCTCCCACCCAGTTCGGAGGCAGGCCAGGTCTGGAGCCCTTGTGCCCACCCGCTCTCTGAGCCCCGTGACAATACTGCTGACTGTAATTACACCCCAGTGCTTGGAAATGGGTGTGGGAGGTGGGGAGAGAGGCAGAGCCCCTGAACCTCCAGGGGCTGGGCTCCGAGGAGGCAATGCCTGGTGGGGAGCCCTTCCCAGATCCCTCCCCACTGGACTCAGGCTCCTTCTCCCCTCATCCTCCCCAGAGGCTGCTCTGCTCTCTGCATCCTGCGTGCGCTGGTGGGCAGAGTAGNGGGGGACTATTTCATAGAATATTAAATCTTTCCATATTACATCCAAATATTTACTGTTTTTATAATTTTGTCTTTCTGTGCAATGCTACAAGTTTAGCATTGCACAGAATGCTTCCTTAGTTTTATATGTAATTTGTTGATTTTCTCTACTGAAATAAATCCAGCCTAAAATTCTGGTTAATTATTTGTTATATATTTTATTACATGTTAAAATTGTTTCCAAATATTAAAAATTTGCCTTCTTTTAACTCTTTACATACTGCAAGTATACACACATGCATAGACATACATATATATTTAATTTTTTTGTGATAAATATTAAACTCATTTGCTGTAATTTTGCTATTTTCCCACAGACTACAGCTCACCAGGCTTCACTGTCCTTCATTATATCCTGAACTTTGCTCAAATTCATGTATATTGAGTCTGTGATGCTATCTAACCATCTCATCCTCTGTCGCTCCCTTTTCTTTTGCCTTTAGTCTTTCCCAGCACAGGGTCTTTTCCAGTGACTTGGCTTTTTGCATCAGGTGGCCAAAGTATTGGAGCTTCAGCTTCAGCATCCATCCTTCCAATGAATATTCAGCATTGATTCCCTTTAGGATTGACTGGTTTGATCTCCTTGCAGTCCAAGTGACTCTCAAGAGCAAAGCACCACAATTCGAACGTGTAAGTTCTTCAGTGCTCAGCCTTCTTGATGATCCAACTCTCACATCCACGCCTGACTACTGCAAAAATGGGACTATATGGACCTTTGTCAGCAAAGTGATATCTCTGCTTTTAAATATGCTGTCTAAGTTTGTCATAGCTTTCCTTCCAAGGAGCAAGTATCTTTGATTTCATGGCTGTAGTCACTATCTGCAGTGATTTTGGAGCCCAAGAAAGAAAACTTGTCACTATTTCCACTTTTTCTTTTCTATTTGCTATAAAGGCATAGGATCAGGTGCCATGATCTTAGTTTTTTGAATGTTGAGTTTAGGCCAGCTTTTTCACTGTCCTCTTTCACCATCATAATGAGGATCTTTAGTTCCTCTTCATTTTCTGCCAGTAAAGGAGTGGTATCATCTGTATGTCTGAGGTTGTTGATATTTCTCCCAACAATCTTGTTTTCAGCTTGTGATTCATTCAGCCTAGTATTTTGCATGATGTACTTTGCATATAAATTAAATAAACAAGGTGACAATATACAATCCTGTTGTTTTCTTTTCCCAATTTTAAACCAGTCTGTTGTTCTACATCTGGCTCTAACTGTTGCTTCTTGATCTGCATACAGTTCATTTCAGTTCAATCGATAAGTTGTGTCTGACTCTTTGCGACTCCATAAACAGCAGCACGTCAGTCATCCCTGTCCATCACCAACTCCAGAAACTAATGTCCATTGAGTCAATGATGCCACCCAATCATCTCATCCTCTGTCGTCCCCTTCCCTTCCTGCCCTCAATCTTTCCCAGCATCACGGTATTTTCAAATGAGTTACCTCTTCACATCAAGTGGCCAAAGTATTAGAGTTTCAACTTCAACGTCATTCCTTCCAGTGAACACCCAGGCCTGATCTCCCTTAGAATGAACAGGTTGGATCTCCTTGCAGTTCAGGGGACTCTCAAGAGCAACACCACACTCTCTTCTCCAACACCACACTTAAAAAGCATCAATTCTTCGGTGCTCAGCATTCTTCACAGTCCAACTATCACTTGACTACTGGAAAAACCATAGCCTTGACTAGATGGACCTTAGTTGGCAGAGTAATGTCTCTGCTTTTTAATATGCTGTCTAAGATGGTCATAACTTTCACCATCTGCAGTGATTTTGGAGTTCAAGAAAATAAAATCAGCCACTGTATCCACTGTTTCCCCATCCATTTGCCATGAAGTGATGGGACGGGATGACATGATCTTAGTTTTCTGAATGTTGACCTTTAAGCTAACTTTTTCACTCTCCTCTTTCACTTTCATCAAGAAGCTCTTTACTTCTTCACTTTCTGCCATAAAGGTGGTGTCATTTCCATATTTGAGATTATTGATATTTCTCCTGGCAATCTTTATTCTAGCTTGTGCTTCATCCAGCCCAGTGTTTCTCATGATGTACTCTGCATATGTTAAATAAGGATGGTGACAATATACCGCCTTGACATACTCCTTTTCCTATTTGGAACCAGTCTGTTGTTCCATGTCCAGTTCTAACTGTTGCTTCCTGACCTGCATATAGGTTTCTCAAGAGGCAGGTCAGCTGATCTGGGATTCCCATCTCTTGAAGAATTTTCCACAGT
This sequence comes from Oreotragus oreotragus, assembly GCA_006410675.1. Classification (NCBI taxonomy): domain Eukaryota; kingdom Metazoa; phylum Chordata; class Mammalia; order Artiodactyla; family Bovidae; genus Oreotragus; species Oreotragus oreotragus. The sequence goes on from SJYX01000477.1 coordinate 38,639, forward strand.
TTATTTTGATCCTCACAGTCAAAGGATTTGGCATTGTCAATAAAGCAGAAACAGATGTTTTTCTGGAACTCTCTTGCTTTTCTGATGACCCAGCAGATGTTGGCAATTTGATATCTGGTTCCTCTGCCTTTTCAAGAACCAGCTTGAACATCTGGAAGTTCATGGTTCATGTATTGTTGAAGCCTGGCTTGGAAAATTTTGAGCATTACTTTACTAGCATGTGAGATGAGTGCAAATTTTGTGGTAGTTTGAGAATTCTTTGGCATTGTCTTTCTTTGGGATTGGAATGAAAGCTGATCTTTTCCAGTCCTGTGGCCAGTGCTAAGTTTTCCAAATTTGCTGGCATGTTGAGTGCAGCACTTTCATGACATCATCTTTTAAGATTTGAAACAGCTCATCTGGAATGCCATCACCTCCACTAGTTCTGTTCGTAGTGATTCCAGGATGTCTGGCTCTAGGTAAGTGATTACACCATTGTGATTATCTAGCTCATGAAGAATTTTTTGTATAATTCTTTTGTTTGTTCTTAAGATATTATATTCTTCTTAATATATTCTGCTTTTGTTAGGTCCATACCATGTTTGTCCTTTATTGTTCCCATCTTTGCATGAAATGTTCCCTCCATATCTCTAATTTTCTTGAAGACATCTCTAGTCTTTCCCATTCTATTGTTTTTCATTGATCACTGAGGAAGGCTTTCTTATCTCTCCTCGCTTTTCTTTGGAACTCTGCATTCAAATGGATATATCTTTCCTTTTCCCCTTTGCTTTTTGCTTCCCTTCTTTTCACAGCTCTCTGTAAGGCCTCTTCAGACAGCCATTTTGCTTTTTTGCATTTATTTTTCTTGGAGATGGTCTTGATCCCTGTCTCCTGTATAATGTCACAAACTTCCATCCATATTACATCAGGCACTCTGTCTATCAGATCTATTCCCTTGAATCTATTTTTCACTTCCACTGTATAATCGTTTGGGATTTTATTTAGGTCTTACCTGAATGGTCTAGTGGTTTTCCCTACTTTCTTCAATTTAAATCTGAATTTGGCAATAAGGTGTGCATGATCTGAGGCACAGTCAGCTCCTGGTCTTGTTTTTGCTGACTGTATCGAGTTTCTCCATCTTTGGCTGCAAAGAACATAATCAATCTGATTTTGGTGTCGACCATCTGGTGATGTCCATATGTAGAGTCTTGTCTTGTGTTTTTGGAAGAGGGTGTTTGCTATGATCAGTGTGTTCTCTTGGCAAAACTATTAGCCTTTGCCCTGCTTCATTCTGTACTCCAAGGCCAAATTTGCCTGTTACTTCAAGTGTTTCTTGACTTCCTACTTTTGCATTCCAGTCCCCTATAATGAAAAGGACATCTTTTATGGGTGTTAGTTCTAAAAGGTCTTGTAGGTCTTCATAGAACCATTCAACTTCAGCTTCTTTAGCATTTCTGGTCAGGGTATAGACTTGGATTACAGTGATATTGAATGGTTTGCCTTGGAAGTGAACAGAGATCATTCTGTCTTTTTTTGAGAATGCATCCAGGTACTGTATTTCAGACTCTTTTGTTGACCATGATGGTTACTCCATTTCTTCTAAGGGATTCCTGCCCACAGTAGTACATATAATGGTTATCTGAGTTAAATTCACCCATTCTGGTCCATCTTAGTTCACTGATTCCTAGAGTGTCGACATTCACTCTTGCCATCTCCTGTTTGACCACTTCCAACTTGCCTTGATTCATGGACCTAACATTCCAGGTTCCTATGCAATATTGCTCTTTATAGCATCGGACCTTGCTTCTATCACCAGTCACATCCATAAATGGGTATTGTTTTTTCTTTGGCTCCATCCCTTCATTCTTTCCAGAGTTATTTCTCCACTGATCTCCAGTAGCATATTGAGCACCTACCGACCTGGGGAGTTCATCTTTCAGTGTCCTATTGTTTCCTGTTTCATACTGTTCATGGTGTTCTCAAGGCAAGAATGCTGAAGTGGTTTGCCATTCCTTTCTCCAGTGGACCACATTCTGTCAGACCTCTCCACCATGACCCATCCATCTAGGGTGGCCCCCACTGCATGGCTTAGTTTCATTGAGTTTGACAGGCTGTGTTCTGCATACTGGTTTCTAGTTATGGCCTTACTTTCTTCCCTTATAGCATATTGGACACCTTCTGACCTGGGAGGCTCATTTCCTGTCATCTCTTTTTACCTTTTCATACTGTTTTTAGAGTTCTCTCAAGAAAACTGGAATGATTTGACATTCCCTTTTCTAGTGGGTGATGTTTTGTCAGAACTCTCCACTATGATCCATCCATCCTGGGTGGTCCTGCATGTCATGGCTCATAGCTTCACTGAGTTATGCAAGTGTATGTGCTACAACAAGGTTGTGATCCACGAAGGGGGTGTTCTTTATATAATCACTTATTAATTACAAAAGTTTCTTTCTTAATTTTTGGATATTCTACACAAACAACTCTGTCATCTGTGAATGTAAACAGTTTTATTTTTTCCTTGTGAATCTCTATATCTTTTATTTTCTGTCTGTTTCATTGTATTAGCTAGGACTCCCAGTACGATGTTGAAAAGTGGTGGTGACAGAAAGACTTTCTTGCCCTGATCCTGATCTGACTAGGAAGGACTTGAGCTTATCATCATTAACTGTAATATTAGAGTTACAGAATTTTTGTAAATATATTTTGTCACCCTGCTTATTTAACTTCTATGCAGAGTACATCATGAGAAACACTGGACTGAAAGAAACACAAGCTGGAATCAAGATTGCCGGGAGAAATATCAATAACCTCAGATACGCAGATGGCACCACCCTTATGGCAGAACATGAAGACGAACTAAAAAGCCTCTTGATGAAAGTGAAAGTGGAGAGTGAAAAAGTTGGCTTAAAGCTCAACATTCAGAAAATGAAGATCATGGCATCCAGTCCCATCACTTCATGGGAAATAGATGGGGAAACAGTGTCAGACTTTATTTTTNGTAGACCATTCTAGACCCTCTCTGACTTTGGCAGCCAAAGTGCCCAATATTTGAGGGTTGAGTCACTGCCTCCAGGACCATGTTTTCTTCCAACACAGGTCTTCTGATCTTGTCCCTTTAACAGAAAGACTATCAGACAATTTGGATACGGATTCCCTAGGAATTCAATTGAATGGATAAAAGGATACCATTTGTGTGTGTTTGGGGGCTTACTAAGTGCGAGACTCTGTAATTACTTCATATAAATAACATCCCAGCATTGTCACAACACCCTTATAAAATAGGTCCTAGCGTGACGCCCGTTGTACACAGGGAGAAACTGAGATTCACAGAGATTAAATAACTTGCTTAAGATCAGAGTTGGTCAGAGTTAGGGTTTGAATCCGGACTCCAAATCCTCCCTCTAAACCACTGTCGCAGGCTCCCTGGGATGCTTCTCATCCTGGAAGATCACAATGAGGTCACTTTGGGGATCATTTCCCAGGTGAATGTTTTCTAAGTATGTCTTATCCTAGAAATGGGATTGCAAGATGAAATTTGGGACACTCTGTTCAAGTTGAGTTTCAGACAAACAACAAAGTGTTTTAATGTAAGTGTGTCCCATGCAATAGCTGGGACCTATGCATGCTAAAAGAAGCACTTGCTGTTTACCTGAAGTTCACATTTACCTGGGCTTCCTGCATGTTACTTTGTTTAATCAGCTCCCACCGGGCAGGCCTGGTCTCATACACCAGCGGAACTCCCTGCTGTGAGCATTAGACAGGTTATTCTCAATTCAGATCTGCATCAGACTCGAAGAAAGAGAAAACCAGGTCTCCCAGTCACTATGAAATGTATGAGTGCTTACTGGTCTATCAGTTCAGCTGCACAGGTCTGTGCCCCACCAGCTCTCACATGTTCTCTACTGCCATAATTTACAAGAAAGCCTGAGGGGATGGCAGGGCGGGACCCTATTCCTCTCATTTGCTGCCAGGATGCAATGCTACCAGTCATCCTTGTCAGTCTTTGGTTTAATCATTTAGCTGTCGTAAAGGACTCATTAAAAATGCCCAGGTTTATAGGAAACACCTCCCACCCAGTTCGGAGGCAGGCCAGGTCTGGAGCCCTTGTGCCCACCCGCTCTCTGAGCCCCGTGACAATACTGCTGACTGTAATTACACCCCAGTGCTTGGAAATGGGTGTGGGAGGTGGGGAGAGAGGCAGAGCCCCTGAACCTCCAGGGGCTGGGCTCCGAGGAGGCAATGCCTGGTGGGGAGCCCTTCCCAGATCCCTCCCCACTGGACTCAGGCTCCTTCTCCCCTCATCCTCCCCAGAGGCTGCTCTGCTCTCTGCATCCTGCGTGCGCTGGTGGGCAGAGTAGATGTGACTCTTCTCTCTCTTGTAAGTATGTGCTGACTGGATGGTCTAACATGTGAATGAAAATCCTTGCACCAGCCCTGTCGTCCCTGCCTGCATGTCCTTGCACTCACATGCACAGGTCTGTCCCCCCAGCTTCTCTGAGCGCCTGCTGGTAGCCCATGGAGGTGCTGGGTACACTGTCCTTCTCTGACCATCAAGCCCCACAGTTGGCCATGATGGGCCCCTTTCCAGGCTCGGGGGATGCAGTGGCCAACAGGCTGCCCCTTCACTGTTTTTGACCACTGGGCATTACCCCGTAGTCCCTTACTTTTAAATGCGGACATTGTTCCCTCCCCAGATGTGTATAAGAGACAGTTTCTAGACTGCCTGCATCTAGAAATGGCCCATGAGATGCTAGAAAAAGTCAATGCATGTGGCTGCTCAGTAAGCTTCTTAAAGGGAGGCTGGCTCATCTGAGAAGCATGACCTTTTTTTGGGCAACCCCTGACTCCTTTATCCTGTCTAAAATAAGGCATGATGGCTGGAGCNTGGAGCTTATGGGGTCTTATTTTCCAGACCAGGGATTAAACATGGGCTCTCAACAGTTGAAAGCACAGAGTCCTATCACTGGACTGACATTCCCAACAATATTTCTTTTTTCTGTATATCATAACTGGCATTCTCATCTGATCCCTTTCTGAACCTCCCCCATCCCTTTTAAATCTTGGTGTTTTTTTTTTTAATGCTTGTTTATTTAGGCTGATAGCTCAGGTTTGGGAATTACTGGGTGAGATGAGCTCACAGGGAAGGATGAACTCTGACCCCTTGTCACCTGTCCCAGGCCACCATCCTCTCACCTGGTCTCTCTACCAGCACCTCCCTGTGTGCCCTGCTCCCACCCTGGCCCCTGCACTGTCTCTTCCCAACACAGAAGCCAGGGGGTGCTGTTGAAACCTAAGTTGGATCAAGCCTCTCTCTGAAATCCAATGAAATCAATGGAGTCCTTCACGTCCAGGGTGATCCCAGAGGTCACTGTAACTTCTAAAGCCCTGGAGCAGAGTCCTGCAACTTCCACATCTCTGACATGTGGGGTGGATAATTCTCTGGTGGGGTGTCCTGTGCATTGTCAGGTATTAGCAGCATCTCTAAGCTCTATCTACCAGACTGCAGTAGCACCCTCCCCCTAGTTATAACAGCCAAACAGTCACCCAACCCCAGCACTCCTTAAGCCATCATGCTTTGTTTCTAAACAATACTTTTATCTGTCAGGCTGTATTTTTATTTATATGTTAATAAGTAGAATATTGCATGATGTACAGCCGGAGGTGCAGCTGCTAGGCTGTGGCTCCAGGTGGGCCAACTATGGACTGTTTGGAATCCCAACCACTGTTTATTTGCAACCAATGTGCACTAAGCCACTGGAGGAAAGTGTGAATTCTGAAAATTGGAGCCTCAACATTATTTGAAATCCATGATGTGGAGAAGTTTGATCAAGTGTGAAATTGTTTCATCCCAACATAAGATATTGCAATATTACATGTATCCTTTTTAAAGGACCTTTGGATTTCTTAAAAATGACATTTCACTTGGTTTTTTTTTCCTTTTGTGAATGTTGTTTTAACATTTTAAGATTTTATTTCTTATTTATTCAAAATTTTTTTACAGATAGTAACAAATACACGAAGACCATCTTCAGCAAAATTCATTCACAGGAATCACGTGGTTATAACAATCATAAGATCTGACATAAACTAGATAAGTTAATTGCAGCAAGTTCAAGGTTTTTTTTTTTAAGGTGACAGTTTCATTTGAAAATTTTAAACAGAACTCAGTATCAAATATATTCCCATAATCCTTTGTATTTTGTCCTCCTTATCATAATTATAGGATATTTTTAATGAAATGCATTTTTCTTCACCAAGCTCCATGCAGATGCCCCCCACCTGTCTGGCTGACCCCAGCATACAGTCAAAATACTATCATTTTCTGTCTATCCTAGTTGTCGGCAAGGGGAAGTGCTGGCCTAGAGAACAGAGGTTAGATTCTTGGTGTCCAGCGTCAGGCTTGGCTCAAGAGATGGACACAAAGGTCTTTGCTGCAGATGATTTAATGAGTACATGCAAGCCTTTTTTTTTTTTTCTTTTTGTTAGCTTATAACAAAAATCAGCCCATCCTTACTTCAACAGGGATCCACCCACAGTGAAGCAGCATGCCTTCTTGAGTTCAAAAGATACGACAGGAACAGTCAGGGTGTGCTGGGCACCCTTCTCAGACTGGGGGTTCCAGTGAGCAGCAAGCTTGCCTTCAGAACCCACTCTGGGGGTGCCGCCTTGTACCCAGCCTGAGATGTCTCAATCAACAAGAGCCAGTGCCTCTCCCATGGACTCACACACTCATGGTGAAATCATTCCACGGGAGGCCTGTGGTGAGTACTTTATATGCATTAACCTGCTTCAGCCTCACATCAACTCTCTAAGGGAAATAGTAATATATTAATGATCAGAGAGGTTGGGTGACTCATCCAAGGTCACACAGTAGCACCTGGTGTTTGAAGCATATGCTAACCCTACCATCTTTCTCAGGGGTGGCAACTGAAGGCGGCGTCAGGCTTGGGAACGGTGTCTGGTGTTCAAGGTGACTTCAGAGGCCCCAGTCCCCTGAGCAGGGGGTCTTGGGCAGCAGGGCAGGGCCCTGCATGCCGGGACATGAGCACATCATGCTCCCAGTCGGCAGTCTCACCCCTGAGATTCCCTTTCATCCCAGAAAACCTGCCATTATTCACAGGAGATAAAAATCAGCGTTCAACCCATTCCAAATTGCAACTGGCTGAATCCCGGGACAGCTGCCACGGGCTCTTGGGGTTGGGCCGAGTTTACGGCTCAGGCAGAAGGATCGGAGGCAGGGACAGGCGGAGCACCACCACGAGGACACTGCAGGCGGACGTGTCGCAATGGCGAGCGCGCCGTGTTTTTCTGGGCATGGAGTCCACCGGCCCCAGAACATCTCTGGCGAGCTGGCACCGTCTTGTTTTCTTGTCGGGTACGGAGGGGGAGCTCTGCGGTTTCATTGCACCAAAGTTTGTGTTGGCTGCTGCTAAATATACACAGATGTTTCAGGTGGAGGCACAGTTCCCGTTCTCCTTTCCCCTGGTAGATAAATTACCAGATTTGCAGAGGGAATCCTAACCCTGTACGCCTCCTTTATTCCTTGCTCTACTCCACCTCAGGAATTCCCACCAGCTTTACAAGCATCAACACAAAATTAGAAGAAGATTCATGTTTAATTAATTTTAGCTTTAAAATAGACCCATTTTCTTTAGACTCAGAGCCTAAAAAATCTGTCTTTAGGCCATAATCAGAAATGTGGGCACAAACTTGGAGGCAAATACATCCGGGGAACAGCATGTGATGGTGCAAAGCTAGACACAACCTAAATGCCCAACAATGGGGGAAGGCTCAGTTATGAAAAAACCGCAGGATGCCATGGGCTATTGTGCAATCCCAGAAGTCATTGTTTTCCAGGAAGACAAAATGACATGAGAAAATTCTCATGGATTGAAACTAAATGATTAAAACCTACACGCTAAACTGTAAGTAATGAACGGAGTTTATATAATGACATCTCAAATGTGGTGTGTGTGTGTTAGAGAACAGAAGGAAATACGCTAAGATCTTAACGGTAATTATCTCTATGCAGTGCAATTTTTCTTTTCTTTTTTTTATATCTTTATTTTCCAAACTTCTACTTTAATAACCTTTAACTTTAGATAATAATCAGGAACAAAAATGTTGTTTTAAAGTGTCTTTTCCTTTCTCTCTTTTATTTATTTATTTTTCCAATTTTTGGGCCACGAGGCATGTGAGATCTTGTTCCCTGACCAGGGATCGAACCTGCACCCCCTGCTCTGGCAGTGCAGATTTTTAACCACCAAATCACCAGGGAAGTCCCTCCTTTCTTTATTAACCTTAGCTACAACATGAACATACACTTCTTACAAAGGATTAAAGTAATATTCATTTTATTTTTCTGGGGAAAGAAGCAAATGTATATTCCATAATGCATGGTGAAGAAGATTATTTGATGTCATGGAATAAAATAACATCAAAGCGACACAACTTCAGAGGGGAAAGAAATTAGCAGCTGGAAATGGCAGGCACCGATGAGACTGATTTTGGCACCAACAACAGGTTCATAATCTCAAGATATTAAAACACAAAGCACATAAAATGAAATGCCAACTAGAAGAGAAGATTAATTGACTTAGATCTTCCAAAGCACAGAAACAAGACTTTATTTATTTCTTGCCAAAGATGTTTCCCTTTTCTTTCCTCTCCCTCCTCTCCCTCCTATTGTCTGAAACCAGAATAAGCTGCAATCATTTTCAAGATGTCCTAGCACTTTACCAGCACTTTCCTAAAGCCTGTATCCCATCTGGATGGTTTCACTGCAGGGTTCTTCATCCAGGTGTTTGGTTGTGACCCACCCCACAAAAGGAAGGCCCCACCCCAGACCCCTCCTGGTGCTCCTGTACTGAGATTTTAATCTCCTTGTTAAGATCTCACAGTGACATTATAATGAGGGCAATTCTTCCTATAGTGGAAAGTGGAGTCGCTCAGTCGAGTCTGACTCTTTGCGACCCCATGGACTGTAGCCTACCAGGCTCCCCTGTCCATGGGATTTTCCAGGCAATAGTACTGGAGTGGATTGCCATTCCCTTCTCCAGGGGATCTTCCTGACCCAGGGATCGAACCCAAGTCTCCCACATTGTATACAGACCCTTTACTGTCTGAGCCACCAGGGAAGTCCATTCTTCCTATAATTCCCATTTTACAGAACAGGAAACTGAGGCCCAGTGGGAAAAAGGCATTGGTGCACGCTCTCCTAGTCAGGAAGCAGGGGAGCCAACATTCAGATGTCAGCCTGTCTTCTTCCAAAGCTTTATGAATCCTGCACATGAGAGTGAGCCCTGAATGGAAAGCAGCCAGATTAGTTTTACCTGGAAAACAAGTGAAAACTGAGATTCTGAGGCAAAGAGTGCACTGTGTGTTTAGCCTGGCTGATCGGTGGAAAACAGAATCTAAGTGGAGAACTGCATGGCCCACTGTCCAGGGTGGGTCTGCAAGGAGGACCAGAGCCCCTCAAAGCCATGACAGCCTCGCTGTGGAGAGTGCAGCATCAACACATTCACAAGTGCCCCAGCAGGTGAGAAGGGCTCGGCAGATGAAGGCAGTGGAAGACAACTCCTCACCCAGCAAAAAGCTATAAATCAAGTGATTGCAACAGGGGAGTTGACTGAAACAGATCAGCAATAAACAACCACTCAGTCATTTTTATTTTTTTTTCAACTTTTATTAATTTATTCTTTATTTTGGTTGCTCTGGGTCTTTGTTGTGGCATGCGGCCTCTCTAGTTGGGGTGCTCGGGTTTAGTTGCAGCATGTGGGATCTTAGTTCCCCGACCAGGGAATGAACCTGGGCCCCCTGCATTGGGAGCGTGGAGTCTTATCCTCCAGACCACCAGGGAAGTCCCTTTTATTATTTCTTTTTCTGAAACTAATCAGTTCAATGTGAGTCAGTTTGCAGAGGCTGAGACCATTCCGCTGGAAGTGATGGTGCCCTGACTAATTGTATCAACGAGCACATCGCAAAGATGACTCCCATCTTCCTGAAGGGTCCAGAGAAACAGTCATTGCTCAAACAGCCTGGAGTTCCCAGGGCTCCAAATTCGGTGGTTGTGGTTGTGTTGTTGGGTAAAATATAACACGTAAATGGGACATTCTGTCCTACAAAAGTACATGTTGTTGACCTGAAATTCTGATTTAACGAGGTGTCCTGCCTGTATTTTATCTCCAAACCTACCTGTTCATCATTCTTGTTGTTTGAGCAAAGGTGACATAGAGGAGAGACTTCTACAATGGAAATGGACACTTCACTGCCTTGCCTAAAATGTGTTAACCATTTCTTGTTGTTCTTAACAATGGTTTGCAAACTGAGTGTGCGTCAAACTGATGCACTGGAGGGCTTGGGGAAACACTGTTTGCTGGGTCCTGCTCCTAGAATGTCTTGCTCAGTAGGTCTGGGGTAGAGGCTGCTGAGAATTTGCGTGTCTAACACGTGCCAAGATGCTAGTGCCAGTCCCATTCTTTGAGAACTGTGTTCTTAGGATGCAGATCAACCCTCCAGCATCCTCCACTGCCATGCCCCATGTGACCCTTCGTGGTCCAGCTCCTACCGACCCCACTGGCTTATCTCTCATGCTCTCCCTCGCTCTTCGAGCTCTCTGGCCTCCCTGTGGTTCATCGAGAGAACTCTTCTCAAGTCCCCACAGGGCCTTTGCACATGCAGTTCCTTGCCATGCACTTGGCCCCACCCCATCCCTATTAACTTAGGTAGGAGGCATCCTAATTACCTGCATTTTACAGCTGTACAAACTGAGATTTGGAGAACCTGAGTCACTTCCCAAATTGATAATAAGAGATAGAGTCGGGGACCTAAAATTTCATCTGCTACAGACTCACAGATTTAGAGAATGAACTTATGGTTGCTGAGGGGAAAGAAGGAGGAAAGAGATAGTTATGGAGTCAGGGATCAACATGTACACACTGTAATAGTTTAAATGGAGAGCCAACAAGAACCTACTATATAGCATAGGGAACTCCGTGCGATGTTATGTGGCAGCCTGGATGGGAGAGGGAGAGTCTGGGGGAGAATGGATATATGTGTATGTATGGCTGAGTCACTTTTCTGTCCACCTGAAACTATCGCAACATTGATAATCGACTATATGTTAGTCACTCAGTCATGTCCAGCTCTTTGTGATCCAATGGACTGTAGCCTGCCAGCCTCCTCTGTCCACGGGATTTTCCAGGCAAGAATACTGGAGTGAGTTGCCATCTCCTTCTCCAGGGAATTGGCTATACTTCAATATAAAATAAAAAGTTAAAATGAAAAATAAAATTTCGTCTGCATCTCCAACACCTGCCTCCTTTCTGCCAAGGTGCTGCCTCCCCCAACTGGGAGTATTCTGTTTCAAGCCTCTCTTAAACGCTGGCTTTTGTGAGATTGCTACTTGACAGTTATTTATCTTCAAACCAAGCCCCTGGGGTTGAGTATTTCAGGATTTGTAAAACAAGTTCACATTCACCCTTTGACACCCTTCAAGATCCAATAGACTTGGCTCATATCCCCTCTCAGTGTCTCAATACTCTTGACTGAACTCAAGAGTACTCGTTTCCCCATCCCGGAATTCACACACACACTTCTGCAGACAGAGCTTTGACACTGAAGTTGTCATGGCAACTGAATCTCGTTCCCTGAATCTTCCTCTGGTGGTAGGATGGCACCAGCTTCCTCTCTTCTGTTAAAAGATAACGTCAGCTCTCGGCATCTGCCAGTGAAGGTGGGACAAGGTTATATTTCCTGGTGGGTGAGTGGAGCCCAGGTTTTATTTTATTTTTTTAAGCTTTTATTTATTTACCTTTGGCCAAGGGTAGCATGTGGGAATCTTAGTTCCCTGAAAGTGAAAATGTTAGTCACTCAGTTGTGTCTGACTCTGAGACCCCATAGACCATAGCCCACTAGGCTCCTCTGTCCATTGGGATTCTCCAGGCAAGAATGCTGGAGTGGGTTGCCATGCCCTCCTCCAGAGGAATCTTCCCGATCCAGGGATTGAACCTGGGTCTCCGCATTTCAGGCAGACTTCTTTACCATCCAGAACCCAAGTCTCCCACATTGTATACAGACCCTTTACTGTCTGAGCCACCAGGGAAGTCCATTCTTCCTATAATTCCCATTTTACAGAACAGGAAACTGAGGCCCAGTGGGAAAAAGGCATTGGTGCACGCTCTCCTAGTCAGGAAGCAGGGGAGCCAACATTCAGATGTCAGCCTGTCTTCTTCCAAAGCTTTATGAATCCTGCACATGAGAGTGAGCCCTGAATGGAAAGCAGCCAGATTAGTTTTACCTGGAAAACAAGTGAAAACTGAGATTCTGAGGCAAAGAGTGCACTGTGTGTTTAGCCTGGCTGATCGGTGGAAAACAGAATCTAAGTGGAGAACTGCATGGCCCACTGTCCAGGGTGGGTCTGCAAGGAGGACCAGAGCCCCTCAAAGCCATGCCAGCCTCGCTGTGGAGAGTGCAGCATCAACACATTCACAAGTGCCCCAGCAGGTGAGAAGGGCTCGGCAGATGAAGGCAGTGGAAGACAACTCCTCACCCAGCAAAAAGCTATAAATCAAGTGATTGCAACAGGGGAGTTGACTGAAACAGATCAGCAATAAACAACCACTCAGTCATTTTTATTTTTTTTTCAACTTTTATTAATTTATTCTTTATTTTGGTTGCTCTGGGTCTTTGTTGTGGCATGCGGCCTCTCTAGTTGGGGTGCTCGGGTTTAGTTGCAGCATGTGGGATCTTAGTTCCCCGACCAGGGAATGAACCTGGGCCCCCTGCATTGGGAGCGTGGAGTCTTATCCTCCAGACCACCAGGGAAGTCCCTTTTATTATTTCTTTTTCTGAAACTAATCAGTTCAATGTGAGTCAGTTTGCAGAGGCTGAGACCATTCCGCTGGAAGTGATGGTGCCCTGACTAATTGTATCAACGAGCACATCGCAAAGATGACTCCCATCTTCCTGAAGGGTCCAGAGAAACAGTCATTGCTCAAACAGCCTGGAGTTCCCAGGGCTCCAAATTCGGTGGTTGTGGTTGTGTTGTTGGGTAAAATATAACAAATTAGTTTTACCTGGAAAACAAGTGAAAACTGAGATTCTGAGGCAAAGAGTGCACTGTGTGTTTAGCCTGGCTGATCGGTGGAAAACAGAATCTAAGTGGAGAACTGCATGGCCCACTGTCCAGGGTGGGTCTGCAAGGAGGACCAGAGCCCCTCAAAGCCATGACAGCCTCGCTGTGGAGAGTGCAGCATCAACACATTCACAAGTGCCCCAGCAGGTGAGAAGGGCTCGGCAGATGAAGGCAGTGGAAGACAACTCCTCACCCAGCAAAAAGCTATAAATCAAGTGATTGCAACAGGGGAGTTGACTGAAACAGATCAGCAATAAACAACCACTCAGTCATTTTTATTTTTTTTTCAACTTTTATTAATTTATTCTTTATTTTGGTTGCTCTGGGTCTTTGTTGTGGCATGCGGCCTCTCTAGTTGGGGTGCTCGGGTTTAGTTGCAGCATGTGGGATCTTAGTTCCCCGACCAGGGAATGAACCTGGGCCCCCTGCATTGGGAGCGTGGAGTCTTATCCTCCAGACCACCAGGGAAGTCCCTTTTATTATTTCTTTTTCTGAAACTAATCAGTTCAATGTGAGTCAGTTTGCAGAGGCTGAGACCATTCCGCTGGAAGTGATGGTGCCCTGACTAATTGTATCAACGAGCACATCGCAAAGATGACTCCCATCTTCCTGAAGGGTCCAGAGAAACAGTCATTGCTCAAACAGCCTGGAGTTCCCAGGGCTCCAAATTCGGTGGTTGTGGTTGTGTTGTTGGGTAAAATATAACATGTAAATGGGACATTCTGTCCTACAAAAGTACATGTTGTTTACCTGAAATTCTGATTTAACGAGGTGTCCTGCCTGTATTTGATCTCCAAACCTACCTGTTCATCATTCTTGTTGTTTGAGCAAAGGTGACATAGAGGAGAGACTTCTACAATGGAAATGGACACTTCACTGCCTTGCCTAAAATGTGTTAACCATTTCTTGTTGTTCTTAACAATGGTTTGCAAACTGAGTGTGCGTCAAACTGATGCACTGGAGGGCTTGGGGAAACACTGTTTGCTGGGTCCTGCTCCTAGAATGTCTTGCTCAGTAGGTCTGGGGTAGAGGCTGCTGAGAATTTGCGTGTCTAACACGTGCCAAGATGCTAGTGCCAGTTCCATTCTTTGAGAACTGTGTTCTTAGGATGCAGATCAACCCTCCAGCATCCTCCACTGCCATGCCCCATGTGACCCTTCGTGGTCCAGCTCCTACCGACCCCACTGGCTTATCTCTCATGCTCTCCCTCGCTCTTCGAGCTCTCTGGCCTCCCTGTGGTTCATCGAGAGAACTCTTCTCAAGTCCCCACAGGGCCTTTGCACATGCAGTTCCTTGCCATGCACTTGGCCCCACCCCATCCCTATTAACTTAGGTAGGAGGCATCCTAATTACCTGCATTTTACAGCTGTACAAACTGAGATTTGGAGAACCTGAGTCACTTCCCAAATTGATAATAAGAGATAGAGTCGGGGACCTAAAATTTCATCTGCTACAGACTCACAGATTTAGAGAATGAACTTATGGTTGCTGAGGGGAAAGAAGGAGGAAAGAGATAGTTATGGAGTCAGGGATCAACATGTACACACTGTAATAGTTTAAATGGAGAGCCAACAAGAACCTACTATATAGCATAGGGAACTCCGTGCGATGTTATGTGGCAGCCTGGATGGGAGAGGGAGAGTCTGGGGGAGAATGGATATATGTGTATGTATGGCTGAGTCACTTTTCTGTCCACCTGAAACTATCGCAACATTGATAATCGACTATATGTTAGTCACTCAGTCATGTCCAGCTCTTTGTGATCCAATGGACTGTAGCCTGCCAGCCTCCTCTGTCCACGGGATTTTCCAGGCAAGAATACTGGAGTGAGTTGCCATCTCCTTCTCCAGGGAATTGGCTATACTTCAATATAAAATAAAAAGTTAAAATGAAAAATAAAATTTCGTCTGCATCTCCAACACCTGCCTCCTTTCTGCCAAGGTGCTGCCTCCCCCAACTGGGAGTATTCTGTTTCAAGCCTCTCTTAAACGCTGGCTTTTGTGAGATTGCTACTTGACAGTTATTTATCTTCAAACCAAGCCCCTGGGGTTGAGTATTTCAGGATTTGTAAAACAAGTTCACATTCACCCTTTGACACCCTTCAAGATCCAATAGACTTGGCTCATATCCCCTCTCAGTGTCTCAATACTCTTGACTGAACTCAAGAGTACTCGTTTCCCCATCCCGGAATTCACACACACACTTCTGCAGACAGAGCTTTGACACTGAAGTTGTCATGGCAACTGAATCTCGTTCCCTGAATCTTCCTCTGGTGGTAGGATGGCACCAGCTTCCTCTCTTCTGTTAAAAGATAACGTCAGCTCTCGGCATCTGCCAGTGAAGGTGGGACAAGGTTATATTTCCTGGTGGGTGAGTGGAGCCCAGGTTTTATTTTATTTTTTTAAGCTTTTATTTATTTACCTTTGGCCAAGGGTAGCATGTGGGAATCTTAGTTCCCTGAAAGTGAAAATGTTAGTCACTCAGTTGTGTCTGACTCTGAGACCCCATAGAACCTAGCCCACTAGGCTCCTCTGTCCATTGGGATTCTCCAGGCAAGAATGCTGGAGTGGGTTGCCATGCCCTCCTCCAGAGGAATCTTCCCGATCCAGGGATTGAACCTGAGTCTCCGCATTTCAGGCAGACTTCTTTACCATCTGAGCCACCAGGGAAGCTTAGTTCCCTGACCAGAGATCATACCCATGCCCTTTGCAGTGAAAATGTGGAATCATAACCATGGGACCACCAGGGAACTCCCAGGGAGGGTTCCTTTAAAGTTCATCTAAAGAAATGAAGATTGAGCTGAGACCTGAAGGAAGTGTCAGCTGAGCAGAAGGCAGCTGGAGTTGGGTGGTGGGTGCCTTCCAGTCCGAAGGAACAATCTAGCAGAAAGGAAGCAAGTGCGTTACAAGGCTGTAATCAAGGTGTTAGCCGGGATGAAATCTCGCCTGCATGTTGGGCTGGGGAAGGATTTACTTGGAGCTCTCCCAGTAGTGGTTGGCAGGATCCAGTTGCCCAGGATTGCTAGATGATGCTCATCTGGGTGTTGGCTAAAGGCTGCCTTCAATTCCTTGTCCTGCGGACCTCTGCATCGTGGCAGCTGGCTTCCTCAAAGTGTGCAAGGGGGGAAGGCCACAGATAGAGTCTGGCAGGAGACAGAAGTCACAGTATTTTGTAACCTAACCCTAGAAATGACATCTATCCCCTTTGCTGTCTGCTGCTGGTTAGAAGTGCAGGACTGGACCAGCCCACACTCACAGAGAGGACTTCTCACAAGGGTGTGACCACCAGGAGGTGTGGGCCGTTGGAACCATCCTGGAGTCCGCCTTCAGCAATGGAGGGAGACAGGAAGATGCAAGTGGTCAGATGCGTGAGCAAGGGGGTTTCTGAGAGTCATAAGTCAGGCGATAAGAGAAAGAAGGATAACCGGACACTCCATGAGGGCAGGGACTGGTCAGCCCTGCTCTGCTGTTGTCCCGTCACCGAGTCATGGCCCTCTGTGGCCCCAGGGACTCACTCCAGGCCTCCCTGTCCCTCACCATCTCCTGGAGTTTGCCCAAGTTCATGTCCATTGAATCAGTGATGTTATCCAACCATCCTGCTCTGTACCACCAGCCTTCTGCCTGCAGGCTGAGACACCATCACCAAGGGAACGGTGAGTTAGTGAATGGAGTTATTTGTCAGATGCAGATATCTTACGTATCACAGCACTGGGGCCGAGGTTCTGCTTTCTGGTGCCAGACCAAGATGCCATCTACCGAAGCCTCCACTGAATGTATTTCCTGTTTGGGGTTTTCCCGTTTATTTTTCTTTTCCTAAAAGCCACTTACTGAGTTTTCTTAGCTCTGGGTTGGGTATTTAGTGGTTGTTTGGGTTCACATCTTTGGAGGAATTAATAAGAAAGCTTTCAGCCTCTCCCAGGAATACAGTTTCTGGGCTTCCCTCCCTGTCTTTCCCTCAGCAATGGTATACACACACACATTTAAAGAGAAACACAGCACCTTTTCATGTGAACGGAAAGCTCAGGATTTTACTTAATAAGCTCTTAACTGCCCTCCTGTCTCCATTTAAAAAAAAAGAAAAAGAAAAAAACCTGAAAAACAAGAGGTGGGTTTGATTTTTAAAGATGCTGGATGCGCTCTGTTCCCCTCTGACTTGAAATCGGGCTGGGGGCCAGCCACTGCCACAGCGGGAGCCCAGATGGGAGGGTCTTGGGGGTTTTGCTCTTGTGGCTCCTGCAACTGGTATGTTTTTGCAAGAAAGGAGGGTGGAGACAAAGAAGAAGCAGGCTATCCAAGCAAACAGACACAACTCAGATGCAAACTCAGAGAGGTGCCCACAGCCCTGGTCTCATTTATTTCAAAACTAGGAATTCTCCCTCGAATTTCCTCCTTCTCACCATCCCCACGGCTACTCCCCTAGGCCAGATTTCTCACCTCTGTTCTAGTGAGGTGAGCAGGTTCATTCTCTGTGGCAGGGGCTGTCCTGGACTCTCCAGGATGTTTAGCAGCTCCCTCCTCTCACCCACCCCCAACTCTGGTGTCTACCCACTAGATGCCTGTAGCAGTGCTTCCAACCCCATAATTTTTTTAAACTTTTTTTTTAATGTGCCTGTTTATTATTTATTTTGACTGCTGCTGCTGCTAAGTCACTTCAGTCGTGTCTGACTCTGTGCGACCCCATAGACGGCAGCCCACCAGGCTCCCCCGTCCCTGGGATTCTCCAGGCAAGAACACTAGAGTGGGTTGCCATTTCCTCCTCCAATGCATGAAAGTGAAAAGTGAAAGTGAAGTCGTTCAGTCGTGTCCAACTCTTAGCAACCCCATGGACTGCAGCCTACCAGGCTCCTCCGTCCATGGGATTTTCCAGGCAAGAGTACTGGAGTGGGGTGCCATTGCCTTCTCCGTTATTTTGGCTGCACTGAGGTCTCTTGAGCCTCTCTAGCTGTGGTATGTGGGATCTTCTTCATTCCCAGACCAGGGATCAAATCCTAGACCCCTGCCTTGGGAGCACAGAGTCCTAACCACTGGACCACAGGGAAACACCACCCTCCCTCAAATTCTGACCATTAGAAATGACTCCAGTTGTTGCCAAATGTCAGGGGTGGGGACAGGGTCAGCCGTGGCTGAGAACCTTTGGCTTAATCTAAGGGCTCCCTTTCTCAGTCCTGCTTTCCCTTCTGTCTGACCTCCTGGCTTCCACTGTGGCCACCTTGTGTTTCACCCACAAAAGCACTTGACAGGTTTCTTTGACTGCATGACTACAGAGCAGCATCCGTACCCTCAGGGCCTAGGACAATGCTTGGGATGTAGTAGATGCTCAATAAATATTTGCTGAAAGATGACACGCTTCTGCAGGAAGACAAGGGATCCTTTGTGCTCTACAGCCAGCGCTCAGCTCCACAGGCTCTTGGGTCCTCTGTCACTTGTAGCCCGTCCTACCTGAAAGCATGAGTTGAAGCATGAACCACGTTCTTAGGGTGGCATGATGTGAAGGATGGTTCAAACCCTCTTTCCAGGAGCTTGTGCAGCAGAGCTGGAGATTTAACACAGATCTGTCTGAGCCCAGAGCAAAACTAGATTAAAAGAAAGTCCTCTAGGGGGGGGAAAAAAAAACAAAAAACCATATAAAACAGGAAAGAAGTAGCTAGGAAGCTGATCCAGTCATACAGAGTTGCCTCGTGGGGAGACACGAGATGAGCCTCATCATGTGGGTCTCAGTGTCTCCTTTACAAACTTGTCAAAGTTGCAAAGAAAAAAGTGTTAGCACTCAGTCGTGTCTGACTCCTTGCGACCCTATGGACTGTAGCCCATCAGGCTCCTGTGTCCATGGGATTTTCCAGGCAAGAATACTTGAGTGGGTTGCCATTGCCTTCTCCAGGGGATCTTCTCAACCCAGGAATCAAGCTGGCATCTCCTGTGTCTCCTGAACTGCAGGCAGATTCTTTACCCATGCAAGGATATCTCTAAACATCCTTATGGCTCCAGGAGGCTTGGATTCCACTTCTCACCTCTGCCATCAATGCCCAGGGGCACCCTGGACCTGTGACCACTGCCCCACCGGAGCTGCTGTTGGCAGAACACGGTGTGGATCCTTTGCCTACAGGAAGGGAGCTGGGTCCCCTCCATGCAGTGCTCTCATTGTACATTTGGTTTTAATTCTCCAAATTCCTTTGTACATTTTGCTGTCACGATGAATGAGATAAAATCTAGCGCATGTGAACCAAGAGCCAAGAGGGCCTGGGAAAACTCAAGAGAAGAAAAGCAAGTCTGCAGTTGCTAGGACTGCTCTCCTGAACGTGCCCACCTCAGGATGGGGGGCTTACCTGGGCCTATGAGTGAGTGGTGCCATGGGGCCCGGCTGGGCTGGGGTCCCTCCACAACCTCCTGGTGTGGAGGGCTGGAAGGGGTGGCTCTACTGAACCCAGCAACTATTTCCCAGCCCAGAGCTCCCTAAGGGGTGGGGCTCCAGAAATCACAGATGTTTTCAAAGAAATGAGGGGAGGAGCTACTTAAACCCCATGACAGGTTAGGGTCCAGGAGGGCCCACACACACGCTCACACACACACCCTCCCATGTAGTCAGTGGACCAAGGTCCCAGGAAAGATACCAGGTTGCCTGGATTCTTCAAACAAGATCAGGAATTTACATTCTTGTGTTAAGTCTTCCAACACTGAAATGTCAGCACCTCACCAGGGGCCAAGCCAAGTGCACTGGCTGATCCCACAGGGTCTGTGGGCTGCCCACCCGCCTCCCTGGTCATCAGCGTTGCCTCGGCCTTCTCAGATTGACCTCTTGCTCTGGGTCGTGCAGAAATGTGTGATTTAACAAGCAATTACTACAGCTCAGACACGGCCCCAAGGGCGTGATGGATCTTGTGCTGTGCTGTGCTGTGCTTAGTTGCACAGGCATGTCTAACTCTTTGTGACCCCGAGGACTGTAGCCCTCCAGGCTCCTCTGTCCATAGGGATTCTCCAGCAAGAATACCTGGAGTCGGTTGCCATGTCCTCCTCCAAGGGATCTTCCCAACCCAGGGATCAAACCCAGGTCTCCTGTCTTGCAGACAGATTCTTTATCTTCTGAGCCACCAGGGGAGGCCAACAGATCTTAGCTCATTCAATTTCCACAGCAGCCCTGCACTGTGGGGAAACTGAGGCCCCTGGGGGTACAGACTTTCCCTGCCTTTAAGTAGCTTCCAACCTTTGAACAAATACTTCCTCTTCTCTGAGCCTTGGTGTGCTCGGCTCACGAACCCTTTGGTAATGGGAAATAATGGTTACACTCGTGGAGGGATTTGTGTGGAGGAACAAGAAGCCACAGGAGAGGACTGTGTACCCGGCTTAGTCACAAGCTAAGGCCCTTTAGCAGTTGCATTTGTTAGGGTTGAATCATGTCCCTCCCCAAATTTATATTTGAAGTCCTACCCCAGATTCGCAGAACATGACCATATTTGGGAACAGGAGTTTGCAGACATAATTAGTTAAATAAAGATGAGGTCATGCTGAGTAGGGCTGATGTTCTTTTTTTTTCTTTCTTAATATTCTAAGTTTTTTATTTTTTTATTTATGGCTCCGCTGGGTCTTCTGGTTGCAGTGGTTTCTCTGGTGAAGCGCGGGCTCCAGGGCACAGACTTTGGCCCTTGGGCACAGTGGCCGCAGCTCACGGGCTCTAGGGCACAAGTTCAGGAGCTGTGGTGCGCAGGGTCAGTCGCTCCGTGGGGTGTGGAGTCTTCCCAGACCAGGGATGGAACCCATGTCCCTGGCACTGGCATTCTTATCCTCTGAGCCACCAGGGAAGCCCTGATGTCCTTTTACAGAAAGGAGACCTTTGAACGCAGGGACAGCCCCACGTGAAGACTTAAGCAGTGCTGCCTGGGCCCAGGAGCATCAGAAGCTGTCGGGGAAGGCAGGGGCGAGAGGCCTGGAACAGATGCTTCTCTTCAGAGGCAGCATGGCGCTGCCAGTACCTGGATCTCAGACCTGCAGCCTCCTGAACTGTGAGAACATACCACTCAGTTGGTGGTACT
Organism: Oreotragus oreotragus; assembly: GCA_006410675.1. Taxonomy (NCBI): domain Eukaryota; kingdom Metazoa; phylum Chordata; class Mammalia; order Artiodactyla; family Bovidae; genus Oreotragus; species Oreotragus oreotragus. The sequence continues at coordinate 59,776 of SJYX01000477.1, forward strand.
TTGCTACGGCTCCAGAAACTTATAGATCATTACCATTCTGGCACAAACCATAGTATCGTGGTTCCTTCCCTTTGCTTGTTAAATTTTTAGGTGTCTAGTTAGAGAAGGTTGATTTTCAGTTCAACTCTTAAAAGTTTATTAGAGTACCTCTTCTCTAAAGCACTGAACTGGAGGCTGGGGTAAGGCAAAGGGCTATGGATGAGTGAGCTGGCAGGGGGGCACCTCCCATATTCAAAACCTGCATCCTTATCCAGGACATCAGTGGTACCCAGGGCAGAGCAAGAAAGCCATTTTGAGGTGAGGGGCTCTGGACCACGGAGCCGTCTCATCCATTGCCTGCTGCAGTTTGTGTAGACGGTGGTTCTCAGCCAGGAAGATTTTGATCCTCTCCCCATGCAGGGGACACTTTGGTTGTTACAAGTTGGGGAGGCGCTACTTGTGTCTAGTGGGCAGAAGACAGGGATGCTGCTAAACATGCCACCGTGCACAGGACAGCCCGCCACGGAGAGCTCCCAGCCCCAATGTCAGTAGTGCTGCAGCCGAGAGCCCTGCTGTAGATGAAAGACTCCCTGGCTGGGGCCCTGCCCTGCCTGCACTCTACCCTTCTCTGAGCCTCAGACACCTTAACTGTAAGTTAAGCCATGCAGGAACTCTAAGGCTTGTCATCCTGAGCCTGGCAGGTAGCAAGAGTTCAACCAGCCCTCCCCCTGTCACTTCTCCCATTTTGCAGGGAAGTTGTTGCAGAGGTGCTGGCTTTACTGTATCTGCTTCGCTAAAAGGGAATATTTTAGATTAAGATAAAACGTGTCCCATAAATTGTGATTGAACATGTTTTTAAAGATTCTTATGTGCTACATTTCCTTGATCCTAACAGGATGTTAATTATAATGCAGACTTCCATTTAACAAGAACTTCTGGGAGGTGGGGCAGGGGGAGGTAACTCGACGGTTACTGTACATGTTGATTGCATCTTATTTCAGCTCCAAACTAAACTGGGGAGTTCCAGCTTCCACCTTGGAGCTAACATCACCACCGTGCTGCATTCAGAGGAAATACAAATCCAATCCCCAAAGCCTTAATAAGCCATGTTTATCCTTACTGGAATCTGTTTAAGGATTAAGAGGGAATTGCTCAGCATATAAAGCAGCAAAACTTTTCTAAGAATAAATGATTCATAGCATGGTCTGAGCTCTTACTGTGAAAGGCCAAGGTATGGATCAATGTCTGTCCAAGAATAAAGCAGAGTGAAAAGAGAGTCAATTGTCCCCCAAGAGACTCAAATTAGATGAAAATCCACAGAAGTGTAATGAACAGAAGGAACATTTGGGTGAAAAGATGGATGGATGGAAGGATGGATAACTGAATGATTGGCTATAGGAAATGAAGATAAATTATTTAACACAGAGAGACAGAGGCTAATCAATGAGACAGAAGCAGATATAGAAATACACAGTGCATGCTATGCCTCTTCAGTTGTGTCTGACTCTGTGCAAGCCCACCAGACTCCTCTGTCCATGGGATTCTCCAGGCAAGAACACTGGAGTGGGTTGCTGCGCTCTCCTCCAAGAGAGAACTCTTTTTAGGCATGCATAATTCATTAAAAGTAATAATGCTGCTCGCATACGGTGGCACTCAAATTTGTTCCCAGAGAAGGTCATCCAAAGAGTTTCTTTGCAGAAAATTGCTAATCCTATTGTGATTTCCTGATTAAAAAAAGGTTAGAGAAACAGGCAAAGAAATGAGCCCTTTCATTGAGGTGCAGCTCAAAGAGATGTTCTTTTCTTCTTTCCCTGCTCAGGTGACTTCTAAAGAGAGTCTACCTTGATTTGATTTAAGAAACAGTCTTCAGCTCTTCCTCTGTTTGCTCTCCCCACTCTCACTGCTTCCAGTGACTGGCCACATCATGCCACATCCAGAGAGGGAAGTGGCCTCCAAGGCTTTGCCTCGTCTGATCTTGCTGTTCCATTCCCAGCTTGTAGTAACAGTTTACCACTGACCGCCCCACTTCTAGTCTGCTCTGCTTCTAGTGAAAACTGCAATAATTGTCTTTGGGGCACTTGTCCCCCATTCTTAGCTCATTGCCTTGGGAGTACCCTGAGACCTAATTGGTTCAGGATCACCCAATGAATCAATAATAGAGTCACTTGATTAGAGTCAGTGAAACTTGCAGAGATATAAAGCATCTGCCTGCAATGCAGGAGACCCAGGTTCAATCCCTGGGTCAGAAAGATCCCCCGGAGAAGGAAATGGCAACCCACTCCAGCATTCTTGCCTGGAAAATCCCATGGTCGGAGGAGCCTGATAGGTTACACTCCATGGGGTCGCAAAGAGTCAGACTCGACTAAGCGACTTCACTTTCACTTTCTGTTTTGCTAAGCCTAACAGCTGTCTCTTCCACTGCAGAGATGAGGACGTGATATCTGGAGCTTCTGCAGCCATTTTGTAAATCAAGAGTCCAATCCTAGTGCTGTTGTTTGGGTTGGAAATTGAGTTGCATCTGATCCTAGTGGGTGACCCCGACTTTGTTTTTAAATCAAACCAGTGTTTGCTTCAGGCACAGGATTTTGATGCAATTCTGGCCAGTGAAGTGTGAAGGGAGGCTCCCCAGGGCTCCTGGGAAACACTGTGTTGCTCTTAAGACACGCGGGACGTACCGGCTTCACTCGGCCTCTGGAGGTTCTGGTCTCGGGATGAGATGCTGACTAGGGCAACAGCCATCCTGGTCTGTGAAGGAAGACAGCACGGGAAACACCCCACACCTGCCCACTGACAGTTCTGAGACTTCTTCCAGATTTCTGCACATGAAAAAGACATCTCTTCTCTCTCTCATCCTCACCTTTTGGCCTGCCTGGGGCACACTTAGTTTTTTATAATGTAATTAATTAATTTTTGCTGGAGTGAGCAGAGGAGCCTGGCAGGCTACTGTCCACTGTGTCACAAAGAGTTGGACACGACTGTGCAACTAAGTCCGCACACATGCATAGTTGATGTACACAATACTATACAGGTTATAGGTGTACAATATAATGATACATAATTTTTAAAGTTTAAATTCCATTTCTAGTTATTATATAATATTGGCTATATTCTCCATATGTGCAACACATCCTTGTAGCTTATTTTATAGGGCTTCCCTGATATCTCAGTTGATAAAGAATCCACCTGCAATGTGGGAGACCTGGGTTCAATTCCTGGGTCAGGAAGATCCCTGGAGAAGGGATAGGCTACTCACTCCAGTATTCTTGGGTTTCCCTTGTGGCTCAGCTGGTAAAGAATCCACCTGCAATGTGGGAGGCCTGGGTTCAATCTAGCTTATTTTATACCTAAGTGGGTTTTTTTTTCCCCCACAGAGTAATATAGGGGTTTTATTTTATTATAGGGCAGAAGAAATAGTTATCAACATAAACTATTTTTACAGCCCCCAAATAGGTTGCTTACAAATACTTTCATGTAGTTTTATACTATACTTTCGTGTAGTTTTATACCTGATAAAACAGTAAACAGAGGTGAAAAATTAAAATAGAACATTTTATTAGAAAGACAGTAGTACATAATTTAGCCCTTGCTGAAGGTATTCAAGAAGACAGTGGAGATATTTTTATTCCCAGGTAACTGTCATGTGTACGTCTCTTTATTCTCTACTTCTGTTTCATTCTCTTCACATCACTCTAGTATGCCTCTCTCAGTAAAGCTCTTTGTGCATTTTCCCTCCTCTGTATGTCTCTGTGCCATGGCTTCTGGTGTCATTTAAAACTAGAAAATATCCCATTTTTTAAATAGACTTTTCTTCTTTTCTGCTGTCTGAGTTGTAATGACAGTTTCAATTATCTAAGATATCCATGATCATTACAGATCAATGCCGTTCCCCAGTAAGTGAAAATGTTCTGCAGTGAAAACTTCCAATACCAAAGTCACTGTTACATGTGGCTCCTGGGCCCTTGAAATGCAACTAGCGCAACCAAGGCAGCACATTCTCAAATACGCGTGCATGCTGAGTTGCTTCAGTCATGTCCCACTCTTTGCAACCACATGGACTGCAGCCTACCAGACTCCTGTCTCCATGGGATTCTCTGGGCAAGAATACTGGAGTGGGTTGCCATGCCCTCTTCCAGGGGTTCTTCCTAATCCAGGGATCGACTCTTGAGTCTCTTAAGTTTCCTGCATTGACAGGCAGGTTCTTAACCACTAGTACCTCCTGGGAAGTCCTTCTTAAATATATTTAATTTTAATTAATTAACATTTAAATAACCACATGTGGCTCATCTCTACTGTACAGGACAAAAGAGAGACAGAATAGCTAGACAGTATGAATAAGTATCACAGGAAAAATAAAATAAAAGCCTCTCCCCATTCCATCTCCAAGGCACAGTTATTATTAAACTCAGTTTATATCCTTGAAGAAAGTGGCAGAGGATGAGGTGGTTAGATAGCATCACTGACCCAATGAGCATGAATTTGAGTAAACTCAAGGAGATAGCGAAAGACAGGGGAGCCTGGCATGATGCAGTCCATGGGGTCTCAATGAGTTGTTCATGACTTAGCAAATGACCACACACTTGCTTTATTCTATGCATGTAAATTCACTACCGAATTTCTTTCAGAAATATATAATGCTTTAAGCTTTATTTGTCTGTGAAAAAACTGAGCATCTTTCCAGCTCAGTGGATACATTTCTAAAGAACCAAGAGCAAAGAGTAGGAGTGCCAGATTTGGAACCAAAACAGACAGGGTCTGTTACCTCCTAGTCTGCCAGACTAGCTCTATGACCCTGAACGAGTTATGTAACTTCTGTCCACCTCAGTCTGCCCATCTGCAATAAGGGATATTCTCAGTATCTTTATTGGGTGGATTACATATGATATTGCCGATACAGGGCTTACTATGTAAACTGGGCATCACTGTACAGTGGGGTTTTTGGTGGGTTTTTTTTTAGTATTTATTTATTTATGTGGCTGTGTTGAGCCTTGGCTGCAGCATGCAGGCTTCTCTCTAGTTGTGGTGTGCAGGTTCAATAGTTCCAGTATGCAGGCTTAGTTGCCCCTCTCCCTCATCCTCACCCCAGCTTCGCTGGTAGCTCAGATGGTAAAGAATCTGCCTGCAACATAGGACACCCGGGTTCGATCCCTGGATTGGGAAGATCCCTTGGAGGAGGGCATGGCAACCCACTCCAGTACTCTTGCCTAGAGAATCTCTATGGACAAAGGAGCCTGGCAGGCTACAGTCCACAGGGTCACAAAGAGTTGGACACGACTGAATGACTAAGAACAGCACACAGCTCACCCCAGCACGTGGGATCTTAGTTTCCTGACTGGGGATCTAACTCACGTCCTCCGCATTGGGAGGCAGATCCTAAACCACTGGACCACCAGGGAATTCCCACAGTGGTTATTAATTTTGGTCCTGCAACATCATTTTTGTGGCTGCAGAGTATCTTGTTACACAGTTGTGTCATGACTTGCCTAGCCAACCCTTTGTTAGAGGACATCTGGGCTTTGGGTTTTTATTTAAGCAATGCGGCCATGGAAGCCCCATATCAAAATCTAAAATATGGAGGAGTGCCTGGGAGTCCACCTTCTGATAGATGGGCCAGGGAAGAAGCAGCCTGAGATTCACCAAGAGGACACCAAGCTCAGCCAGACCAGTTTTTTGAGGTTTTCCCCTGAAATAAGCTCCTCAACAGCATTTGGTCAAGAAGTCTTCTTCTTTTCATCCCTTCAGAGTTTCCTTGGTGGCTCAGACGGTAAAGATCTACCTGCAAAACGGGAGACCTAGATTCGATCCTTGAGTTGGGAAGATCCCCTGGAGAAGGGAATAGCAACCCACTCCAGTATTTTTGCCTGAAAAATCCCATGGACAGAAGAGCCTGGCAGCTACAGTCCATGAGGTCACAAAGAGTCCAGCAGGACTAAGGACTGAGCAAAGTCAACTTTAGCTCAAACTGTCAGAGACTGCATCGGCAGAGCAAAAGCCTGCATGTGTTTAAGTTTGGAATTTTTTCCTCTGACTCACTATGGGATAGAGGTATTTGAACCAATACAGTACAATCCCTGGAGAGAAGAAATTCAAGTAACTTGAAATGCTTCCTCCCAGACATTCCCTGGGGGTTTTGAACCTGTGACAGAACCAGATTCTTTAATGTGACTCTCAAAGATCAAGTAAAAAAAGTTTTTTTTGGTATTGTGGTAAAATACATACAACATAAAATTTGCTGTTTAATTCAGTGGCATTGATTAAATTTGCAATGTTGTGTAACCATCCCCACTGTATTTCCAAATTGTTTTCATCACCCCAAACAGAAACTCTGTACATATTAAGCAATAAATCCCCAATGTCTGCCCCTCTCCCACCCCAGCAACCAACCCCAGCCCCTGATCATTCTAATCTACTTTTTATCTTTATGAATTTGCCTACTCCAGATATTTCATACTAGTAGACTCACATAATATTTGTCCTTTTGTGTCTGGTTTATTTCACTTTGTGTAATGATTTCAAGGTTCAGCCATGGTGTAAAATATATCAGAACTTTTTCTTTTTTATGGTTGAATAATATCTCATTTTCTATATAAGCCACATTTTGTTTATCTGTTCATCTGTTGATGGACACTTGGGTTGTTTCCACCCTTTGGCTGTTGGGGGAAATGCGGCAATGAACACTGATGTACAAGCCTCTGTTTGAGCCCCTATTTTTATTCTTTTGGCATATACCTAGAAGTGAATTTGCCTGGTCATATGGTAATTGCATGTTTAACTTTTTGGGAGACTGCCACACTGCTGTTTTTGTCATTCATGGCTGTTTGTTTTATTTATATTAATTTTGTATTGAACTATAGTTGACTTACAATCTTACGTTACTTTCAGGTGCACAACATAGTGATTCAGGAGTTTTACAGATTATACTCCATTAAAAGCTATTGCAAGTTAACGGCTACCATTCGCTGTGCTGTACAATGTATCCTTGTTGCTTATTGTATTCATAGTAGTTTGCATCTCTTAATCCCATACCCCTAAATTGCCCCTCCCCACTTTGGTAACCCCTGTTTTTTTTCCATATCAGTGAATCTGTCTCTGTTTTGCATGTACATGCATGTGTATTCTTGCCTGGAAAATCCCATGAAAACAGGAGTCTGGTGGGCTACAGTCCATGGGGTCCAAAGAGTCGGACACGACTGAGCAACTTCACTTTCACTTTCAGTCCCAACTATAAATTCCTTAAAGACTCTTGCCTGGAAAATCCCATGGACAGAGGAGCCTGGTAGGCTGCAGTCCGTGGGGTTGCTAAGAGTCGGACATGACTGAGTGACTTCACTTTCCCTTTTCCTTTCGTGCATTGGAGAAGGAAATGGCAACCCACTCCAGTGTTCTTGCCTGGAGAATCCCAGGGACAGAGGAGCCTGGTGGGCTGCCGTCTATGGGGTCGCACAGAGTCGGACATGACTGAAGCGACTTAGCAGCAGCAGCAGCATGTGTATTACTTTTTAGATTCCACACTTAAGCGACGTCATATAGGACCACCAACTGTTCTCCACAGTGACTGCACAATTTTACATTCCCACCAGCAACATACTAGGATTCCAACTTATCTACATCCTCATCAACACTGTTATTTTACTTGTTAAAGTTTTTATTTATAGCCATCCTAGTGGGTATGAAGTGGTATCTCATTATGGTTTGCGTTTCCCTAAGGACTACGATGCTGAGAATATTTCCAGGTGTTTGTTGGCCATTTCTACATCTTCTTTGGAGAAATATCTATTCAAGTCCGTTGCCCATTTCTTATTTTCTTTTTCTTTGCCCATTTTAAAGTTGTGTTGTTTGTCTTTTTGTTGTTGAGTTGTAGGAATTATTCATATATTCGGGATATGAAAACCTTATCAGATACAAGATGTGTGAACCTTTTCTGCCATTCTGCAGGTTGCTGTTTCACCTTCTTGATGATGTCTTTTGATGCACACACGTTTTTAATTGTGACAAATCCAATTTACCTATTTTTCTTTTGTTGCTTGTTTTTGGTGTCATACCTAAGAATTCACAGCTCACTCCAAGGTTGGAGTTAATTTTAAATCACTAAGTGTTGCTTTTTTTCTGTTATAAATTTCCTGCGCATAGGGTGCTGAGTACTTTGCTATCCTCAGGGAGCAGAGTTGGCTGGGAGGCAGGCAGGTAGGTAAACAGGTGTATAGGTGGGCTTCCCAGGTGGCTCAGTGGTAAAGAATCTGCCTACGAATGCAGGAGCCACAAGAGACATGGGTTCGATCTCGGGTTGGGAAAATACCCTCAAGTAGGAAATGGCAACCCACTACAATATTCTTGTCTGGAAAACTCCATGGACAGAGGAGCTTGGTGGGCTACACTCCGTGGGGTCACAAAGAGTCAGAGGTGACAGAGCACAAATGAAACAAAACAGGGAGATCAGTAGGTAAATCAGTAAATAAATAAATAAATATAAACAATTTTACTTATTAATTTAGCCAGTTTAGCCAACTTCTGCATTCTCCTTCTCTGGTCATTGCCCCCTAGTCATAAAGGAGGCTCCAAGATTCAGACTGGCCAATCATAGCAGCCTATGTCCCTGGCATCAGTAGCCTATGTCCCTTGTTGCCAGACTGAACCAGTGAGCCCTTCCCTGGGACGGATAGACATTTCCTGGGGAAAGAAAACCGCTTTCCATTGGAAGCGGCAAGCTAGAACTGAAGGCAGCTGTTCTTGACCACAAGAAGCTCCATCTGCCAGAGGCAAGAATGAAGCACAGGCAAAGTAGATTGAGACAAGCAGAGATGGAGACTCTCCACAAGCACGGGATGGGGAGTCCCCTGTTCCAGTCCAGGGGACCCCCATTCCTCCAGCTTCTCCTTTTATCTTGTGGACATGTGCCAGGACACACCTCCCCATCTCCAGTGACATCAGCCAGTTCCTTTCTCCTTCAGTTCTTTCAGGATAAATTTTGATCTCTTGAAACTAAAACTACGCTGATGGGTAAGCCATCATCCCCCAGCAACCTGTGCTCCCTCTTACTGAGTTATCAGCAGCTAAATACACCTGAGTCCCCAGTTCTCCCAAGCCTTCATACTTCTGTGTCCTCTGCCCACAGCTCTCTCTCCAACTCTGGCTCCAAGACTCAGCCAACATATTTCCTCCTTGGAGCACCCTGCCCTGACCCTCCTTCCAACCCTCAAAGCAAGTTGATTTCTTCCATGCGCCCTCACACAACCCTGTAACACCTCTGAGTCCTATTACTTTGCTCTCACATATTTCCCCTCTGGTCCAGGGGCTTTTTGGAGGCAGCCACAGTGTCTACTGCAGGTGGATTGCTAGCATCTAGCCCTGGGTCAGCACCTGGCAGTCTCGCTAGGTACCAGCAGAATGACTAAACTGGGGCTTGCAGACAAACACGCCAACCTGGGCTCCAGCACCTGCTTGTCGTGTGAACCTTGAGCAGGTAATTCACTTCATGTTGCCTTGCTTGTAATACAGGTTGATGATAAATGGCATTGCCTTCCTGGGGCTCTCTGGGGATCTAGTGAGACGTGCTTCCTGCTCAGCTCTGTGGTCAAGGCTGTCCTCCATCTCTGTCTGTCTCTTTCGGGTTCTCAGCTCTGCTTCCCTCAGTTTCCTGTGCCTCGTTCTCCACCAGGCTTCCACCACAGGCAGTGGTGGCCCAACTCAAGGGCAACCTTACAGCAAACTTCTTGGCCAGCATCTTCATCTGAATTCCAGAGAAGGACTCTGATTGGTCAGCTTGGGTCTTGGATCTACCCCTAGACCAATCATCATGTCCAAGGAAATTGGACACTCCCATTGGCCAGTTGGCTTCAGCACTACCGTTTGGGCAAAGAATTGATAGAGCCAACCTGGACCACATAGAGCAGAGGGGAGCAGCTATTCCGAAGAGTAGATGCTGGGTGATTGAAAGAAAAATAGTGCTTCCACCAGACTGTTTCCTTATTGTAATCTTCCTATTACATTCAGAAATAAGTAATACTCTGTTTATCCAAGAGGATAAAAGTTCAAAAAAGAAAGGGGGGGCTGCTTTAAGAATCNTCCCTCTTACTGAGTTATCAGCAGCTAAATACACCTGAGTCCCCAGTTCTCCCAAGCCTTCATACTTCTGTGTCCTCTGCCCACAGCTCTCTCTCCAACTCTGGCTCCAAGACTCAGCCAACATATTTCCTCCTTGGAGCACCCTGCCCTGACCCTCCTTCCAACCCTCAAAGCAAGTTGATTTCTTCCATGCGCCCTCACACAACCCTGTAACACCTCTGAGTCCTATCACTTTGCTCTCACATATTTCCCCTCTGGTCCAGGGGCTTTTTGGAGGCAGCCACAGTGTCTACTGCAGGTGGATTGCTAGCATCTAGCCCTGGGTCAGCACATGGCAGTCTCGCTAGGTACCAGCAGAATGACTAAACTGGGGCTTGCAGACAAACACGCCAACCTGGGCTCCAGCACCTGCTTGTCGTGTGAACCTTGAGCAGGTAATTCACTTCATGTTGCCTTGCTTGTAATACAGGTTGATGATAAATGGCATTGCCTTCCTGGGGCTCTCTGGGGATCTAGTGAGACGTGCTTCCTGCTCAGCTCTGTGGTCAAGGCTGTCCTCCATCTCTGTCTGTCTCTTTCGGGTTCTCAGCTCTGCTTCCCTCAGTTTCCTGTGCCTCGTTCTCCACCAGGCTTCCACCACAGGCAGTGGTGGCCCAACTCAAGGGCAACCTTACAGCAAACTTCTTGGCCAGCATCTTCATCTGAATTCCAGAGAAGGACTCTGATTGGTCAGCTTGGGTCTTGGATCTACCCCTAGACCAATCATCATGTCCAAGGAAATTGGACACTCCCATTGGCCAGTTAGCTTCAGCACTACCGTTTGGGCAAAGAATTGATAGAGCCAACCTGGACCACATAGAGCAGAGGGGAGCAGCTATTCCAAAGAGTAGATGCTGGGTGATTGAAAGAAAAATAGTGCTTCCACCAGACTGTTTCCTTATTGTAATCTTCCTATTACATTCAGAAATAAGTAATACTCTGTTTATCCAAGAGGATAAAAGTTCAAAAAAGAAAGGGGGGGCTGCTTTAAGAATCAGCCCCAGGATTGGAAGATGGTGGAAAAACTCCTCCCTCCTCCTTGCCCATCCTTCTTTTTGCCCCAACATCTCCTTGAAGCGGCTTCTTACTTGCTGCCACTCCAGTGTCAGACCCAGCCGTAGGAAAGATGGTTCGTCTCTACTGGAATCTGGTTTCACGTCAGGTTTGGGGGTGATTTTCCCCTGCCTTAATTTTTGTTCTAGTCCTATATTTGTTACACCTGTGAGTGTTACACCTGTGCTTGTTACACTATTCCAGTCCCCTGTGCTAGTTACACCTGGGTGTGTTATACCTGTGCTTATAACACCCATAGGTGTTATGCCTATCCTTGTTACACCATTCCAGGCTCCTGCGCTTGCTACGTCTGTGCTTGTTACACCTGTAGTTGTTACACCTGTGTGTGTCTACTCCTCCATTCCCCTGTTTCTTCCCTATTAGAAAAATAAGTGCACGGAGATCCCTCTCTTCCTGGAGAAACAGTGGCCAGTGCAGGTGAGAATCAAGGCTCTGGCATCAACACAAGTGAGTTCAAATCTCAGCTCTGCGGGTTATTAGCTGTGTGACCCAACTCCTATTAGGCACCTCCTCTGTGTGCCCATTTTTTCCTCTCTCTGATGTGGATTAGTAGTAATGTCTGTCTCTTTGGATTTGGTGAAGAATATATGAGAATCTGAAGAACGTGTGAGATGGTACACACGAAGGTGGTTTGACTCAAGTGTGTGGAGTGAGTTCAAGGCCCCTGACTCATACGGGTCCTTCCAAGTGTGAGTTCAGGGCCCCTCACTCATACAGGTACTTCCAAGGCCCTGAATAGGGTCCTTGCATTGTCTCCTCGTGAGCATATGCTTTTGTAAGATCTGCAAAAGTTCAGTGATTTCATTGCATTCTGTTAAGGCCCCTAAATCTTCCCACTCCCAGTGCCCCACCCTCTCTTGTGTCCGGGGATGCTGAGACCAGTGGGTTTTATGGGATCCATTTAGCCGAGTTTGGTGAACTCAGGCTGTGTGTTTTCAGGGCCAGGACTAGGGTGAGATGAACGAGGTACAAAATTGAGAACACGATTTCAGGCTGAGAGCTAGCACCACCTTGGGGTTAAAACCACCCATTTCACCCTCATCCCACTCTGCTGGCCACCCCCCCTCACCTTTCTTCCTCTTTTGATTTTCTTTGTATTGTATTCAAAAGTAGGATCACCAACAATGAAGCGTCTCATCATCTCTACTATTTCTTTCTGTCCTGTGCTGACTCCTTCCTGAGTCCATATTTAGTACAAGGACCAGAACTTCACAAAGGAAAAGAGGAAAAACAGGCCACTTTTCATCTCCACTAAATGGCCACGTTTAGCACATATATAATTGCAGCCACCTTCAAATAAAGAAAACACTTAGTTCTCCCTGAGAAATCCCAAGAAACTTAATCCTCATTTTAGCAGGCAATCTGAGTTTTAAAAATATCAGTAGAAAGTCAAAACTTTCATGCGAAGTTTGAGTTTGACTTGAAACATTTAATTTATTTAAAAATAGAAATGTAAATGTAATCTCTGTGTGTTCCTGCTGTCAGGAGCTCTCCTGCTCTGACTGATTCATTAACAAATTAACATGTTGTGATTGTGCTGTGAAAAGTTGCAACATAATTGTTACAGCCATTGGTCCCCAGGCTCTGGAGTTGTGCTTCCTAAACTCTTTTATAGACTACAAATTAGATGCTTTTCATATATGCTATCTAGTTTTAATTAAAATTTGCCCTAAAGCTATCCTTAACAGCTTTGGAGTTGCTGGAGTTTTGTCATCTTGGGGTGGTGAACATTTGCAGTTGATCTTGTCAAAATCCGTACCCATGGAAACCGTTTTCCAGCCACTTCTTCCTAGGGCCAGCTCAGATCTGCCGGAGTTCTGATTTCGACTCGGCTCAAAATTTATTATCCATTGAGAGAAGGGTGGTCCTCTGTGGACAAAGTGGAGATTTAGAGATTTTAACTGGAAGATGCAGAGAATGGCTTGCAAGGTTTCTGATTTATCACAGCCCCTCTGAATGTTTCACTTTTCCGCATCTATAAAACGAAGATCACCACAACCACAATCCTGTCTGTGACCTATGGAAGTGTTTCCTTGAGACCTTGAAGTCTGTAAAGATGAAGAAAACTATCCTTCTGAAAGCTATGAAATTGCACCCAAGCTCTACCATGTGGCCCAGCATACTGGGAAGAATTTTTTTTTAAGCACCTTTTGGAAATCATCAGGACAAAGTAAGCAAGTCCTTGAGGTTCTTGAGGTAGTCATGGGACAAGTGTTGGAGAGTTAGAGCAAATGCTGCTGGAGCCCCTAAAATTCCATTGAGAATGCTTCAGAATCTTTCGGGGTCATAGTTCCCACCCTCATTTCCTCCAGAGGGTTGATAAAATTGGGATGAAAGTAAGAAAGCTCCTCTCCTCCCCTGCCGGGATCCTGATGGTATCTAAGGCATGGACTCAACTACCCCCAGATAAGGCCCCTGAAACCTCAGGAGCAGGGAGGCACCACACTAACCAGTTCAACCGAGGGCTATGCTTCTGCTTTGGATGGGGAATGTGATATAATAATAACTCTTCCTGTGCCTGTTCTGGAGAGATTTTAGCCATCTGCAGTCACACTGGAGGGCGTTAGGCTTCCCTCATAGCTCAGATGGTGAAGAATCTGTCTCCAATGCAGGAGACCTGAGTTTGAAATTGATAAAATTGGGATGAAAGTAAGAAAGCTCCTCTCCTCCCCTGCCGGGATCCTGATGGTATCTAAGGCATGGACTCAACTACCCCCAGATAAGGCCCCTGAAACCTCAGGAGCAGGGAGGCACCACACTAGCCAGTTCAACCGAGGGCTATGCTTCTGCTTTGGATGGGGAATGTGATATAATAATAACTCTTCCTGTGCCTGTTCTGGAGAGATTTTAGCCATCTGCAGTCACACTGGAGGGCGTTAGGCTTCCCTCATAGCTCAGATGGTGAAGAATCTGTCTCCAATGCAGGAGACCTGAGTTTGAACCCTGGGTTGGGAAAATCCCCTGGAGAAGGAAATGGCAACCCACTCCAGTATTCTTGCCTGGAGAATCCCGTGGACAGAGGAGCCTGGTGGGCTACAGTCAGTAGGGTCGCAAAGAGTCAGACACGACTTAGCAACTAAACCACCACCACCTGGAGAGCATTAGAGGAAAAGTTCTCTTGAAACAGTAAATACTGTGATCCTTACTCTATGTACAGGGATGATGGAGGCCACAACCACATACTGTAAATATAAAGGGAAATTGAGCTCCAAGGAGATCCTTACAGAGGTGGCTGCTCACCTGGACACCTGCATGATTCCTGCAACAGCAGGTCCTTAATCTGCAAGAAGACATCTGGTTCATCCATCCGTCTATCTACCCATCCATCCATTCATTCATCCACCCACTCATTCAACACTTCCCTGTGACGTCCCCATGTCCTGTCCATAAATCCTCTTCTCCTTCATTCAGTTCAGTTCAGTCGCTCAGTCGTGTCTGACTCTTTGTGACCCCATGAATTGTGGCACGCCAGGCCTCCCTGTCCATCACCATCTCCCAGAATTCACTCAAACTCACATCCATTGAGTCGGTGATGCCATCCAGCCATCTCATCCTCTGTCATCCCCTTTTCCTCCTGCCCCCAATTCCTCGCAGCATCAGTCTTTTCCAATTTGGCACACTCAGAATTCTGATCCTCTATCCAGTGTGAAGTTTCAGGAGCCCAGTTACAAATACTAGTCCTGCCTGCCACCCCAGAGAAGGCCTACCATCCACTCAAAACTCGAAGCCTCACAGGGTAGAGAGAGACTTGTGTGTAGGAGTGTGTGTACAGGCATGTGTGAGCATGTGTGCACATGTGTGTGTAACACATAACCCACTCCAAGCTGTTCAATGTTGTGTCTATGGTTCCCATATAGTGAGCAGACATTGTTTACCTAGGATCCTTCCTTTGGGAAGACACGCCTCCTCCATCCCTTGTGGTTGAGGTGGAGTCAACTCACGTGGAAGGAGACCCCAAAGTCTTGAATTCTTCACCTGCATCTGTACCACTCCCCCAGTCACTTGTGAGACTCGACTTGGCTGAGGTCCCGTCTTCAGCAACATGGATATTTCTTCTCCAGGAAGTGTCTGAGGCAAGCTGGTCTCTCAGAATCGTGATCATCTGAACAGAGTGAGCCTACATCCTCCCTTCCTGCCACAGGTCCATCCAGAGCATCCTGGCTCTGACTGGTGCCTTCTGGTTGGGCTGTGACATCATAGCAGGGCGTTCTCCTCATTGGCTTCATTACCCCCAAGATGGATGCAACTTGAGACACTATTGGCAGAATTGTTTAACACTACTTACTGCAAGAGAGTCATTTCATGAAAGTAGAAATCAAGGGATTTCTATGGTCAGGGATTCCAAACCCATACAACATTGTCTCCATTTCATGGTTCATGTGAAACCAAATCTCACTCAACATCTGACACATAAACACAATGAGATCTTTCCTTCTCTTTCTCAAGGGGGTAGGAGTAAAAAACACTTTGGGAAAATTTCCAGTATATTGATGTCCTGAGGCTACCATAACAAATTGTCACAAATTGGGTGGCTTAAAACAACAGAACTTTATTTTTTCACAGTTCTGAAAGCTGGAAGTCCAAAATCAAGATGTTGACAGGCCACACTATCTCTGAAGGCTCTAAAGAGAGTCTGTCTCTTTCTTCTTCCAGCTTCTAGTGGCTGGCGTTCCTTGGCTTGTGGCTGCATCACTCCTGTCCTTGCCTCTGTCTTCACACAGGCTTCTTCCCTGTGTCTCTTTATGTGTCCTTTTCTGTCTCTTCCAAGAAAACTCTTGTTGGATTCAGGGCCCACGCTAATCCAGGATGATTTCCTGCCCTTTACCTTAATTATATCCACAAAGATCCTACTTCCAAATAAGGTCACATCCTGAGACTCCAGGCAGACATCAGTTTTGGAGGGGACACCATCAACCCACTACACACGTTAATACAAATTTTATCTTATCTCATCTTCAAAGACTGGATAACCATGAGAAGTTCTCTCAGAACTGTTCTCCACCCCCTCACAGCCCTTAGCATGAGGGCAGGCATACAGCGGGTACCCAGCAAAGACCCGTATTATGATTCAGTGGGTTCAATGCTCAGGAAGTAAGTCGGGTGTATGTACAGGGTGACTCTCTCTAAATGACTGATTTTTAAAGCAGGAGTCTGCAAACAGCAGCTCTGGGGCTTGATTCTGATGAACAAAGTTTTATCAGAACAGAGACCCACATACTCAGTGAAACACGGTCTACAGCTGCTCTCATGCTACAAAGGTAGTGTGAGCTGATGGTTAAAACTGAAGCCGTGTGGCCAGCAACCTTAAAATATTGACCATTTACAGAAAGCTTCCCAACCTCTGATGTAGAAGAGTGACTGGGGGCTTCCCTGGTGGTCCAGCAGTTAAGAACATGCCTAGCAATGCAGGGAACATGGGTTCAGTTCCTAGTCGGGGAACTAAGATCCCACATGCTGCAGGGCAACCAAACCCATGCACCACAACCGGACAGCCGGTTGCCTCGTAACTACTGGGCCTGCTTGCTCTAGAGCACAAGAGCCACATGCACAAGGTCCTGCAGGACTCGACAAAGGCCCATGTGCCTCAGCTAAGACTTGGTGCAGTCAAATAAGTACATTATTTTTAAGAAAAGAAGAGTGACCAGAATGATCTCAACCCTCCAGGTGCTGGCATTTTTCGAGGGTAGAGAATTGAATATTAGGAAAACACCCTCATAAGTGTCCAGGGGCATGGAGGTGAGGAAGTGCCTTTCGTAGAGTTAGGAAAAGACGACACATGAGATCACAAAGTGTAAACAAAGGTGACAGAGAAAGCTGGAAAGGAAGACAGGTGAGATGCTGGGGCTTAGACTAGTGGATACCTCCGCAAACCTTTTACCAAGAATATCTCTCTCGTTTTCTTTTAAGTTATTTGCATTTTTCCTAAAGCTTCAGGAAAAAGTGTTGCTCACAGAGGTCTCTGGGGAATGTTTGATTTCTTAACCGGAAGTCGGGAGAGGGTTTGGGGTCCAGGACACAGTAATGCCTGTGGTGGAATAGTGTGAGTAGACAGTGAGTGAGACAGTCCCCGGGCAGGACCCACGGGCAACGACTGGAGCCCCCAGAGAGCAGAGGTCATATCATTCTTCCCCAGAACCCCTGAGACTGGGGGGGACACAGCACCCAAGAACAGGTGGCTTCGCCAACATGTGGCCAAGAAGAGATGTCCCAAGATGGAGATGCCCTGTCCAAGTGCCAGATTCTCCAGCCCCATGGAGGCACCCCACCCATCAGCCCCACTCCCGCAAGATTCCTGGACATGTCCCCACCTGCAGCAGTGGCTCCTGCCCCTCCTCCACCTCCTTTCCGGGCTTATCTCAAATGCCATCTCCCCTCCTCCGACCCTGTGCGCCCATTTGTCCTCTTTGCTGTCACCAGCTCTGCGCCTGACTTCACCAGAAGAGCTGGCTCACCCTGACTGGTTTCCAGGGCTGAGATTCAGGAAAGGTTAGGTGCATCCTCACCCGTAGAGCTCAGACACCTCATCACACAGTGGACTCTACTTCTGAGAAGGATGTGCGGCAGGGACAGGAGAGAATGTGGGAGTTCTGGCTCCTAGGTTGGAGTTCTGGCTCCGACTTTCGCTTCCTGGGTGACCTTGGGCAACTACAAGCACCTTTCTGAGCCATAGCTCACCCATTACGAAAGCAAGGTTCGTTGCCTTCTGCTCCGTTCTGCTCACGTTGCTCTAATGAGAGCATGTGCAAACTGGAGAGTGCGGTCTCCCACGTGATTCTTATAAGAGTTGGAAGATGCTTGGAGAAGAGGCCCGGGGGTGCTCAGCCTGGCTTGTGAAGCCCCCATCAGGGCGGTGGGGGTGGGAGTGTCCCCTGCGCCAGGATCACTCTCTGCCCATCCTGCTGTTCTGCCTTCCGGTGTCCTCCTCCATCCAGCTCATCCATCCCAAACATGAAGAAAGGCACACCGTGGAAGCCATGGGCAAGATTTCAGAAGAGAACTGAGTTTGGAAACAATGTGCATGCAGCAGGCTTCCCAGGTGGCACTAGTGGTAAAGGACCCACCTGCTGGTGCAGGAGATGAAAGAGATGCAGGTTCAGTCCCTGGGTCGGGAAGATCCCCTAGAGGAGGAAATGGCAACCCACTCCAGTACTCTTGCCTGGAGAATCCCAGGGAAAGAGGAGCTTGGTGAGTTACAGTCTATGGGGTCTCAAACGTAACACACACATATATGTAACACTCTAATAACAAGCGGGAAGAGACATTAACAGAAACACCCAGAAGCCATGGGCTATCTAAGGCTATTAACCAAGCTGGCTCCTTCCTTCCTTATTTCAAATGCCATCTCCCCCCTGCCTGCCCAGTGCTTTTATTTTGTACCACGTGAAAGTAAGTCATAAAGAACCAGAATTCATCTCTGAGGGCCTTGGCCAAACTCCCAGATAAAAGGCATCCCCCATGCCCCCTTCAGCCCTCCATCAGTCTCTTTGCTCCCATTCCTCCCTGGCATGGCTCATAAGGAGGGCTCAGGGGGTTACCAGGCTCTACCTGTCTCTCCAGCCTGACCACAAGCTTGCTTTCTCTGGTTCCGCAAGCCCTGACTCTGCCAAGTGCTTGTTTGGCACGTGGGAGGACTCCGGAAATACTTGTTGAATGAAGGAGTGAATGAAGGAAGGATGGAGCCATCTGGAAGGAGGAGGCCTCTCGCTCTGGGAAACCCAGTTTCTTGGGCACTCAGCACCAAGAACAGCCTCATTACAGTGTGCTCCTTGCTTTTTAGATTGCTGAGGGTTTTGCATAGGGAAATCTAATCTGTATGTTTCTGACTCATTTCTACGTGTCCTCCCAAGTCATGGCACTCAGGAAGCCATTTCATGTTTGAAATGCCCATTAAAAGGTAGTTTCTGAAATTTTTGTTTTCTTCTGAGAATCAGGACACCTGCCTTGATCAACCGTGAATATGGGTAAGCCCCCAAGCATTAGATGCCATGGACACCTGAGCTCCCAGGAGGTCCAGGCTGTGGGCTTGAGGGCCTCCCCTGGTGACCCTTTCTTGGCCCACCCTACCCTCTCCCCTGTCTCCTGCTGAGTAGTGGGGAGGGGAGCAGAAACAGCAGAGAAGAGTGGGAAAGCCCTTTGGGGGCACCAGCCAGATGACATGAAACCTGGCAGGGAGGTGGGGCTCTTAGGATTGTCGATCAGCCCAGAGAGAACTATTTCATCATGAGCACTTGAAAGGAAGGGGGCAGGGGGGGCGGCTGACCACCCCGCCTCTCCCCTCCAACTTTCATGTTCCCTACCCTGTAATTAGCGGGTGTCGACATTTGAACGACACACGCCTTTAAAGGGTGCTGCCAGCGCGGACATGTCGGCTCTCTGCAACCACGTTTCAAATCGGTAATTATGCATCCTCTCCCCTTCTATCTCAGGATGTGGCCCTGTGAGTGGGCAGGTTTGCAGGGAGAAAGGACTGTCAGAAAAATTCCCACTGTTAATCATCTGCTTTGAGTGCAGAGTTTGGGGACTCTTGGGGACCTTCTTTGTTTTATTTTGCACAGAATGATGGAAATCGGAGAGCTTGCCAGGCATGGAGTGAAGCCTCTGAATAAAGCCCATGTGAATGTCAGAGCTCCCACAGAGTTGAAAGATATAACAATAATAATAATAATCCGCAACATTTATCCTGGATTTACATGAATCCAGGCGAATTACAGACCCTAAGCTGATGGATCTTCAGGCTAGAGACTAAGCCTGTGCTTTAAGCTCTATTTCTCATTTATTCTTCACAAAAACCGTATGAAACAAGCACAGTTATTATTGGGTTGGCCAAAAAGTTCATTCGTAACAGTTTACAGGGAAAACCCGAACCAACTTTTTGGCCAACCCAATATTTTCATTTTATAGTTGGGTCACCAGAAAGCACTGGAGCCAGAAGCTCTTTAAGGAGAGAGTGGGAAATCTGATTTTTCTGAGGCAGTCGTTCCTAGACTCTGGAATTTCACTCTGTAAAACTTCAACAGCAAGAAGATGAGTGGATTGACATAGGACTGCCAACTCTCGATTTGGCCAGGTATAAGCATTTATGGGGGAAAAAGTTGTCATCTGCTAGCATCTTTGTTTCATAAAAGGTATCTTCGCATGAACAGCTAGGAAGGGAAATCTTGGTACAAGATTTCCACATTTCACTCTATAAAAATCTCCCTCTGGACTCTTTGTTTCTTATTCGGCCAGTGTTCCACCCTGGTCTCACTCTGGCTTGAAGACATGTATTCAGGATCAGGGTCACCAAGTCTTCATTAGAGCTTCCTACCTTGGAGACAGGGGGTTGAGGGGAGAGGATTTTTCCCCCAAGGGGAGGGACATCTGACAATGCTTGGAAACTTTTTTTTTGTAATTTCCCAAACTGGGTCGGGAGTACTACTGTCATTTAGAAGGCAGAGGTCAGGGATGCTGTAACATCCTATGATGCACAGTACAGGCCCCGATGGCAGACACATCCCACCCCAGATGTCCATGGTTTGGGAAGATGTTCCCGTTTGGGAAGCCTGGGTATACAGAGGTCTAACGGGGAGTAGATGGGTTGCTCGTCAGCACACCATGTGTGCCCTGGAGGGATCTGAAGTCTGTGGTCAGAGGAATAAGCTCTGTCTTGTGTATCCCCTGGCAAGGGCAAAAGAGACCCTCGCACGCCAGGCACCCCACCATTGTAACCACCTGCGCAGCCCCGGACTTTGCCATCATGTAGGCGCGCTCACTCACAACCCAGCCACATGAACTGGAAACAGACGTCTTCTGAGGCCGGTTTTATTTCTTCTTGTCAGCTGACACCCTCCTTTGGGCCTCCCTGCCCTGCCTCCCTGGTTTGACAGCCGCTGAGACACAGGGCTGAGCAATTGTCCAGGCTGTGCCGAGTTATTTCTGTCTGCAGGATGCCATGTAGACACCCTGAAAAAGGAGATCAAACAGACCTGTGAACTGTGGTTGTGATGGGAGCTAATTAGCATTTCATAACATTCAGCAGGGGAGAAAAAGCAATGACACTTCAGAGCAAATAAAACCCATTTGCAAATTTAATATTTTTCTGACGAGTTAATGTCTCTAACTACTCTCCCTTCCCCCCACCTTGGGTAATTTATTCCTTCAACAACTGTTTTGCCAGTTGCGCTTGCTGGAAATTCACTGGTTAAGACTTACTGGGGCGTCTGCTGCTAAGTCTGCTAAGTCGCTTCAGTTGTGTCTGACTCTGTGTGACCCCATAGATGGCAGGCCACCAGGCTCCCTCGTCCCTGGGATTCTCCAGGCAAGAACACTGGAGTGGGTTGCCGTTTCCTTCTCCAATGCATGAAAGTGAAAAGTGAAAGTGAAGTCACTCAGTTGTGTCCGACTCTTAGCTACCCCATGGACTGCAGCCTACCAGGCTCCTCCGTCCATGGGGATTTTCCAGGCAAGAGTACTGAAGCGGGGTGCCATCGCCTTCTCCGACTGGGGCATCTGGACCTGCCCAAACCTGACCCGTCACCTGCTTTAGGACAACCTGAGAGCAAAGAAAGGTGTTTATAGTTTAAATAGCCTGGAGAGGGCTATTTAAAATCCCCTGTTCAGTGGATAAGAATCTGCCCGTCAATGCAGGGGATATGGGTTCGATCCCTGGTCCAGGAAGATCCCACAAGCCACAGATCATCTCAAGCCCGTGCCCCACAACTACGAGAGCCTGTGCTCTAGGGCCCATGAGCCACAGCTACTGAGCCCGCCTGCCGCAGCTACTGAAGCCCACGTGTCCAGAGCCGGTGCCTCACGAGAGGGGCCACCACAACGAGAAGCCTGTGTACTGCGAGGCAGAGCTGCCCCCGCTCCCGACAACTAGAGAAAACCTGCAAGCAGCACCAAAGAGCCAGGACAGCCAAAAAGAAAATAGCCTCGAGAGAAAAAAAATCCAAAGGGGAACAATAGTTTGTGACACGTGAAAATGATGCAAAATTCAAAGTTCAATGTCCATAAAAAAAGTTTTCTGGAAACACGGCTGCCCTTGAACTTGTTTATGTTTTATCTGAGACTGCTTTCATACTACTATAGCAGAGTGGAGTAGTTGTGACAGGAACCATATGGCCCCCAAAGCCTACAATATTTATCATCTGGTTCTTTACAGAAAATTGTTGGCAGATCTCTGATTTAGGGGGAAACACTCCTGCAAACCGGGCAGTTACAATCTTAAGAGACAACTGCTAAGTGAGGAAAAGTATGTCATTCCAAGGGGTCCCAGAGGAGGGGAAACAACTCCACCTGGAGGTCAGGAAGGAAGGCTGCCTAGAGGAAGAGGTTAAGGAAGCTGAGGTGGGAAAGAGGAATAAGGTCATCCCCTGGATTCATCACCTCACCCGTCAGTCTCCTCCAGGGCCCTTCTTCCTGCATCCCACACCACAGGGCGTCTTTGTTGGGGTGAGGAGAGAGTACAGGAAAGCTTTGTGTTGACTCATTGCTTATCTCCCTAAATCCCTTGCGTTCCTTTCCTTCTGAAGGCTGTTGGGAAGATGACTCTAGTATCTTTTTCCATACCATACAGTGTGTGAGGTCTTACTTCCCCGGCCAGCGACCAAACCTACTCCCCCAGAAGTGCAAGTCTGAAGCACCAGACTGCCAGGGAAGTCCCGAGATGACTCTAGTTTCAACGGGGTCTTTTCCCAAAGCTTTTGTTTCCGCATCCTGACAGTAACAGCTCTCAGGTTCGTGTCTATTTTGAATTCCCAGTGATTTCTAGGAATAGCCAGGAATTTGTCTGGCTTTGGACCAGAAGCAAGAACTTGAAAATGCCCATGGTGTCTGAGACTTCTCCTGTTTTCACCAGACACAGGTCGACAGCTCATTCTCTGAACCCTGAGGTTTCAGCTCTGTACCTGGCTCACAGCTCAGTGTTTAGCAGTTGTACCCCTCCATGCTTGGCATTATGCAGACTGACAAAACTAGTCTCTCTTTGGCTGAGGACAACCAGCTCAAATCACTGAGCCCTCTGATGTCAGACAGACCCAGGTTCAAATCCCTCTTCTGCCACGTAACTGTCTGTCATTGCACTTCGTTCGTGCATGCTACGTTGTATCAGTCATGTCCAGCTCTGTGAGGCCCTATGGCCTGTAGCCCTCTAGGCTCCTCTGTCCGTAGGATTTGCCAGGCAAGAATACTGGAGTGGGTTGCCATCTTCTTCTGCAGTGGCTCTTTCTGACCTAGGGCTCAAACCTGGGTCTCTTACGTCTCCTGCACTGGCAGGCAGGCTTTTTACCACTAGCGCCGCCTAGGAAGCCATGGCACTTGGATATGCCACTAAACCTCTCTGAACTTGCTACCTGCAAACCGGAAGCAATAGTAAGACACAATCTCATTAGTTATGGGAGAACAAGGTGAGAAAAGGAAGGTAGAAAGCTTCACCCAGTCCTGGGCTCAGAAAGCCCTGGGAAATGTCAGCCAGTGTGGGGATCCAAGGGGCCAGCATGACAGAGAGGCTTCCCCCAAAGGACTATTCTGAACAATGATACTCCCATGTGGGTAAAAAGAAGGGAGAAAGAGTCTATACTCATGCTTGACAAAATATACATAAAGTATCTTTGAGAGGATACTAGAATCTGTTAAGGGTGATTCCCTCTGGGGAGTGTAGGGGTGAGTAGATTTTTTTTTTTTTTCTAGCACGAGTCCCTTGGACAACAAGGAGATTAAACCAGTCAATCCTAAAGGAAATCAATTTTGAATATTCACTGGAAGGACTGATGCTGAAGCCAAAGCTCTAATACTTTGGCCACATTGATGCAAAGAGCCGATTTACTGGAAAAGACCCTGAGACTGGGAAAGATTGAGGGCAGAAGGAAACGGGGGCAACAGAGGATGAGATGGTTAGACAGATAGCACCATCGACTCACTGGACATGAGTTTGAGCAAACTCCGGGATATAATGAAAGACAGGGAAGCCTGGTGCGCTCCAGTCCATGAAGCTGCAAAGAGTCAAACGTGACTTTAGCAACCAAGCAAATGAATAAAAACAGCATGTTTGAACATTGAGTAATATGCAAAGCATCTGTTCAAAAGAGCAAATCAATGTTTATAATACAAGGTGCCTTGTCACCGAAAGGATTTGAAGACACTGGGGTGTGGGGAGCATAACATTTGGGTTGAGGTTAGGGGCTGGGCAAATAGATCAGAGAAAGATGTCCACATAAAAGCTCGCTATGCTAAAGTTCTCTTTATGCTAAAGCTCTCTAAAGTGCAGCTTTAGCATAAACATCGGTGCCTGGGAAGCAGCAATTAATTTCACGAGTAGATTAACTGGGAGCAAAACTCAGCTTGGTAAACACCCCCTGGGCGGCTGACAGCCAAGGCTCTGCGGAATAAGGCAGGTGAAGGCGGGGACTTTCTTAAAGACATCTGGAGAGTCGTGCCCACAGCCCTGACCAGAAATATATTGAAGGCCCTGGGGGTCAAGAACCACTGAAACCTACAGCCTGCTTGTCCAGGCGAGCACTTTCGGAAAATTGCTTTTGACATATAGTCACTTGTTTGGGCCCTGGTCGACCCCTTACTCTGTATTCCTGGTGACCTTTGACATGAACTTGCCAACAAAGGTCAGGCCAAATCAAAACAGCATTCCAGAAGATTCTTTTCAGCAGCAGGTACTCACTGACCTAGATGAAGTTTTCTCAAGTGTCTAAACCCTGAAAAGGAAATGCTAAAATTGACCAGAATGACTTGAGGGGAAAAGAAAATCTTTTTAAGCAACAAAAGGATTCAAATCAGAAAACAAGAATGAACGAAAACAGGGAGGAAATGGTGGACTTGAAGAGACTTTACATGCACTTTTGTAAAAAAAATAAATAAGAAGAATTAAATTTTCCCCTTACAAAAATAAATGTTCATATATACAGTAATGTGGGAATAAAGGTAATTTGTGGGCAACTCATACATGCTTGTGTGCTAAGTCGCATCAGTTGTGTCCGACTCCTTGAACCCCATGGACTGTAGCCTGCCAGGCTCCTCTCTCCATAGGATTCTCCAGGCAAGAATACTGGAGTGGGTTGCCATGCCCTCTTCCAGGGGATCTTCCCAACCCAGGGATCGAACCCTCATCTCTTACGTCTCCTGCACTGGCAATTGAGTTCTTTACCACTAGCGCCACCTGGAAAGCCTGTGGGCGCAACTCAGAATATTCATAATTTGATGTGGCGTGGAGGGCACAGAGGAGGGTAATAATAACAAGATGACTTAACTATAATAACAAGCGATAAAGACTGAATGGAAATTCATTGATAAACACAGATTTTCAATAGGTGAAGTCTCTTAGAAGGAATCACATTGGAAGAAGTCTATTCACTATTTTAATTTCATTTCAAGGTGTCTGGCAACCTTTTTGAGCTATAAAAATTACTCTAATGTCTTTACCCTCAATCCCAGATGTTATCCTGATGCCAGTGGATTACTTAAAGTAACTAAAAATACATTTATGTACACATGAAACAGAAAAAAGAAATCAAGAATAGAAAAAAATGAAAGAAAATTCTCACAAGAGAGTTGGAACACTGAAGAGGCAAAAAATTCTTTATGTAGCTCATCGTAGTGGTGGCCAGTTGGAACTTAAAAAGACCTGATTGTAAATTGTGGATCCTCCATGTAAAATCTGTATGGCTTTGAGCAAAAGTTGGAACACCGAAGAGGCAAAAAATTCTTTATGTAGCTCAGCGTGGTGGTGGACAGCTGGAACTTAAACAGAGCTGGTTATAAATTGTGGATCCTCCATGTATAACCTGTATGGCTTTGAGCAGACAACTTCACTTCTCTGAGCCTCAGTTTTCTTTGTCTGTTAAATGGGTATAGGATGAAATGAGATCATGTTTGCTATTACTTTTATGGCAGCTATATCATTTTCAGGTATTCACCTTTCTTTCCCCCTGTTCACCATGCCCTTGCCTCCTCTGTGGTCCCTTGTCCCAGAGGAGTGAGTAGGGGGAAGAGGGAAGTGGTCTTCAAGTCTTTCTGGCTTTTGTTCCCAAAGACAAGGAGACTTTAGAGAAATCATAGAGTACCTGAAAGGAGGAAAGAGGAGGATTTGTGGACAGAGACAACTGTCTTTGAAAAGCAGGGAAGAGAATGCTCACCCTGAAGCCCAGGTAGAGAAGATAAAGAACTGCTCTCTGGTGGCCCCAGGGCATGACTGGCAGATGGAGCCAGCCAGCATCCTTGCAATATTCTCCATCCTCAAGCAAGCCATTGAATCAGAGGAAAACTGGAGCCCAAGGCTGCCCTGTCACAAGAATGCTGATGTCTCCATGACAACGGGTGTGCATGTATCACTGAGGACTTAGTGCCCTTCTCCCCCAACATGCTCTCAACCCAGGGCACATCCCTGAAGATGCAGAACCTAAGTAAGAAGGCATGTTTTCCCTTCTAGCCCCAAATGGGTGCTTGGAGTGAAAAGTAAAGTTTAATTAAAGAATACAAAAAAAAAAAAGCAGGTATCTCTCTCACACACCTCTGTGAACTAAAATGTGTCCATCATTATTCCTACACTCATTTCCCAAGAAGCTATCAAGCTGTTCAGCTCGCAGTTGGCAAGATGGTGGATGTGTATCAGCTCATGGGATGGAACCTTGGCCCTTGAAGTCTCAGGGTCTAGTGTGGAGTTCCCAACCCTCTCTGTGCTTCCTGGGGAGCATTTGAAGACAGAGATATCCAGGTCCTATCCTGAGAGGTTCTAATTCCATTGATGGATGATGGTGTCCAGGCAATGGTTTGCTTCCAAAATCCCTCTGGAGGTTCCACTGTGCAGCTGGGGTTTTGACCCACTGGTCCTATGGGAGAAAAGGAGGCGCAGAACAGAGGTACAGGACAAGGGTGTAGGGGGAGGCTGGGTCCCTCCTGGGGATTCCAGGGAAGGCGGTTTCAAGGAGGGCCCCTGGCTCAAGAAGTAAAAAGGAGTAAAAATTAACCAGTAAATACAGCAACACAGATAGACATAGAGACTGTCATACCGAGTGAAGTTAAGTCTGACGCAGAAAGACAAATATCGTATGATATCACTTACATGTGGAATCTTAAAGAAGGGTACAGGGACTCCCCTGGTGGTCCAAGACTATGCTTCCACTGCAGAGGGCATGGGTTCTATCCCTGGTTGGGGAACTAAGATTGCACATGCTGTGTGGCATAGCCAAAAAGAAAAAAATAAAATAAACGCAAAAAAATCAACCTGATTAAAAAAATTTTATCAGAAAAATTTTAAAAGGGTGCAGATGAACTTACCTACAAAACAGAAGTAGATAACAACCATACATGTAGAAAAGAAACTTATGGTTCCCAGAGGATAAGGAAGGAAGGGATACATTGGAAGACTGGGATCAACCTGTACACTTGACTGTATAAAATAAATTTAAGAGCTTACTGTATGTAAACCAACTATACTCCAACAAAAAATTAGACAAACAAATAAACAAAGAACCTATTGTATAGCTCAGGGAATGCTACTCAGTACTCTGTAATGGCTTATATGGGAAAAGAATCTAAAAGAGTGGATATGTGTATACGCATGACTGATTCACTTTGCTGTACAC
Organism: Oreotragus oreotragus; assembly: GCA_006410675.1. Taxonomy (NCBI): domain Eukaryota; kingdom Metazoa; phylum Chordata; class Mammalia; order Artiodactyla; family Bovidae; genus Oreotragus; species Oreotragus oreotragus. The sequence continues at coordinate 87,501 of SJYX01000477.1, forward strand.
CTCAAACTAACACAACGTTGTAAATCAACTATACTCCAATAACATTTTTAAAATGTGAAGAAAAAATTAACCAGTGAAGATGGTGGGAAGAGAACTGGCAGTCCAAGAAGGAATAGAAGAATCAAAGGAACAGAACTGAGGAAGAGCACTGGGGAGTTAGGGGGGAGGGAGTGCCCCCCACCAAGGATGAGGGGGAGGTTTTGAGGAAGAGGAGACTTGTCACCCGACATCTTGTCCCCCATGTGCCCAGTAGCCAAGCTCCAAGCCAGCAGGCTTTGAATTATTCCAAGGAGGGAAGTCGAATCAAATTCCGGTTCTAGAAAGATCACTCTGGCTTCTAGGCAAGGACTGAACCAGCTCTAGACAGGATCGCAGAAGAGAGTGAGACTCGAAGGTCAAGCTGACCTTGGCTCCTGACAAAGAAAAAATGTTCTTATGCTGAGAACTCGGAGTGACACCTGCAGAGAGGGTTGTCAAGGAATTCAGCTCCCAAATGCCAGGCATGGAAAGTTAATGCCTTCATGGGTACTTTTCAATCACAAAAGGTAGCTCCCGTTCCCACAGCTGTTTCTGCTTTGAGATCCTCCCAGGGGCACGGGGTAGAGAGGTGTGCCCCCATCCCTCCTGGGGGCAGGTGTCAAGGAGGCCAGGCCTGTGCATCCGAGAGAGATGGCTTGGAGATTTCTCGGGCATCCTGGTCTGGCTCTCATTACTCAGGGGGCCAGGGAATATAATCTCAAGAGGATGGACCTTGTCCCCACTTCCTGAAAACATTACACACTTGAAAATTCAGTTGCATCAAAGATTTTCAGTGACTTCCTCACAAGCTCTCATCCTATAGTGCTGCTAGAAGTCCAAGTTCGTCCAGACCACCCAGACTAGAGAAGAGAGAAGGCGTTTTATGCATCAGGCAATGTCTCAAAGGTGGGGTGCAAACCTGGGAGGAAAGGGCTATCATCTGACCCCATCAGCACGCCTGTCAGCTCAGCACTCTCTCGCACTGACCCTTGACTCAAGCTCTAGGATTAAAATCATTTCAGGAATGAGGAACTGACACCCAGAGGGTTTAAGGGGGTCCTCCAGGGTCACAGATACAGTAATGATGACCTCAGGATTTACACCCAGACAGCTGGTCTTTCGGGGCCCACATCCCCACCCAGACTCAACATTTTCTCTCCTGGGGCCACCAGCCTGTGAATGGCTCGTCCATAGACTTCAGCCAAGGGGCAAATCTTGTTCATCAATATGAACAGAGATCTCGGACTGCCTGTGAGCATGAGGCAAGGATTTGACTGGTTGAGCTTCCCCCCTCCCCCACTCGCCTCCGAGTCTGATTTTAATGACTTTTGACAGTTATTTGTATAATTTGAGTTATGTGGCATCACAAAGCTCTTTCTCCCAGGGAAGATTACATGAAACTGTTTTGACAGCTCTCACCAAAGGGGCAATATTTAATATATAACAGTTCATAAAACAAAACTGGGATCTGAGAATACCTTTGGCTGTGAGTCACGTTGATCTGGGATGATATCACCTTTAGGTCTTAGGCAGGGGTGGGCAGGGAGCTGAAAATTTCTTTTATGCTGTGACATCTCCAAGGGAAATGCCAATCGTTGAACCGATATATTTTCATAAATGAAGCTGAGTCCTCTCCATCCTGCCATGTAATTAGAAACTTCTGGAGATTAGTGACTGCCATTTTAAAGATGAGTTTAAGAAGGCTTGAACTGACTCCAAGCCCTATGAACTTTGTCTTTTTTTCCTCTCTTCTCTGGTTGAGGAGGAACTATTACATCTCTAAATCAATCAGCGATCTCCTTTTGAAATCCTATTTGAAAACATAACATTCCCCCAGAGGCCTGTTACTCTCATTTTCCCCTCTCTCACTGCCTGGGTAATTTGTTTTAACTCTGCAACCCTGTTACCTTATGTCAGGCAGCGATTTCAAATAGAATTTCTGTAAAAAGAGCTTTAGAGAGATAAAGTCGGACCTGGACCTTTCTGGGAAGGGGGTTGGGTAGGCTGAGGAGGAGGAGGCATGGTTGAGAAAGCCAGATGTCTTTATTTTCATAAACAAATGCTACTATTTCTCAAGTCTCTCCCATACTACCAGCCCCAAAACCTCAAGCCAACAAACAGAAAGAAAGAAACAAACAAAAAAAACCCCAAAACTCCAAAAAAGAGGCTTTATTCCCAAACGGATGGAAGCTTATTCTGCAAATTTTGCAAGCTTGGTGTGAGGGCAGTTAATTAATTAATAAAAATCAAAGAGCCAAAGGAAAAGCTTCTTGTTAGGAATGAAGGGGAAGAATTCCCTTCAGTTGTCATGTTTAATACTTGGTTTAGCCAAGCCTGGAACTTGGCCTATATCTGAAGGTCGTGCCTGGGCTGAGGCTGTAACATTTTCTGGAAATTCCACTTTCTGAGCTTTGAAAGGTACAGAGACTTCTAACGGAGCTGAGAAATCACACTCTTTGTCAATGGGGTGGTGATGGGGGCCGGAGGAGGTGGGGGCCTGTTTTATTTAAAAGAAAGATTAGTAACTTAGATTTAAGCAGCAGAGAATGTGAGTATCAGGGAATTCTCCACGTGGACGTGTAATCACTGTAAACTCACCATAAGTTAGGACACAATGTGGGCTGCTTTTGTGTTGGCAACAGCTCTTAGGAATTTCCCATTTTGCACCCAAAGCCTCCCTCCCCTCCTTCATCATTGAAGGTCATGAACATTTTTCCAACGAAAGCAATAGATTTGGGGGGTTTTATGTCTTTGTTCTTTTTTAAATGAAACAATGTTCTGATCATAGTCATGGGGAAGATAGGAAAGATAATTCCTTTCCTAGGCATTATCAAGGTAATTCCTTGATGAGAGCTGATCAAGGTGAATATGGACATTTTCAGGGCCTTCCCTGGTGGTTCAGCTGGTAAAGAATCCTCCTATAACGCAGAACACTCCAGTTTGATTCTTGGGTCGGGAAGATCCCCTGGAGAAGGCATAGACTACCCACTCCAGTATTCTTGGTCTGGAGTATTCCGTGGAGTGGCAGGCTACAGTCCATGGGGTCACAAAGAGTTGGACGTGACTGAGCACAGGAACATATTCATTCCCATTCATTCATGTAAGAAACATGTATGACTCTCCTTCCAGGTGTCAAGGTTTGAAATTTAAAGATACAACCTCTGTGTAGTATAAAAAGCTAATTAATTTAAGAAAAAAAAAGAAAAGAGGGACTTCCCTGATGGTCCAGTAGTAAAGAATCTGTCTGCCATTGCAGGGGACACGGGTTTGATTCCTGCTCTGAGAAGATTCCACATGCCAAAGAGCAACTAAACCCGTGAAGTGAAGTGAAGTCGCTCAGTCGTGTCCAACTCTTTGCAACCCCATGGACTGTGGCGTGCCAGACTCCTCCGTCCATGGAATTTTCCAGGCAAGAATACTGGAGTGGGTTGCCATTTCCTTCTCCAGGGCATCTTCCCAACCCAGGGATTGAACCCAGGTCTCCTGCATTAGGTAAACCGTCTGAGCTGCCAGGGAAGCCGCACTAAACCCACGGACCACAACTACTGGAGGCCGTGCACCTGGAGCCCGTGCCCAGCAGTGGAGCCAGCCATGCAAAAGGAACGTCATCACGGGAGCTATTTCTTTCCATCCTCCAAGGGTCAGGTGTGCCCCAGGGGCCTGTGACAGCCTGCTCCCCAAAGAACCTTTTTCACCTCTGCTGATACAATTCTGGCAAGATGCTCTGAAATAACCGACCTAAATTGGCTCATTAGACGAATTCTTATTAAGCGTCCACTATGTGGATGTCCTGGGCTTCCCATGTGGCACTAGTGGAAAGAACCCACCTGCCAATGTGGAGACATGACACTCAGGTTCCATCCCTGCGCTGGGAAGATCCCCTGGAGGAGGGCATGGCAACCCACTCCAGCATTCTTGCCTGGAGAATCCCATGGACAGAGGAGCCTGGTGGGTTGTCATTCATGGGGTTGCAAGAGTCGGACACGACTGAAGCGACTTGGCAAGCACGCATGTGGATGTCCTAGTGGGACGGAGACAGCAATGACGTGAGCACACAGCCATGCCCTCTTTCTTGGAGCTCTTGAGGAGTGAACCAAAAATCAAAGAAACAATACCTTATAACATGTCGACTTTGTTGGGTCCTTTGGGAAAATAAAGGGGGAAGGGGAGACACAAGGAGTTCTAGTGTGAGGGTGGTGTCCCTGATCTTTGCAGGGAGGTCAGAAAGGGACGCCTCTAAAGTGGTAACATTATCAGGGAACATGCTCACATCATGGGGAAGAGAATTCCAGGCAGAAGGAACATGTGCAAAGGCTCTGAGGCAGGAGTATGTCAGGCATTTTGAAGGAATAACAGGGGGCTTGGTGTGGCTGAAGCTGCAGAGTAAAGGAAGTGATACTGAGAGGGCATCTGGGGGGTCCTGGAGGCTCTGGCAAAGACGGTGCATTTGACTCAGTGCCAGGGGAGCCCTGGCAGGCTGTGGGCTCGGGGAATTCTTCAGATCCACTGCTCACCTGTTCTCTCTGACCTTGGGTCTCCTGGGCTACTTCCTCCACAATAAGTCCTCCCTCCCCTCCTCTGGACCTCCCTGGAGAAGGAAATGGCAGCCTACCTCAGTATTCTTGCCTGGGAAATCTGGAGCCTCGTGCGCTGCAGTCCACGGGGTCACCAAGAGTTGGACATGACTTAGCAACCGTTCACTGAGCAACCGAACAAGTCCAAGGCAGGCTTTGGTGCCCACGGACAGCTTTCCCTACAGCCGACCGCAGAGCCAGCTCTGAGAGCCATCCTGTCACCTTCCTCTATTTGCCTTGGAGCCAGCTCAGGAGATGGTGTGACACACCCACACAAAGCTTGGCAGTGCCTCTCAGCTTGGCAAGCGCCGGCAGAGATGTGCAGAGGTGTTCGTGAACGGGAGGCCCCTCCACACACCATGGCCTGGGTGTGAAGAGATCAGGGCACAGCAGAAGGAGAGGATGTGCTCCAAGGTGCTGAATGACTTACCTCTCCCCTGGGGCTCCGACTCAAATCCCCGACTGGGAGAGAAGAGCGGTGCAGCTTCCCTCTGCAGCCAGAAGCAGCCATGTTTGTATCCATGCCAAAGGAGCAAAAGAAAAGGAAGGGGTCTCAGTGGACCTCAGAACACNGGAGGGCATGGCAACCCACTCCAGCATTCTTGCCTGGAGAATCCCATGGACAGAGGAGCCTGGTGGGTTGTCATTCATGGGGTTGCAAGAGTCGGACACGACTGAAGCGACTTGGCAAGCATGCATGTGGATGTCCTAGTGGGACGGAGACAGCAATGACGTGAGCACACAGCCATGCCCTCTTTCTTGGAGCTCTTGAGGAGTGAACCAAAAATCAAAGAAACAATACCTTATAACATGTCGACTTTGTTGGGTCCTTTGGGAAAATAAAGGGGGAAGGGGAGACACAAGGAGTTCTAGTGTGAGGGTGGTGTCCCTGATCTTTGCAGGGAGGTCAGAAAGGGACGCCTCTAAAGTGGTAACATTATCAGGGAACATGCTCACATCATGGGGAAGAGAATTCCAGGCAGAAGGAACATGTGCAAAGGCTCTGAGGCAGGAGTATGTCAGGCATTTTGAAGGAATAACAGGGGGCTTGGTGTGGCTGAAGCTGCAGAGTAAAGGAAGTGATACTGAGAGGGCATCTGGGGGGTCCTGGAGGCTCTGGCAAAGACGGTGCATTTGACTCAGTGCCAGGGGAGCCCTGGCAGGCTGTGGGCTCGGGGAATTCTTCAGATCCACTGCTCACCTGTTCTCTCTGACCTTGGGTCTCCTGGGCTACTTCCTCCACAATAAGTCCTCCCTCCCCTCCTCTGGACCTCCCTGGAGAAGGAAATGGCAGCCTACCTCAGTATTCTTGCCTGGGAAATCTGGAGCCTCGTGCGCTGCAGTCCACGGGGTCACCAAGAGTTGGACATGACTTAGCAACCGTTCACTGAGCAACCGAACAAGTCCAAGGCAGGCTTTGGTGCCCACGGACAGCTTTCCCTACAGCCGACCGCAGAGCCAGCTCTGAGAGCCATCCTGTCACCTTCCTCTATTTGCCTTGGAGCCAGCTCAGGAGATGGTGTGACACACCCACACAAAGCTTGGCAGTGCCTCTCAGCTTGGCAAGCGCCGGCAGAGATGTGCAGAGGTGTTCGTGAACGGGAGGCCCCTCCGCACACCATGGCCTGGGTGTGAAGAGATCAGGGCACAGCAGAAGGAGAGGATGTGCTCCAAGGTGCTGAATGACTTACCTCTCCCCTGGGGCTCCGACTCAAATCCCCGACTGGGAGAGAAGAGCGGTGCAGCTTCCCTCTGCAGCCAGAAGCAGCCATGTTTGTATCCATGCCAAAGGAGCAAAAGAAAAGGAAGGGGTCTCAGTGGACCTCAGAACACACAGAGACGAGGCTGTGGATGGGAGTGGAGATGGGCTGCGTGACCCATGAGGGGAGATGGCGTCCCAGATGACTTGACTTTACCAAGGAAACCTCAGAATGTCAGCACTGGAAATGATGAAAACAGTTGCCACTGACTCTAAGAATTACAGTGGACCAAAAGCAGCCTTCTCATCTGATAGACAGGGAAACTGAGGCTCAGGCTGGCCAAGGGGCTTGCTCACTGGGAGCAGAGGCGAACCAGAACTTGGACCCAGAGCCTCAGGTTCTAGGCTTTGGTATCAGGTTTAGAGTAAAGGAGCTATCTGGGGTCGAAAGCAACTCCCCCGTTCTCTGTCACCTGCTGTTGACTTTAGCAGCTGACCCAGCTGAGCTCTAAGACCCTGTCCCCTGCCTCTCAGGCCCTCCCCGCCCCCCCAGACCCACTGCCG